>JARHVA010002734.1:1535000-1707500 GCA_037957365.1 Torreya grandis
TAACCTAACAATGGAGAACTGCATGCAATTTGATCCCAAATTTGGAGTATTTGGTATGTTGGAAGTTCTCAACAAGTCAATAAGGGTTGTTTGAGGTTGTCTCAACCCACATTTATATCTAATTTTTAGGCACTAAAACAAAAAATACAAGTGGATTTAGGGTTACAACTGAAGAAAAAATATTTATGTGAGTTGCACACAAAAATAAACTTTAATATTAGACATCAATCTGAAAGAGAAGTATGTTCAAATTATTATTTCAAAATAGATTTAAAAAACCACACAGATGAAACTTTATAATATGGAACGTTCCATCTGATAATTATGATTTACAACTAACTATATTATGTGGGAATGCATAAAGACCCAAAACCTTATTTGAGTGGCCTAAAATCTTATTTTTTCACTTTTATTTCCAAATTACTATAGCCTTAATCCTCCATAGAATAATAAAATTATAACCATATTATCCCTTTCCATTAAGTTCTATTTTTGTAAAGTACATGTGCCAAGTCAGCTTCATTTTTTTAAATATATGCTTAACTGTCATATCATTGTAATTGAATTATTTCTAAATAGTTTTATTTAATTATTATTAATTAATCACATTAATCCAAAATAGATAAATAAATTGGTAGATATGACATGAATTATATAAAAACATGGCATATCATGGAGAGGTGCATTTTTTTACAACAAAAAAATTCAAAAATACAATAATATGATGTTTTTAAAATTACTCAACAATATAGAAGTATTCATTAACAATTGTCAAAGTAACTCAGATAAATCAAGGTAAAAAAACATAATTAAAAAGTGCTTGTGACTAGAGATAGTGGCTACCACATTATTTATTAAGGGGGAATATAGGCATCACATACATTTTGATGAGACTGAGTACACAAGCACATGTAGTTTATCATTTTTATAATAACTAAGATATAACATTGATCATTTACAACCCACATTACCATGTCTAGGATTGGTTGGAAACATCACTTTTCCAATTATCTATGGACCCATAGTTTTTTATATATTCATATGGGTAATGCATCACACAATTTAGTTAGAACTTATATTGGGTTGACAGTGATTACAACATATGCAAGCTTTCATGGAAAAAGTACATTGGAGCACCACTTGCTCATATACAGGGATATAGTTAACATTCCACTTGATGTTATTGATGATTATGAAGAGGGATGACCTAAAAAGATAGGTCCAATTAAAATATATAATCAAACATTGGTGGAAAATAATATTCATTTTTATAACTATTAAAAAAGTGCCAAAGTTAAGGACAAGCCAAATGACATACACGAATAAGAGGAGTGCATATCCTTTGCGAATTTTATCACACTATTATAATAAAAAATTATACCAAAAAATTGAAAAAAAAAAATTAAAAAAAACAAAATTAGGACATGAGCATGGCATGATTATTAGTTTACTATATTTACATATCTTTTTATCACATCTTTTTAGATAACATATAATATTATATACACACATGCATTCACTTGGTACATGAGTGATATGCAGGAATACATATTATACATGTGTATATGGATGATAAAAAATTCCTATACCCAAGACAATTGAAATCTTGAGGGCATCTATTAACATAGATTATGCTATTCATAGGTTATAGATTTCTATGTCCTTACCTTTACCATGTTGAACTATTTTGAATTTTTACACATGCATTCATATTTATCATATATTATATAATGTTACATGTGACATGTTATTTTAAATGTTTTGACATGGGCACATTTAGATGGTGTAGCCTAGTATTCTTATTTTATGCTTCTTTTATGATGTTTAATTTTATATTAGGTTAGTCATTATTTTCCTATTGTGTACAGTTCCTTGAAATTGCTTATGGTTCTTTAGTCTTCATTTTTGTGGAATTTAATGAATAATATATTTTGAACAAATCTTCTGAAGTAAAATGATGAAGAACTAAATTCCTATGGGATATGTAGAGTGGGGAGTGCCAAATATAGAAATATGTCAGAGGGATTCATCAAGTAAAATCACCAAAACATTATCAAGGGAGTGCCACTTTGAAGGTCTTTGGAGCATGGGAGAATGGAACACTTAAAACTTTTGCTTCCTTATAATACCTTCATGGGTAACTTTAAGGTATCTCATAGGAGATATACCTTGAATCCACTATTTTGCATGTTTTCAAGGTATCTCCTAGGAGATATCTTGAAGGTGCTCTTGAAGATATTAGAAGTCCCTTCAAGGCATCACCCATTAGTGCCTTCAAGGTGAAGTAAAATTTCAATCCTATGCATGTTGAATGTATCTCCTAGGAGATACCTTCAACATCCCCTTGAATTTATGACAATTCCCTTTGAGGTATCTTTTACGAGCCCATTTTAATGAAGGAATGAAAATGTCATACTTTCAGGGATATGAGAGTATAAAAATATGGGTTAAAAAAGCCTTTTAACTTTATTGAAGAATGTTTGAAACCTCCATAATACCTTCATGGGTAACTTGAAGGTATCTCCTAGGATATACTTTGATGGTAGCCTTGAAGGTATTACAATTCCTTTCAATTAGTGACTTCAAGGAGAATAAAGATTCCACTTGTGTGCTTGTTGAAGGTAACTACTGAGAGATACATTCAATGTCCCATTTAATGTATAACCATTGATAACGTCCTTCGAGGTATCTAATAGGATATTACTTAAAGGTCCTTGAAATACCTTTTTAAAACCTTCATGGGTAACTTGAAGGTATCTATTAGGAGATACATTGAAATAAAAGTTCAATCCTGTGCATGTTTGAAAGGTATCTACTAGGAGATACCTTAAAGCTACCTGTTGATGGGTATTTTGACACAAAAATAAACTGTAGGCTAGGTCTAAGATTTTTAGTCCATTACAAGCCTATATTGAAATCAATATTTACCACCCAATCCTAAAAATAATGGGTGAGGTAACTTCCCCAAGGTTTATTTCACCTTCTCTAGGCACACTAAACCTCACTCAGTGTCTCATTGAGACTATTCCATACAAGGGGCCTTTGTAAGTTTTAATTGAAGGTACTTTAGTAGTTTTTGTGTAGTGGAAATTTACATGAATTTGAGTAAACATAATTTGGGGGAAGATAATTTCTCCAAGCTTAAGGTCGACACCAAATTCTCTAAAATTGTGATACATGAATAGTTGTAATTTTTTTTTTTTTTTTGGTGTTTGTGTTTCTAGGTCTTGGCAATGGTTGTGACAATTTTTGTAAACTTAGTCAAGTCAATAAACATTGTAATATAGTTTGCATTTTAGATCTTATTGTAAAATATTGGGCATTTATTCAATGAAATGGTTTAGAGTTTCCCATGGTTTGTAGCATGGGTAATAATTTGGTTTTGATTGATATGCATCATACTTCGAAATCTGTACATCATGTCATTGGTCATGAGGAGTGTTGATGCCTCATCCCACACATAAGAGATGTCTTATATTTTTTAAATAATGATGAAGCCTTAGATGGGAGATCATCCACATTAATCCAAAGTTTTAACACCTCACCTTGGACCCCTTAAGTTGAATATTTGAAACATGATTCCCCCTCTTATTTATTTTTTGAAATAAATGTTTATATATTCCTTTGCCTATAAGTCTATATTAGATGGTGTTTTTATTTAATTATAATCCTTGACACATTTAATACATGTATTTAAAATTTTCCCATCTTTCCTCTAATTAGTCATATTTTGGATAGGATATTCCTTCATGAGCCTTGTCATAAATTTACTAGGATGTTATGGTATCTCTTAGGAGATAGTTTTACCATGCTTTTTAGTGAAAAGCATAGCTCCGTAGTGACTATTTTTTATTAGTCCATCTAACTCATTGAGTTAAAACCGTAAGTAATTATGGTGTTATACTTTAATGATATGTCTAAGTTAGCGTATATATTATAAAGAATTAATATGTATTTTTCATTGTAGATTAGAATTCACATTTATTGATATATAAATATTCAGTAATTAATCATAAATAATTTCATAAGTGATATAATATGCAACTTATATTTTAAAAAATACCAATATTTAAATCATTTCAATTACTTTGCAGAATGTCTTTAGATGAGAAATAAATTCCCACACTTAAAAGGAAAAATAAGGCCTCAATCAAAGGAAATTTGGATATAGTATCATTTAAACTACCAAAACTAAAATTAAATCCACATTCTCATCTTCCATTTTATGGTGGTGATAAATTACCATTACTGATTGGTATTTTGAGTTGTTTAGTCCTAAAAATGTGTATGCATATATTTATTTTTTATCATTATATATGTAAAAAAATCTTCTTAGAATGAAATAATCCTTACCTATGATAAGGATGAACTTAAATATGCCTTTCAATTACAACTATAAGTATGGAATGAAGAAGAGGGAATTATCCATCATGCTACATCTAATTTCAATAAATTTACACCTAGTAAAATGGAATTGACAAAAATATATGTTTCTCATTCTTGTGAAACATTTGTGTTTCATTTAAATAGCTATGATAACCTTAATATATCTAGATTGATAGTTAGAGATAATTTGGTCCTTAGAATACAAAATATGTTGAAATAAAAATATGAACAAGGGGGCACCAACTTCTTCTACTTGCCACAATGTAAATATACATTTTAGATACCTTGTGATCATGAAATAAAAAACATTGAAGAAAACAAGAAAAACAAGGGAAACATATTTATATGCATATTTGAAAAAGGCTATACAATTACTCACACTAGTGGAGAAATATAATATCAAATAAAAGGTTGATACACTTTTATTGGCACAAAATTTTGATCACACATAGTGAATTATCTACATGGTATATTTCCTCTAGAAATTATGCCTTGAAAATTCCTATAAATATCTATGAATTAAGGGATGTTAATATCAAAATAATAAATCTAAATAATTCATTTGTAAAACATAATGAGGTTTTTGTTGACCATTTTTTACCACAAGTCAAAATGAATCAAACCCCTATAGTCCAAAACTTTAATAGGGGTCTATTATAATGTCATATAGTGCGTCATGCTTAATTTTATGTGATTTAATATGTTATTATCCTTGGTCATGGTCTAATTTAGTCCTTATGTCATTTTGTGTCACCCAAGGGTCATAAATGAAGGTGGTATGGTTTTATTAAGTGGAAAAGTGTTATAAACTAATTATCAACATAATTAATTTTATTCAATATAAGATTCCTTGTAAATAATTTCATTAAAAATAGAAACTTGTAGGTGTTAACTAAAAATCAAGAAAATAAGTGAAAAAGAGGGAGTTTTGAAGGTTGTATGGCCTATGGGAGAGAGTGGCACATGGGATAAACTTATGAAGTTAACCTTAAGCTTCCATAACTCCATTTACACATTTTAAGTTCTTTGAAAGTACAAAAAATGGGCTAAAACCATTCTAACTCTCCATCACTCCTCTACATAAGCAGAACTAGTCTATAAGTTTCTTCTTGATAGGGCCAACAGGAGGACTTATAGGTCAAATGATCTTGGTGGTGGATATTAAAATTTTTTAGGCTCATTTTAATTTTTTGAGTTGTAAAAATAGTTTTATATACTTTAATAAACATTCTTAACAAGTTGACTATCTTGTTTTGCTAGCTAATCCCCATACCCTACATGTTTTGCCTCTATTTGAGCATGTTTGTAAAATATATATGATTAAATGGATTAAATATGATGTGAAATAAATTATAACATGTTTTAAATATTTTTTTTAAAATTCTTTAAGTGTTTTTATGAATTTAAACCTCTTAGGTTATATGTGGAGTATGCTAGGGAGTTTATAGTCAAGTTTCAATACTTGTAGAAAGTTTATTTATATACAATAGCCTCAAATTAGTGTGATATGGTGTTTAATGAATCTTAAATGTCATGACAAATCCTTCTTCCTAGAATTTCTCTCCAATACCAACATTAGGAAAGTTACAATCAATAAGGACTCATAGTCAACTTCTTATAATGACTGTCATACATAGTCAATTAAAGGAGATTTTTACAATTTTGAACATGGTTATGGAAGTGTAATTTAGATTTAAAGGTGTTTAGCACACTTTTTAAGCATGAGAAATCAAGAAAGACCTTTAAAATGATAAATTATGGACTATGATAGTCAATCCTCACATCTACACAATCATACACATGGATATGCACCTATAAGTGCCTATAGGAACATATCAGGTTGAAATGAGTGTTAAAAATTATTTCAAGTATTTAAATGTTTTAAACATTCATTTGAGCACCTCAAGATGGTATATTTATAATTAAAATCCTATACATTCCATGCACATGACTCATGTTCATACTCATTATCCTGCAGGTATAAAAACACCCCTATAAGTGGCTTACACAAAGGCCCAAAGGTCATCATGGAAAAGTTCAAGCATGTGAGGAGACCTTCATGAAGTGTGTGGAGTTATAAGATGACATGAGAACCTTTTTAAAATCATTATATTGACAAGTAGATTTGATACTCATCTTCAAATTGAGAGAACTTTGTTTAGAGGTAAGTTCCCTAAAATCTCTAAAATAGAGCCCTAATCACTTTTGGTGTTACTATATAATAGCGTTTCATAGAGTTTTGATCAATTCAAATGATCATACATTATATCTATATCCTAGGGGAAGAGCCTTTCAAAAGATATTGGATGTGTGACTAGAGGAAAGTGATATTTGAAGGCCTTCAAAGTACATATTTATTCACTACAAACATTCAATAATTTCTATAGGATATGAGATTCCAAAGTGACCTATACACCCTAAGATGGAAATACAAGAGCATATCACCATGAATAGTGTTTTAATTAAAGTGAGGTGAATATAAATGATTCAAATAACATCAAATAATTTTGTGGAGTAGGATCTTGACCTACACTGCTACCTATAGGTGTACATTGCCCTAGCAAATCTTACCTATAGCCTAATTATAGGTGTTCACAAAGCCCATGTTATGAAAATATAGAAACTACGCCTATGAACATGAACAATTTTCCATGGAAATTTTATCCAAGAACTATAATGGGATCATATATGATGTAAAAGTAATTTCAAGGTTGATGTTCACCTACATGACCCTTGCTTAGTCAACTATAGCTGATTGTGGTATGACACTGAGCTAGAACAAATGATTTGAAGCATATATTTACACACATATGATGAGAATAAGTCCCAATGACTATAAAAAGGCATTAGAGAATTCAAATACATAGTGAGTCAATAACATAAGACTTAGACCATGAAGTTACCACCTACAATCACCTTCTAAGCAAGAAGACATAGTTATAGCTGACTATAACTAAGTATATCAAGGTAAGAGGTGAATAATGTAAGGTTTTATAAAGGTATAAAGATCAAAATTTTTGAAAGGGACTCTAAAGTGTCATAATCATGTCATGAGCCTCCTCTCATAGCATAGAAACAAAGTAATAAGAGTATTTCAATACAACCTACAGGCACATCTCTAAAGCCTACACATAGTCAAGGTTTAAAAGGGTCTATCTTAGGTTTTTAAGGACTTAATGGAGATATGGAGGTGATATATCCATGGAAATTTATACAAAGGGTCCCAAAAATTATTAAATCCCCTCATATCCTCCTTTATTTGGTGAAATAAGGGAGATGCCCTCTATTCTATCTTAGATAGAGGGCACTCCAAAATGACTTAACCCTATAGGTGAGCCATAAAGATGATGAGAAGACAAGCCATGGGTTGGTGAGACTTTGTATAAGGATGTTGAGAGTTGTGTCACACATGGAGCAACATGAAATACTAGGCATAAGGGATATAAACATGTTAGGGTGTCCTAAATCCATAAGTATACAGACAAACCTATTAGGTCTTGAATAGGCCTAGTGTCTAATAGGGTCAAAACTTCATTCCTAATGCTATAATAACATTAAAAATCCTTGGAACATGTTTATTTGGATTCATAAGGTGTGTTTGAACTATTATAATGCAAATAAGACCATAGGTAAGACATTTCTTAGATCAAACCACATTAGGCCTGCACAGAATGAAAGGAGGAGCTCGAGAGGGAAAATTTGAGAGATCACACCTATATGGACACTTTTCATGGGATTATAAAGAGTTGGGGAATGATGGAGGCCCTATACATTATTTTTGTGGAATTTGTTTACAAATCTAATCTCAGACCTATATGAATAATATTTAGAGGGAAAAATTATTCTAAACCATGTAAAACCCTTGGTAATTACCCAATTTGGAAAATGAAGGATAAGGGGCATCCAAATAAACAATAATATCTTGTGAGATGATTGGATTTTGTATAAGACTCTCCAGGGCCCCTCCCCATTAAATTGAATTGTACCCTACCTATATGGAGAGGGTGGAAATTTTCTTTTCTTGACTATTTTTGGTGGTTTGAAGGTATGTAAGAGTTTTAAAGGATAAAATACACTTTGAGATAAATATTGGGACTTAAAATAACTCAAAATTTTAATTTAATTATTTAACTAACCTCCCAAGTGCCTCTGTAAGTGCCTTCATCTCAGCTAGTCAAAAACGACATAGTGAACAAGCAAGTGAGAAGATGAAAGCTACAAGTGGGAGGAATTTTAAGGTTTTCCTAAGGAATATAAGGACATGATGGATAATAAAAAAATTTATACACTCATTTTTTATGAATCAATTTGGAAAAATGAAAGCAACTTTGGTGATAAGTGTGCAAGGTGAGTGCAAGAGGAGTTATTTGGACTGTAGGTAGTGATAACTCATCTACAAAAGAATCCTGATGATTAGGAATGCAACCAATGAATTTTTGTGTATTCCTACAACCCATACCTCTCAATACAATCATCACATATATGCTTAGTCTATTGTGGGACGTTCTAAAAAGGCCAAATGATGAAGGGAATTTTCAAAGCATGCAAATGAAGAGTTCCATGCCACATTTCAAGAGTTTTGTGTTTTGAGGGACATTTTTCCAAGTATACCTTGCATTTTCTATTCCATTTTCATCTTTCCTACATTTTTAACTCCTTTTCTCATCTTGACACATGTCTTAGTGATTATTGGACTTTATTCTTCTCACTTCTCTCTCAAATTCTATAAGTAGTAGCCATTTTGGATCTTGTAGACTAATACCACACCATGTATGGCAAATAATTACTAGTTTTGAGATTTTAATTTTAATTTTAATAATATATTCAAGTCTATTTTTGAGTTAAATAACATTTTGTCTAGGTGTGCAAAGTGATGTATGGTAATGTTAAGTGATAATATTTTATCATTGCTTTTCCTTATCCTCTCATGTTTATGCAAGAGTTCCTATTATAGTATGTCATATAGAGTGTAGATAATTTTTTAGACTCCTTTAAATTGTAAATTTTTTCTTAGAATGTTCAATTTTCCCTCTAGTTCACTTACCTTGTGTTGTCTCATGCATATCACCTCTATGTTGAAACACTTATGTTAGAATCTTTTAGGACTTAGAAACTAGTTTGTATGCCTTATTTCTTAGTGAAATAAGTATGATGGTATTGTGTAAATAATCCTAGTGTATCACCCCCTTATATTATTTTCATTTCATTCAAACTTCTATCTTTTTCCCATAAGAAACTACCTAAGTAGGTAATAAGCATTTCAAGGTGTATTCAGGGAGCTAACCCTTAAACCTAGAGGTATAATTATACTATACATACACACAAATACCTAAATTTATTCCCATTCTTCCAAAATATATAGGAGGATTGAACACCCCCTATAGGGTGAAATATTTGGTGACAATAGTTTTGGCATGCCTAGCAAGTCCCATTGTCTTCAAGATAACTTGTCAAGGTGAATGTTTGTCTTGACAACATCAATTGTAAATTAGTGTTATATTTAAAATTTGGTGACTCCATTCAAGGTAAAATATAGTTCAAGGCAATTGTTTTTTCATAAATTTTCTCTCATACTTCATGGTCCTTACTAGGTCATTATCTAGTAGATTACTCAATCCTATCAATCAACCTATTCAACTTGAACTTCCTTTTGAAGTTTAATACCCTCATCCTAATTTTCCTTTTAAAGACTAAGAATATTTTTCTAGCCAAAAAAGTGAAGAGATTGATGAAATTTAATAGCTTGATGAAAACATGGTTGACAATATGCCTTTCCTACCTTTAATACTAAAAATCCAATTCACCTTTAGGACTATGATGATATACATTCTAATGCTATAAAGAGTGTGCCTACATTCAATGGTGAGGGTCATGCCACACTTAGTGAAAACATCATATATATCTCAATTTTTTATAGTTTACACAATGTCACTAAGGATAATATTTCCATTAGACTCCTTGCCATGTCCCTTAGAGGTAAAGAACATGATTGGTATAAGACTTTTCTCGGAGGATGCATCACATCATGGGGTGACTTTGGAGTGTTTCTAACTTCAAGGTTTGAAGAAGAAAGTGACCATACCTATCTTATCCATCAAATCAATGTGATCAAAAGGGATCCCAAGGAAATAATACATGAATTAAATGAGAGGTTTCAAAAGACTTGGCATAGATTGCCTCCTCCCATGAGACCACTTGCTAGTTTTGTGTTCCTACATACTTGAGATCCATTAGTACTAATATTGCTATCATGCTTCAATCAATGGGTTTTTTCACTCTTCTCAAAGCATATGAACTTTATATTATAGATAATAATGGCCTTATTAAATAAGGAAATTTACCTCATAAGGTTTCTATGACCTTGTTACTTAATAACTTTTCTAACACTCCAAACATTTCTCTAATTCCTAATGTCAATGCCAAACCTAAAGCTATTCCTAAAATGGTAGATGATGACATGGATCCATATGAAAAAATTCAAATGTTAATATATTAGTTTAGGCAACAAGGTGATCATAAAAATGCATATCCCTATCAACAACAATATGGTCAATAGTATGGGAGAGGAAGAGGTCAAGGGCAACCTAACTTCAATAGGCCTGCCAATGTGTACAATCCCAATTCCACTACCAATGAAAGGGATATGGTACCGGTACATAACAACTTGGTAAAAGGATAAGATTGGAAATAAGGGAAATTAATGGATGATAATTAGGGTGAATAGAAATATATAGTTGATCAAGTAGGATTAATTAATCTCCTATTAATTGAATATGAGGTCATGATGCAAGTAAATGAGGATTCGTAGCCTCAAGGAGAAAGATTCACTAACTTCTTTGTTGAAGATACGTTTGTGCTCAATCAAAGAACTTATATTAAATAAGACACAAGGGCCCAAATTAATTCTCTAAGAGGTGAAAATATCATGCCTAAAAGTTCATCTACTCCCTTTATAAGGCAACAAAGCATAATTGCAAGCATGATAGTCCCAAACACACCTAAACCTCCTCCAAGTCAAAATATGGTAAGGTCTAATCAAGGTTTCTCAATTCATAAAGTTCAAATCAATAATTTTACTCCAAATACTCAATATAAGGTGAGTAATACTTCCTTAAACATAGTAGATTCATTGAAAAATGCCAAATCATCTATCTCCTTGTGGGATATGCTTCATATGCCTAGCCAAAAAGAGTTATTACAAAAGTATATGCCCACTATTCCTTCTATTCCTTCACCTTCAAGTCAAATTCATGGTAATTTTTCTCTTAAAAATGCACCTAATACCATTTTTGAACCATATACTAAAGTTAATAAGCCTCCAACCTTCTACTTCACTCTCATAGTGGGTGATAAACTAGTACACAATTGCATAGTTTATAGTGGTGCTTCTACATTAGTCATGCCCAAGGTTATAGCTGATAATTTGGGCCTTAAATATGAACCCCATATCAAAGGAGTGATTTAATTATATGGTATATTCTATAATACAATAGGGTTGATAAAAAATTTAAATGTCTTCTTGCATTATTGTCCTAACTTTCCTATCTTCCAAGACATTATTGTGGTGGACCTCCTCGCTCACTTTGAAATTTGTCTTTAAAGAGAATTTACAAACAATATGGGTGGATATCTCTTAGATTATTGGTCCTTATTAGCCTTTATGATAAGGTATGGAACCAAAGTGACCATAAAAACTCAATGTCTTGTAAGGTTTCATAGTGAGCCATACATTAAAAAAAGATCTAACTTGAATCATGTGATCAATGAGAATGAATAATATAATGTGGATGATTGTGATTATTCAAAAATTGAGGGAATCTATGAATTATTTCTAGATAAGTATGGTGAATATGCTTATGAGCATTATCCTTATGCACACTTTGAGCAAATTGACCTTTACACATATATCATGCATGAAGAGTCATCTGAAGGAGTTGAGGTTAGTATCAAACATTATTTATCAAAATATAATAAGAGTAAATATTTGATTCATGTATAGGATGATAATGGATTTAAGAATATGATTTATCACCATGGAGGGAGGAATGATGTCTTTCTACCTGTTATTGATGAAGTCGCCCTTGATGATGACATTCATGGGGAAGAGGAGGATGAATTATGGAAAATTTTCAATGCCATTTGTCAAGAATTTTATCATCTAGGTAATTCTACTTCCCCTCCTAATAATTATATATCTAATGTGTTTACTAATGAATCTAAAAAACATGATGTTGAGTGTTCCATCAAGCATTAAATTAAGGGCCTTAATGATGTCGAAGAGTCTGCAATTAAAGAAGATTTTCATGAGGTTAATTCAGATTTGGTTGTACTTCAAGGATAGTCAAAAACTCCATTTAATGTGGAGCCACATTTAGAGGTGTTAGATCATAAATAATAAGGGATTGATACTCCCAAACATTAAGTACATACTATCCTAGAAGAAGACAAAGATGAGGAAATTGTCATACATTCCTATCTACAATTTTAGGAAGGCATATCACATGTGATAAAGATCATTAAACTTTTATATCAAATCAAGGATATTAGAGAGAAAGACAAATAATTAAAGAAGGCTCCAAAAATTCCACTTGCTGACCTAAGAAGATCCAAAGGTGATAGGCTTATTGGACATTCACATATGCAAGTGGTTGATGATTGACATGCTTTACATTCTAGATTACCTTCATAGAGTGACAAAGATGTAAGAGGAACTATTTTTAATCCTAGTTTAAGTATGATAAGATTTTTTCCACCTCAAGAGTGAGGTTTTTTAGATAGTATATTAGGTTTGTGTGTCTTTCTTTCAATTGTGTTGTGTTACATAAGTGTTCTTGAGAAGACATGTTTATTTTCCTTTTGGTATGTCTTGTTTTGTGTGTCTTTATTTATGTTTAGTGTGGTGTAAAATTCAAGCTATGTGTCAAACCTACGTATAGGTGATTCTATGACCCAATGGACATGATTAATCTACTGGTCTTATCATAGAAAACATACCACCCTTGGGAAATTACCAAGAATGTTGACCTTTTTAGACCACCAATCAAAATGAGTAAATCCCCTATAGTCCAAAACTTGCATATGGGTCTATTATAATGTTTTAAGGTGTGTCATGGTTCATTTAATACTATTTAATATGTTATTATCCTTGGTCATGGTTCAATTTAGTCATTATGTCATTTTGTGTCACTTAGGGTCATAAATGAAGGTGGTACAATTTTATTAGGTAGACAAGTGTTATAAACTACTTCTCAACTTACCTTATGTCAGACCCTATAATATTACTTGTTAGTAATGTCAGTACTAAAATATACTTGTAAGTGTTAACTAAAAATCAAGAAAACAAGTGAAAAAGAGGGAGTTTTAAAGATTGTACAGCCTATGGGAGAGAGAGGCACATGGTAGAAGCTTACTCATTGACCCTTCAGCTTCCATGAGTCCATTTACATGATTTAAATTCTTTTTAAGTGATAAAAATTGGATAAAACCATTTTATCTCTCCATTACTTCACTAGGCAAGTAGAACTAGTCAGTAGGTTGTTAATGCTTAATTATGTATCACAGGTGGTCCAGAGTGTTCAATAAAAACTTCTCATTTCTGAACTTAGAGAGTCCATTTCATGATTTTAATGTTGTGATAACACTACTATCTTTGGTAGAATAGAGGCAGAGCAAATGAACTATTCCATAAATTTATATTAGTTGGTGGTTGGGAGTCACTGTGGCCTGAAGTTGATCTTCAATAAAATGAAAGTAATCTATGCTAATTAGAGTGAATTATTATCAAACCTAAGTCTAAATCTAAACCAAGATGAATATTAAAAATGAATCTAATCTAAGGTGAATTGATAAAAAAGGAGTCAAAATAAGGGTAGGGTAGAGAAGGGATACATTACTGATCTTTAACACAAACATCATGACAAAGTTCAAGTTCTATCTGAACATGCATTTAACCAATATATGACATGAAGTAGCATATGATCAAATACTATCACACATTAGGAAAATATATAAGGATATCATAAAATAGTGCAAATAAGGACCATATTTACTTTAAATACTCACCCCTGTAAGCAAACAACATTAGCACTTATGCAAGAAAGGTAAATAAAATGAAGTAAACCTTAGGAACTTTCAACTAATCTAGCATAAGCAGAAATTAGCAACTCTACACTTAAATATGCACATCCAAAACTTACAAGAACCATTAAAATCTAAGATTTAAACCAAACAAATGAGAGAGAAACCATAATATCAATTCACACAAGCAAGATAGACAAAATTTATAGAACTCCTTGCTTTGTATTAATTTTCTCAAAAGTTACAAAATATTTTTTGGCTCCAAAAACTCTCTCCTTTTGGACAATGGGAGATACCTCTTTATATATACCTTTCATGAGGTATTCTGATTAGCCATGTCAAAATTTAAGGAAAACTATACTTTTGCAATCTTTTAAGAACCCTCTAGACATTGTAAATGACTAACCTACAGGTAATGTGCTTTACAAGTTGCACATGACTTTATAAAAGTATATTCTCTTTTCAAAAGTATACAAGCTCAATTACAAAAAGAATATTCCTATCTTAACTAACTTATGGACCCTTATATTGTTGTAGTATTTTTCCTTCTTTGTAGGATCTTAATTTTATAATGTTGTTCATTGATCAATTAGAGATCAATGATAGGTCTCATGAATAATTATTTTTATTAATCTTCTAGGCCCTTGAGATCCCTCTCAGCCCATTCCAAATATTTTTTGATTCCCTTAGCATCTCCTATATTTTATTCTAATGATAAAAGTAGGTCCATGACCTTCTTGTTATCAATCCCTATTTTCCCTTGTCCTTGATTCCTTACTTATTGCATAAATTGAGTAGTTCTATGATTGAACTCTTCGTTAATGATTAGACCCAATAGACTAAGTGTGGTAGGATATTTGATCAATCTATCCAATATGTGCAACATTTTTTCTTTTTGTTGTTTGAGGTCCTTAGAAATGTATTCCATATACTTAGACTAGTTGCTCAGGGCCTTGATCTTATCAATTAATATAGCCATAGACATATCAAGGTGGGGTAGACTAATTGTCTTGAATTTAAGGATTTTATTTTTAGTCAATGCCTTGATAAAATACTTCACTTTTTAGTTCAAATCCTATCATTGGTAAACTTAGCCTGTAGCCCTAATACTTTGTTTATTTATTTCATCCTGCCTAGTCTTGACTGACTTTAAATAATTGAACAAATCAGCCATGGTGTCCTCAAATTACATGAATATGTCTTCTTGGATTGAATATATGGCTTGTTATTTCAAATTATTATTCTGTTGTATGATGCCCTTGATCATTATTTACAATTGATCTAACTAAGCCTAAGCCATTTCAAGAACATTTTATTCAAATATTGGGTCTTTTCTAGGTTTTTATCCTCCAACTCGAGTCAATCTAATAAAAGGTTCCACTTTTTGGAAAGTTAATTCCTCTCCACAAACCATGGCCTTCTTCTCATTTACCCTCTACAAACTAGCAATGGTTGGGTCAAATTTGATACCAACTAAATATTTTTTCACCTTTAGAGCTAGGGTCTCCATTTTTTCTCCACTTGATTCTCCTAGAGTAGATATTCTTCTTTCATTTTCCTATTATAGGGTAACTACCCATAAATTAACTTCCTCATGAGTTGGGATATGGATGGACCTCATCATTACACATGTATGTTGTGTACTTGGTACTTTCTATAATTTTCCATAAATGAACCATTCAGGAATGGTTGGACCCTAAATCAAGTTTTATTCATTTAAGAGATTAACTTCACCGAAAGGATGAGTGAAGGTCACCTTGGGATTTTTGGTTTTAACTGGGATAATGGTCAATTTAAATTTTTTTTGGGGGTGTCTATAGGAACTAGATCCAACACTTCCTTCCCCTTATCTTCATTTATTTCTTCCATTTTTTAATCCTTAGACTCATAGGCTAATGATAAAATTTTAAGGGCATCTTCAATGGTCCTACCAGGGTGTAATGCCACTATGTGAACCTCCTCAACTAGTGATCCTTGTTCTTCTTCCTGGGTTGAATATGATGTTATTTCATCAAGCCTTTTCTTCTCTAACCTTTGCTCAATTTATGCCTCAAGTGTAGACTTTGTAGCTTGGCTAATGGAGGTATAGAAGGTGTACCACTTTGTGAATGGTACTACCATGGCCCCAGTTGCCATTTGTCAAAATTCCCTTTTTTCCCTTTGCATTCTAGACTCTGGATTGTTGTTGTGCCTTTTCAATCTATTGGTGACCTCAAAGAATGAATAATATCTTATATATATGGGGTCAAAAGGTCCAGGATGGTGATCATAAGGTATATTTATTCCTTTAGCTTTTATATGCTCCTTGACCCTTCCATGGGGATCCCACTACCATAACTCATCAATTTGGAGATTGAAGGAGGTCTTGTATTTAGAAGTAGTCTCAATATTGTCCCATTATGCAAAAATAGTCCTACCAATGGTTATGAGGAGGCTATGAAGTAGTTCCTTCCTCTTTGTCTTGTAAAGAGCATTTACTCCATTACATAGTTAATAAGCCACGTCCTGCTCTACTAGTTTGATGGGCACATGGACAAGAAATCTAAGGGGAGTGTATTGTGTTCTTTTAATCTTGATGATTATACAATCAAGTTATAACTAGATGTCCCCCATGGCCTCAATTGAGTTTTTAATCAAGGGGTTGACTCTAAACATTGGATTCTTAGTTATGGCCTCTGCTAGGGTTGGATAAACATAGTCACATATGAATTGGATGTGGTCCCTATATTTGAATATGTGTAATTTTTAATAGTATTGGGAAACTGTCTATGTCCCTTCAAGTGATCATTATCTAAGGTTGGGGATATTTTTTGTGGTAAGTAAGGCATCTAGGAGGTATGACATCATGAATAATTAGTTCCTAGTCTTCTTCTCGACTAAAAAAATCTCTTTACTTCAACTTGTGTTGATAACTTCACCAAGAATAAGGGTGAGTCGCTTCTCAATCATAAAGTAGACTAAAGGCACCCAAATTTTATCCACATATGTAGTGGTTGAAATTAAACATAACCTATTCATTATAGTCATGATCATTCTTATCCTAGATCAGAATTGACCAATGGAGATGTTTCTATTGAAGTCTTAAAATACTTGATTTCTAGAATACATCCATAGGGAAAGGATATTCTTCAAATCATTTTCCTTGGCCCAATTTTTGATAGTGGTTTGGTCTACTTAGGGTTTAGGCAACTTTTAATAGTTTTCAAATACTATAGGAGAGATATAAGCAATTTTATTTAAACTACCCTCATGAATAATCATGCCTTTGTCTAATTTCCATCTTTAAAAATAGGAAAGAGAATGTCTATACAATGTAGTTCCTTAGGGTTTGTTGTAACATAATGGAGACCTATCATCTAAATAGTAACTATGTCATAGTAGAGCCTCGTTTAAAACATGTTCTTCTCCTCTTTTATTGTGATGGGCTATTAGTTCTCAATGGTCCAAAATAGGCTTGATTGATTATTGTCCCTTATATTTAAAATTGTGGCATTGAATTACGTGTCTTTTAAAATCTTCCCTTCTACATCTAAAGCTAGATAGATCTCCACATCTTCCCTTGAAACACCTTTTTAAGCTACCATGGCTATGAATTTTTCTAAGTTATTATAAGGGCTTTCAATTCACTTTTGGATCGAATTATCCTTACACAAATGATAATATAATCTTATTTATCTTGATTATAATGAGGACAGGGTTGAATTAGGGTTTTCATACTCATCAGGCCTTTCTTGAAGGTTTTTATAGTGATTTAATGGCATCAACTATTTTAAATTGTGTGAGTTTTATGACTTAGATCCCAATTATATTGTGTACTTATACCTTTGCATATCTTGGGCTTATAAAATCTTCAACTTGGCCTATTATACTTATGTGGCTCTGATGTGGCATCACTAGGCATCCTACTCATTAATATTTAAAATATGACCATTTATCACTTTTGGACACATGTTAGTATTTTATTAGTTATAAGCCCTTTGAAAATTTTGCCTTACCTCACACTATTGGATCTATTTTTTTGGATCAACATGGTTCATTGATCTCTATCTAAGAACTCAAACACCATTAGCTACTTGTTCTATTCTTCATGGTTAAGACACTTGTCACTTCTACAATCATTTTAAGTTTTGTTAAAATATGAACATTGATCTCACGCCATTAGATCTTCCCTACCCAGATGAATGCACTTTGTTGATCTTGATCTACTTAATTATGCCTCCTACTCCATGGACCATTGATCGTAATGTGTACATTCATCCACATACCATCAATCTTTGAAAGATGCTTGAACTTTAATTTGTGTTATGTGACTATGTCATGTATCATCTCCATATTCATCCTTAGGGATTTTGACTTTTCAACCTTCATCACACACTATTAGATCATTTTTGGCTTGATCCAGATGCTATGTTAGATCTTAATCTAAGGGGTGGAATGCTATTAGTTGTTTAATATTCTTTGACTAAGATTGTGACACCTATCACCTTCTCACTTTTTTTATGGCTTTGAATTTTCAACATTGATATCAGGCCATCAAATCAACTTGATTGATCAATTACACTCTATCAGATCATCTTTCATGACACAATATTGGATCTTTGGCAAGCTTCTTATGATGGTGACACTTCTCACCCTCTCATTTTCCTTTGGGCTCCATTGAAGTCTTGACACAATACGTGCCATTAGATCAATTTTTCTCAAGCAAATGCATACCATTTATCCTATGATAAATGAAAATATTAAGTTAGGCTTGAGAATATATAAATAACTTAGGTTAAATATTTTAGACTAAAGTTTTATTCAGGTTGATAAACATGGTAAAACTTTAGGATAAAATTTTAGGCTAAGTTATAAAACATAATAAAAGGGACCCAATGAATGATAAGAGATAAGTCATAAGGTTTTAGCCTAGGGTTTTTATTGTATTCATAAATATAATCAAAACTTTGGGATAAAGCATTATGACTTGTCTAAGATATAATAAAAGGGACCCTACATTAGTTAGACCATGCTAATAATAAAACAAGCATAAGATTTTTAGACTAAAGTTTGGTCATGTTGAGAAACATGACTAAGCCTTAGAATAAAAATTAAGCTAAGTCTCTGGCACGGATAATTATTCCTACATAAATTATTCCCACATAAATTGAATTTAATTTAAAAGGGACCTAGGTTAAAAAATTAGACTAGGGTTTTAACATGGCTTAAAATAGATCCAATTAATCTTTGATATACCAAAGGATAATAAAATATTAATTTAATATTGAAGCACAAAACCCTAAGTATGTTTATTCCTAAATGAGATTCCATTGAACCTAAAATACAAAAACATAATAAATAGTTTTTATCAACATTGGAAGGCATAAAGCCATGATCATCTGAAAACATGTCCATTAATCCAAATAAGACTCATGAATAATGTGCAAGCATGCTAGTGGTATTTTGATTAAGTGATTTTTTTCAATTTAAATCACAATCCTATAAATTTCAAAACAAGGTTCCCAAATTTTCAAAAATGGGGGCTATGTTGCCCTCAATAAATGGTAACTTATGGGGGAAACATAGCAATATGTTAGAATTTTGAGACTCTGGTTTAGACTAATAACTAGTTTATTCATTCCATTTGATCAAGTAACATTATTAAGATCAATTCATGGTTAAAATAAGTCCTGCACATGCAAAATTAGGATCAAACATCAAAACCTAGTCATGATGTGTGTGTTCTTTGATTCCAATTGCTATTTACCATGGGATTTAGGAAACAAATTTTAGATTTCATGACTTTAACCATTAACACTTGACTTGTAGCATATTTGGATGTGTACTAAGGATCATGCTTTAGCTCAGGTAATGTTTAGACATTGATCTACTACCATCCAAGCATCCATAGCCATAATAGAGATACTTTTGGCTCCACTCAAGGCCTTTCTCCACTACTAGCTATGCATCCATAGCCTCGATGGAGATCACCATAATTACATTTGCTTAGAAAGATTTTTAATTTTGAAATAAAGCTCTTATTTTTTTGTATTTTTCAAATCATTTTGACCTTTCAACAAAGGTTGGGAACTAGGTTAGCCATGTTTTAGGATTTGGTCACATGTTTGGTCTTCAGACAATCATATTTGGTTGTAAAATTTATCCCAAGTAATCGTGTTTATTAAGTGCAAATATGATGTGTTTTAACTATTCAAGATTAGGTCCAAACAAGGATTAGAATCTCAAGGAATAATTATTCTAACCATTAATATTTACTAGTTTCTCAAAAATATAACATCTAGCTCATATTTATATAATTCACGATCAACCAACGCTGAGAAAACATACTTGAATTCCTGAACTGTGTAGTTCCTTTTGAGCATCCATATATATTTTGAGCTAATTATTTTTCAAAAGGACTTATTGAAATCAAGGAATAAAGCACAAAAAATAAAATAGACAAAAAATAGAGGAAACAAGAAAAAAAATAAAAATAAAAATTATATATATATATATATATATATATATATATATATATAAACACTATACACAAACAAGGGACAATAAAGTAAACTAATCTAAATCCTACCTACACTAAATCTAACTATTCTTATAGTTTACTCCATAAAGACTCTATATGGAACAACAAAGAAATAGTGATTAAGGTAATTCCCATTGGTTGGAATTGTGAACTCTACTCCTTGTAAGTCTTTTAGTTTGAAGGTGTTATTCCCTAGGGTCTCAACAATCTGATATGGGCTAATCTACAAGGGTGTGAACTTCTCATGTTTTCTTTTTGTTTTTGAGGCCTTATCCAAAAGAAGAACTAAATCTCCTTGTCTAAACACCTTTATCTTTGATATATTATCAAACCACCCCTTAACTATGGTTTGTTTCTTGCTAAAATTGTAAAAAGTTTCCTCTCTTGCATCTTCCATGTGTATGATGTCTAGCAACCTTGAACTTGAAAATTCTTGATCCTACTCCATGTATACTTGCATAAAATTATAGGTTGGTAGCTTGAGTGTGATGGTAAAGATAGGTTCTTGACCATATACTAGGAAGAATTTTGATTCCTTGAGATCTTTATTGATTCTTGTTTAATCTTCCTAAAGGGCATACTTAAGTAGCTTGTGCCACGTCCTTGGTTTATCATCTACAAACTTCTTTATGGATTTCATCAAGTTCTTATTTGTTGACTCTGACACTCCATTACCTTGAGGATAATGGTTGGATGAGAATTTGAGGATAATGTTGTTTTCATATTCCCACTCAGTCATCTCAATGAATACAAAATTAGATCCATTATCATAGACAAGAGATACAGTTGTCCTGAACCTTATGCATATATTCTTCTAAAAAATTGATTACCTCTTTAATCCTGCATTGCTTGGTTGATATTACTTTAGTCTATCTGGTGTAGTAGTCAGTAGTAGTTAGAACATACTTGTGAACATCAAAGGAATTAGGGTTGATGACCCCCATAAAATCCAATCCCTATTGGGTAAAGGGTTTATCAATCATCACTAGCTTTAATGGTATGGTTTCCTTAGGATCTTTAGTGTTGAAGACCTAACATGAGTGATATTATATCACATGCTTATGAGAATATTTTAAGATAGCAAGCCAATAAGAACCAACCCTAAGGATCTTATGGGATGTTTTCCTCCCAAATGGATGTCCACTTCCTATCTTTTCATGGAAAGTGCTTAATATCTCAATTACCTCTTCCTTGAAAACACACCTTAGGTAAATGATTTCAAAGTTATTATATAGCACTCCATCATTAGTTATAAAATGAGTTTCCCTAAGACTTAAATCTCTCTTTTACTCTCTACTTAACCTTGTAGGACAATAACCATTGATTATTAAATGAACAATAGGATCATACCAATCATTGGGCTGAATTTTTTGTTATTATACTTGCATGACACTTAGTTTAGGATTAGTATTAGAAATAAACTAAATTAAACCTTGGAATCTTATCAAATTTTGAGTCCTCATCTCTAGATCATATTATTGGAGAATATACATCCACTTACCTCTCCTTTCTCCAAGTTAACATTGACTAAGCATGAGCGTAGTGGTAGGGTCTGGTAGTATTGCATATACCTTATTTCTAAGGATATAATGCCTAAATTTCTTTAATACCTTAACCAATAACATGATTACTTGTCAATAAGATAATAATTCAATTCAACATTTTTAAAATTACTACTCATGAAATCAATAGGATGATCACATACATCTATCTTCTTAGTTAGGACATTTGCAATTGTATGGTCAGAAGCAAAAGAGTAAAGATAGAAGTCTTTAGTAAAGTTTGGAATTATTAGCACAAGAGTTTGTCCAATATTTCTTTGATTTTCTTGAAGGACTTCTTGGTCTCTTTATTCTAAGTGATCTTAGCATCTTTATTTAACATGTCATTCAAAGGTCTTACTATTTGTGTAAAACCAAAAATAAACTTCCTCACAAAGTTAATCTTCCCAAAGAAAGATTTTAGTTCTTTTTTTATATTAGGAGGATTTATTTTAGATATGGAATATATTCTATTTGGGTCTACAAAAATCCCTCCTTAGTTATAACATGTCCTAATAATTTTACCTCAGTAACACATAAAATACTTTTCTTTAGATTGAGATAAATTCCATATTTTCTACATCTTTCAAATGCCTATTGTAAGTGCATGATGTGATCTTCCATGTTCTTTGAAAATATAGATAATTTATCTATGTAAATGATAATTCACTTACCTATCAGTGCCTTGAAAGCATGGTCCTTTACTATTTATAAAGTTTCACCTACATTTATTATTCTAAAGGGCATCCTTTTGTAGGAAAAAGTGCCCCACTTAGTAGTGAATGTAGTTTTTAGTTTGTCCTCCTTGTTCACTAGTACTTAATTATATCTTTAAAAAACATCAATGAAGGACATCATGGAAAAACTACTAACAATCTAAATTACTTGCTCAAGAGAAGGCAAGGGATAGTTATCTTTCTCAGATGCTCTATTCAAATTTCTAAAGTCTACACACAGTTTGATTTCCCCATTTTTATTCCTGACTGGTACTAAGATAACTACCCACATGGAGTGCCTAATGGGAAAAACTATCCTTGCATCTAGCAATTTCTTAACTTCTTTATATATCATAGGTTCTAGGACAGGGTTGATAGGTGTTTATTTTTTCCTAAAAGGCTTTCAAATTTATTTTAGTTGTATGGTATGAGTTATGACCCTAGGATTAAATATCTTTAGGTATTCATATGACCATGATAAAAATATATTTATACTTGATCCACAAATCTTTATCTCTTCTTAACTCTTCACTAGTGGTGGTTGTACCAATGTTGACTAGTTGGGGTTAATCTTAGGAACCTAGGTCAACAACACTATAATCTTTCCCATTTACTTTGGGAACCTTGATATTACTAGATAGTTTATCTATGTCAAATAATATTTCTAGGGCAATCATGCCCTTGAAAATATTATTCTCATTCATTTGGATGATCTTGTCATCAATATTGCCTCTGTTAAGAGTATTTTCATAAGCTTCATCAATGATGTGGGCCTCAAACACTTCTGAACTATTCATTAAGTCTAAGATATGTTGGTCATAATTGAATACCTAAAAATTGTTGATATTATCAAAGATTGAAGGACAAGGAACAATTTTAATACTAATCCTTCCTAGTTTAGAGTCTTAGTTGGGTATAATATTAGCTACAGTTGAGGCTAACTCATTAGTAGCTTGGTTATTTACCCTAGGAATAGAAGCAATCTTAAAGGAATTTAAGTACTCTATAAATCCCATGCTATAAACATATATTTCTTGAGGTATGATGATTTTCACTGGTACTTACTTCTTACTTGGTTAACCACTAGTTGTGATTCACCATAAACTAGAATTTCTTTAACTTTGTGCTTGATGGCAAATTGTAAACCTAAGATTAGAGCCTCCTATTCTACTAGATTGTTAGTGAATGAAAACTATATTTGGTAAGAAGTATTGAATTCTTCCCTAATAGGATTAATTAAAACAATTCCTACCCTTGATCTAGATTTACATCTTGCACCATTAAAATATTATTTCCATATCCCATGCATAATAAGAGTTTCTTTAGAATCACATACCTTAGGGGTGTTAAGAGTGTAAACACCCAAATCTAAGTTAATCATGTTGACCCTCTCATTTTTTGTATTATATTTAGTAATCATATGGTTCATTTTAGGTTCCCTTTCTATCCTAATCTAATTTGAAACTCCCTTCCATGGAAGCCACATGTGGTAATAATCAGTAGACATGTAACCATTTAGATATCTAATATAGTTTCTACATAGAAGGATATCATATTCATCAATAATATCCACCACTTGGATGTCAATGAATTTTTGTATCCTTGGTTCAAAATCAATCTACATGTGACCATTAAGTAATTCACTAATTACTTTCACCTTGGATTTATCTAATTGAGTCACAACTCTATCATATTTAATGGGATTTAAACCAAGTTGCTCATAAATACCTTTAGGCATGATGTTAGTACATGCACTTGAGTCTAATAAATAGTTATTCAAATTTTTACCAAAGATTCTTACTATCAACAAGAAAGGTGGGACATCTAATTTGTTCTTATGCATAGAAACATTAACATTTGTAGTCTTGGGTGACTTACCAGGCTTCTTAGATAGAGATTCAAGTAACAAGTATCTCTACTCAGTGATTTGAGTCAGATCATGTAGTGTGATGTTAATTTTAACCCTCTTCATAACCTCAAATATTATACCCACCCTTGTTAAAATAACTAGGTGAATCAACATTATGTTTAGAGGTACTTCTTTTTAGAGGCTTAGGGTTGTTGTTAGCTACAATATATAGAGGAGTGTCAAATTTGTTGGGTAGAGTTGAAGTTTTCAAGGGTTGTTTCTTTTCCATATTCCTTAGAGGATAGGTCTTCTTCAAATACTACTGGAGGGTATGTACCTCCTTAGGAGTATCCTTAGGCTCATTCTCTTATTGAAATGGGAAGTCAAAGGTCTCTATAATTAGGGTTGTATCTATATATTTGAATGACTTGGAAGAAATAGATGTACCTATAGAATTGTCTTTGTTAGATCCACTTTATAGAGTATTCAACTCATCTTGAATCAACTCAAAAGCATTTTGAAATTCCACACAATCCAAATTTCCATGCTATAAGTATTGTGGACCCTATAATATTTACTTAATGAAACATCACAAATATTAATATTAGGATTATTGTTCTTATTTAATGATTAATTATTATTATTGTTACCATTATAAAACTTGTTATTAGGCCTATTGAACCTTTGATATGAGATACTTCTACTAAAAATTTCCCTAGTATTTCTAACTTGGTTCTACAATTGAAGAAAGTTAATACTTAGCTTTTGAACCATCTTTAAGATAGAGTCATTTTCATTCTTTGAGCCTCATAATTATGAAGTTAAGTGTTACTAGTGCTAATGGTTGGTACCAAATCTCTTTGGTCTTATAGATGAGATACAATTGCAACATTGTTCAAGAATCCTAGGCTTTGGCTAGGATGAGCATGACTTAAAGGTAGTTGGTTCAAAACTAGAAGTTGGTTTAGGGTAGGAATTTTTTTGATTGGCATTGGGTATAACATTTATGATGATAAAATTTGGATTAATATTGGGAATATTGTATGCCATTTATCCCTAGGGTTGTAGTTATTAATGATCACAACTTCATCATATATTAAGATAAATGTGTTAATGACCTGAGTACATCTTTCGAGAACATATAAGTCATGGGATCTAAGGCATCCTTATAGATATCTAAGGCTAAGGCCTTGTTAGGTCTATAAGAAGATATGGTTTTGCTAAACATTTTTTGAAATCTAGCATTAAAGGCTCTAATTATTTCATTGGAATATATTTTCACAATGGTGAATTGTTGGTAACAAATACAAGGACTGATGATTTTACCAAATTGATAAAAAATGATCCTATTAAAATCATTCCAAATAGTGATATACTTTTTTGGAAGATTGAGTAACCATTCATATGTAGCATCTTTGGAATATTTAATGTGATCTTCAATTGTGACAACACTATTTAGGTTAAATGATGGCACATATTTTTCAAGATTACAAGGAAGTTCATGTACCACACCTAGCACATTGATTGAAGAACCACCTAGCCAAGATATACCTTGATAGGGATTGAACATAAGAGCACCCTAAACTAGTGAATTTGGCTGAGACTTTGAAAGTATATGCTTACCTTTGTCTCATCTAGCTCTCATATGAACTTCTAATGAAAGGAGTGGAACCCTTGTCTCTGAACATGACCTGGTCCTTACCCTTGGAAATTCTAACTCGGGAGCTTTGAACCCTATTTGAAATATGATGTGTGAGTCTTATATCTACAAATAATAATGATCAGACTTGCATATCATGTAAAATTTATACAAATATGTATAAAAGATGGTAAAGGAAATTAATCTTTAACTAAATTAGCTCAAAGATATGTCCAAAATACATAAATATGAATGATATTTACATGTTTAAGTTCAAAAAACTCAAATTTGTAAAAGATATATCAATCTTTGAAAAAAGTAGTTATTACTAACCCCAAACTCATTGAATCCACAAGAATGTTTCAGTGAATTTTTGCTTATATTTTGAGAAAGGAAGAAGAAGAAACTAAATACAGGTATGTTTGAAAAACCTATTTGGTTGTGTGCACATTGAATTAGATGATTGTGAAGATCTCCTCTTTAGCTTGGGAGGATGACCTACAAATAAGACAACACTAAAGAAAATGGTTGGTTAGATAGATAGTTGGGTGGATTTCCTAGCACTAGCTAGATCCCAAAAGTAAGAGCTTCTTCAGGGGCTGTTAATCCACATGTTTTAAAAAATTAAGTTTATAAAACAGAATATAGAGTACTTGCATCAATAATAAAAAGCTACTAAAATTAAACACAAGAAATGTTTGCTAAATAAAATAGACTAAAATTACTAACATAGAAATAAAAAAATCAATACTAATGTTAAATAGATTAGGTGTGGTTCAAAAAATAGGTTGGGGGTCTATGATAGGGAAAATAAAAAGAAATTTGGATTTGGTGGAGGGTTGATGGATGAACATAGCTTACTATTATTTCCTACCATAGTGACCATCAGTAGTTGGTGTGACCATTGATGGTTGAAGTGACTATTAGTGGTCAAGATGACCATCAATGATTGGATAGACTATCATCAATTAGGGTGACCATTAGATATTATTATGTATTAGGTTTGGGTTGATTAAGGTCAGATTAGAAGGATCATAAAAGGTAATTTTGGGATATTGGTTTTAATTAGGCTGATTACAAAATGGAAATAAAGGAATTGATAGATTGAAAACAAATAATTAGCTTTTTATAGGTTGGTCAGATGGGTGGTTGACTCATTGGTGGAGTCTAGCATGATTTTGGTAGAGTAACGGTACTTGGTTATCAACTGATGGGTGATGAAAATTCAAATCTCTAACATGATGGCTAGATCACTAGATTGCTAGAAGAACACCTACAAAAGAAGCTCTAGATGCAAAATCTCTTGATAATTGTGGATGGATTCTCTTTCACCTCATGCTCATCTCTTCTTATAGGTAAGGAAGGAGAGGTGAAACAAGATGTTAACAAGGGGTCTAACTTGTTGTCTAATTTTAACTTCATCATGCATGGGATCTCACACAAATTAGACATTCTAATTATAGAAAATCAAGTCAGAGTGAAGGGTTAGTTGAGCTAGTTTAAACAATGGAATTTGACTGTCGATGGTTAGGGTAGCCATTGATGGTAAAGGTGATCATCGATAGTTAAGGGTCAAGGTAAAATTTAGGTTAAAAGGTGGTTTTAGCTAGTAGGTCAAATTGACTAGAGCTAGATCTAGTTTAGGGTCAAATAGTCTATGCTAGTCCCAAAGGGGTCTTGAGGTGGTCGAAGGGGATTTTGACATTCAGAACCATCATGTGTATATTTATGTTGTCTACATTTTCCCCTTTTTTGTTATGTATTTTGAATTAACAAGCTATAAAATAAAAATGAATTATGGGTCAAAGGTCAGGTTACTCAGGGTATAGAAATAGGTGTTTCCCCTCAAACCTAGAGTCAATGAGATAAAATAGAATCAAGTATGGGTTTGATGAGTGGGTAGTCGATGATAAACATGGATGAATGATATATTTGGAATTAAAGTGTAAATGCATGTACTAAGTATAATAAAAGGTGTGATAGCTAAGATTATGCATAATCTAGGTTGTCATAGATTGTAAAAATAAAGGTCAATGTTAGGATGACAAGTGATAATAGACTACATGATGAATTTAGACATGGTGGTTGAGTACACCTGTAAATGCAAGTCTCCTAGGCTATGCTAGTGTTTCTATGGGTATCTAAGGTAGGAAGTGCTCCTAGGGAAAACATAAATGGTTCAAGTGAAGTCACAAGTATCCAAGGTAGGAAGTGCTCCTGAGAAGACATGATTGGGTTTGGTATGTGTGAGGTAGTGCAAGGTCAAAAATTGGTCAACATGGTAAGTGTTGTCATTATGATCAATAATACTAGGAAAAAGGTGTAACAAAACATATGATAGTTGGGTCAAAATGGACCAATGGTGAGGTAATGAGGTGGTTAAGGTTGGTGGAGAAGGTAGTCTCTATGGGTGGGTGCTTGTTGAGGTTTACTGAAAAATTTCTTGTTTGAGGCAAAAAGGAAAAAAGTCCACAACTTGATTGTCGACAATTAAGGGGCTTAAAAGTGACTATTGATGGTCACCCTAACTATCGATAGTCAAGGTGTTAACCCTAAAAGGTCAAAGGAAAAAAGCAAAAAAGTGAGTCATGTGAACACATTTGTGATTGTTGACTTTTTTGTCTAGTGTATTTGGCATTTTTGGGTGAAATTAATGGTGACGTCTAGTGGGTGATTTGCTTAGTGGATTGACCAAGTGGATCGAGCTAGGATATAGCATGGATGTAGATAAGGATAGGTAGTAGATCAATAGATTCCTCCTCAATGATGGTCAAGGAATGAGGTGTGGGTTGCATTAAAATAGGCAGTGGTAGTTTGATTTTGCATTGCATTTCATTTAAAGTGGGAATTTTCTTGGTTGATTGTTGCTTTGGTAGGGTAGGTTTGGTTTGACCTAGGTAGAAGGTTTGTTGGGTTTTTGATGAATTTTATGGGTGAAAATGAAACTAGGAGGCTAGGTAGGTTGGGGGTAGGGTAGAGAGCAAAGTTTAGGTTAATTAGTTGTAAGATTAGGGAGATTTTTTGAAGTTTTAGGTAGGTAGGTTTTGATCACTTTCTACCAGCAGTCACACAGTGACAATTGGTGGTCAAATTGACCATAGATGATCAATAAATGTGGGTAGAATGGTCACCTAATCATCAGTGGTCAAGCCAAATAGAAAAATGTTTATAGTTAAATTTATTGATTATTGATAGTTTTAAATTCATAAATGTTATAAAGTTTGTGTAATGGGGGGTCAAATGTGTGATGAATGAGGTCAAGAGGTAATGGTCAAATTGGTCATGGTTTAAGTTGGTCTTGTATGTAAAATGTCAGTTGACGAGTGTCATTCAAATCCTCATTTAATCAATGTTCAATTGATGTCTTAACAACCAAGGCTAGTGTCCAAAGCTATGTACAATAAGGTGTAGGATGGTACATTTAGAAGTCTACTTGTGGGGGTGTTTGATGGTCCTATTCTAACTTTGACTAATGAAATAAATGTGTCTTAAACTACTTGATTCACTCTTTTGCTAAAAAGGAAAAGATGTAACTATTTAAAAAAATAAATCCACTCTTTTACTTGAAAGTAAAATCACACTCTTATTTACGCTTGTGTGGAAATGGAGATGTTTAGCTTAAAAAGGAAGTTTGCTTCACACATTTTTTGTAAAATAAAACACACTTTGCTTAGAAAGGAAATGACTTTGGAATAAGGAAAGGCCTTTTGAATTATGAATTTGTTTATATGTTTTATGAATGAATGCAAACATTAGCAAGATTATAATTAGTTATAACAAAGAATTAATATAACATAACATAAATATTGTACATAATTCTTGGTTCCAAGGAAAGTGGGCCCTTTCTCCTCTTAGAATCAAGAACAAAGATTAATCAATGCTGGAAACTGAAGTGATAATCCATAAAACTAAAATGATTACAATCTATCTAAAACCTATCATATGCTTGTATGTATCTTTCATCTATTATCTTTTTAATAACAAAAGTCTTACATTTTATGCTAATACAATCAACTAAAAATAGGATGCAAAGAGACAGGATTCCTTGGTCAATCCACTCATCCAAAGATAGGAGATTGGATTTTCAAAAGATCCAATTATTTCTATGAAATAGATATACTATCCTATAATAATGCTAAGATCTGAATATATATAACTTTATCAAAAGAAAATCTGATAAAATAGCAGGGGAATATTTTCCTCATTTGACTCTAGCTGGAATGATTCTCTCTCATCTTATCTAGCCACCAAATTCCCCATTTGTAGCTTTGTATTTATATAATCCATGGAATTAACCCTATAGAGTTGATAGGAATGAGCCTATGGAGTCTATAGAAACAAGCATGTGGAGTCCATAGAGATAAACCTGTGGAGTCTGTAGAAACAAGCCTGTGGAGTCCATATAAACATTCTATGTGAGTTTGTAGTTTTTCTAGATGGAGATCAAAATTGAACCTTCACTATACATCACCTGTGTCTTCTTCCTAAGCATTATTCACAACAAAAAATCACTAAAACATGCTATGTATTAAACATTAATGACAAAGTAAAGGTTTAGTCTTTTGTTTAATATAAACAAGACAAATATCTACTTTCCATGTAATAGTTATCTATTAATCTATGATTTGCATAAGTTAATATCCTTAGAGAGATAAATTGTGGGAAATGACATATCAATAATGAGCTATATTTTGAGCTCATCATCTCCCCCAGGGTTTACCTTTTTCAAGTCCCATTGTAAACATTCATTTGCATTTGTAGCTTTTGCATCTACTTTCCAAACTCTAACTCAAATCTTAGTCATCAAATTCATCTATTATATGCTTGTATAAATTTCCTGTAAACCCCTGATGTTCTTGAATCATTTGTTTCCATGTATTGAATTTCTCCTCTGATTGTGGAGCCTAACTTTGCCATCCTAGAATAGGCATGATTAACAAAGGGGGTCTATATCTCATGCCAATCCATTTATTTTTTCCTCCAAGCTTTATTACCTATATTAATATTTCCAAAATTTAGGTATCTCTCCTCATACTCCATCTTAATTTATTTGGAGACATGACCTCTTATCTTCTAAGAGGCACTGAAAGTTGGTCCCACCTTTTCACACTTACAGTCATCATTGAATCAAAACTCTATCTTGAAAATAAGTCAAAAGAAATAGCACAATCATATAAAGCTTGTAAATAATGAGTTTTAACTTCATCACTTAAACAAGCATAGTTAAAATTCTTTCTGATCAATCAAGGGATAGGAAAGGCTGGTCTGATACATAATCCTATAGTCTTAGCATGATTTGTATACTCCTCAAATCTGGTTTTCCATGCTAGTTTATTTTTGAATGTAGAATGCAATTCCCTCAGTTTAAATTCTCCTACATGAAGTTTTATCAATAACTTATGTGCTCATGGTCTCCTATGATCAAATCATGTAAATAAAACTCATAAAACAAATCCCACTGATCAGGTTCAACACTATAGAAAATTTCTAAAAATGTTGTTGGCTATAAAATCTTGTAAGGAAGATGATAAGAGATCCTTAGAAGATACCATATGTAAAATTATTCAAATAAAAACAAACTATATGTATGAGAAGGATTCCTACATGCCAAAATAGATTCCCCTAATTTGCATGCATCCTACAAATTTTCTTCTAAATCTTGAACCTTAGCTTCTAATTCTTTCTTTTCATTTTCCAATATTTTGTTTGAAGAAGTTGCAACTTTGTTTTTTAATTTGAGTATGTAATCTTCTTCTTCAATTTGATTTAGCATTTTCAAGGTAGGAATACTTGGACAACTTGTTTGACAACTTCAGTAAACAAATACCTTAGGAGGAGAACGTGCAACATTAGAAGGTGCTTTGGAAGAGTTTACCAAACTCTGCAATCTCCTATTCTCCTTTTTCAAATTTTATACATAAATCTAGAGGTCTATTTGTTCACTTTAATTTTTCTATATTTTTTATTTTAATCTATGAACTTCTACTGCATGATTGGTAGATGTTGTGTCCAATTTTTGCACCAATAATGAGTTGAGATGATCCTTATTCTGCAATTGACTGATCAAGTTAGCAATGTCAATTGTTCATTGTTTCTCTAGAGCTTGTGCTTGAGAAAGCTTCAAGGTTAATTGCATAATAGGATCATTTAAATTATATGACTCTCCTTTTTCATTTATGCATACAATTTTTCCTTTATTCATTATAGTTTCAACTGAAACATGTGGTTGTTCTGCCATACTTGATTCCTCTATCATGATTGGCTCTTCTCCTAGAATTGGATCTTATATTATGATTGGAGACTTCCTTTCAAAAGGAGTTTATTCAACATCTATAGTTTCAAGGATACTTTGATGTATGGGGGAATGAGATACTTTTTAAAGACTATCCAGAATGTCTGCAACCTCTTATTCATCTTCATCTATCAAAATTCCTTCTTTTGGTCACTCTCTGAGATACACTCAGTTGTATTTCATTTTCAACCATCAAACCCTTAGTCTTCTCAAGTTCTGTAGCAACCTTTCATTTCAATTTTCTTCTTCCTAATAATGGAATTAGTTGCACTACAAATTTTTGAGGTTCTTGTGGGGACCTTGAAACTATAGGGATTTGAGACCTTGTGATTCTTCTTGAAGAAGAAGGGATTTCTTTTGAGACTATAGTCTGTGATTTATTCTTTGGATTTGTTTTCTCAACTGATGTAGCAGGTGGAGATAAATGTTCTTGTGGTAAATTTGAGGTTTCTTTTGTAGGTATATTTATAATTTGTTGTGTTACACTATTCTTAAATGCCTCCAGACCTCTTGTCCTTGCTAAAGGAAGTGATGTTAGATAATTAGGTGAATAAGACCATGGTGCCTAAGAGCAGTATTATGAGTTGTAGTTATAATTTTAAGGGCCCCATATAATAAGGATGGGAGGTTAATATTTTAATGAGGGTCTTGCCTCCCATACTTAAGGTGTATTAATATTTTCATGGCTTCTCCTCCTAAAAGATTATTTTGCACTTCACAAATGATATACTTGAGTACCCACTTGGCTACAAATTTCCAAGGTTTAGGAAGTGAATTTATATGAATCCCTTTTGATTTTCCCTTGGAATCTATTAGACATGAAGTCCCAGTCTACTCATTACCATTAAACTAAATAATTAAATCACTAAATGGAATTTTGCCTATCGCTCTCATTCCCTCTTCTGGAACTTATATGATTTGACTTATAATTTGAATTGAAATAGGAATAAAAATGCCTTTAACAACTAAAATATTAGGGGTAAGATTAGTGATGAATTATCTTACCATTGTTTCATGGGATGGGTAATTTGGAGATTATTTCAACCTTCTTTTGATCTACTTGAATGCCTTTTATAGAAATATGGTGTCCCAACACTAATCCTTCCTCCATTATCAAAGATAATTGATGTTCTTCACATCTGATCAATACCCTTTCCAAGTTGGTAAGAGCCTCTTCATAAGTTCCACCATGAATGGTAAAATCATCTATATATACTTCAACACAATCATTTGTAAGGTCAGAGAATATTGCCAAAACTGCTCTTTGGAAGGTTGCTAGAGCATTACAGAGTTTGAATGGGAGTACTCAGTAAGAAAAAGTTCCCCAAGGGTAGGTAAAGGTGGTTTTATCTTGATCTTCAACTACCACCATTATCTTGTTATACCCACTAAACCCATCCAAGAAATAAAAATATCTTTTTCCTACCAAGTTGTCAAAAACTTGATAAATGAAAGGTAGAGGAAAATAATCTCTTAGTGTTGATTTGTTAAGTTCTCTATAATCTACACATACCCTTAATTTTCCATTTTTCTTGGGAAAAATTACCAGGGGTGAAACCCACTGGCTATTTGAGATGGGGTAATTAAACCCAACTTCCAAAAATTGTTAGATCTCTATTTTGACTATCTCCTTTAATGCTAGGTTTATTCTTCTTTATGGTTGTCTGACTGACTTGACAGATTACATATAAATGTGATGAGTGCATATGTTGGGGTGAATTCACTTCATGTTAGTATAATCCTAAGAAAAAAGCCTTGGTATGTCTTTCTAGTAATTCAAAGAGTTGATCTTCCTCTTCATTTGTTAACCAATTATTGATGTTCAAAATCTTTCTAGGTAATACCATGATTGGTTTTGTGCCCAGGTAGTTGGATTCTATTTGCTTATATTCACTAATCAATGAGTTTAGAGGACATGGATGAGGAAGTATCTTATGAAACATGGTTACATTATCAACAAACTCTTCTCTAAGAGGAATCAGTCTTGCTAAAGAATAATGGAATGCATCTAAAAAATGAGTTTTATGTTGTTATACCAATTTCCACACACTTTCCTGAATCAATCCATGATTATATGGTGAGGAAACAATAGAAAAAGTAGAAGTGGAGGTTTCATAATATTATATCTAACCCAAGAATCCTAAACTGAGGTAGTCTATAGTTTCTAGACTGGCATAGTCAATAGCTTTCAAACTGGCAGAGTCTGTAGCTTTTGGACTGGTAGAGTCCATAGATTTTGGGTATATGTCTCTATTCAATTATTCCAAGTATTTTTTAACTATGATCATAGCTAAGGAGGAAATTTTGTTTGATGTGTTGTTTGATTCATCCACCCAAAGTTCTTATATGTGATTTATTGATGGTTTTGCAGGAGGATACAAAGAGATGCATTTGGATTTTAACCCATTATAAATGGTCATGTCTCTTGACCTAAAATCAATTAATGCTGATATATTATCCAACCATGGTCTACCTAGGATTATGGGATATCCTAAATTCTTTGTTTTATGTTGAAAGATCATGAAATCTACTGGATATTCCCAATATTCTATTAGTACTTCAACATTTTCTATAGTCCCTTTTGGTTTAGTTACAGATTGGTCTACCATTTGAAGAATGGTATTTGTGGGTTGCATTCTCATAAGAGATAATTTATGGAGAGTATTAGTTGTCATAACATTAATTTTTGCTCTCAAATCTACCAAGATGTTAGGAATTTCTTTACCTTTAATTGTGACTATGATCACTGGGCTTCCTGAATCTACATATTTTGAAACTAATAGTTTTCTTGCTAATAAATCAACAACTTTTCCATCAACATGAATGGTTCCTATATATTTTTCTTTCCTCCCAAGTGTCTTGATACAAAGGTTTTTGATGATCTTATTCAATTCAGGTATATCTCTAATAGATTGTAGTAGGGGTACCTCAATATTGATCTTTTGCAACTCATGGACCAACTTTGATTCTAGTTTAATATCAATTTATTTTAATATTTCAGGAAAAAGAAATACTAGTGTAGTAGTGTTTTCTTTATTTACTTTAGGGTTCATTTTGATTTTGGCTTCTCTCGTGTTTAATTAAGATGATTCTATTTTTTCTTTTTCATCAGGTATCTCAGAAATGAGAACTGAAGGTTTTTGTATAGTTTTCCATGATCTTAAATGTATGTCTAAACAATCAATAGCTCTAAAATTCATTATCTCTTCCTATTCATTAATATAAATAGGTGCTAGTTATTTATTTTTTGGATTTGCTATTGGTTGTATAGGCATTGAGAGTTGATTGATTTGTCCTTATTGCTAAATAATTTGGGGTGGTATTATAGTTTGCTATTGAAGTGGTCTTCTTGGTTTGGTGAATTTTTACTATGGGTTCCACTACAGATTATATTGTTGATATTTTTTTGGCATCAACGACTACTGTGGTACCCATTATTGTTGTGGCTATGGCTATGGCACCATCTATGGGGGTGTTGGCATCCAATCTTATCCTACCCATACATTAGCCAACCATGGTTTACCTAGGATTATGGGATATCCTAAATTCTATGTTTTATGTTGAAAGACCATGAAATCTACTAGATACTCCCAAGACTCTATTAGTACTTCAACATTTTCTATAGTCCCTTTTGGTTTAGTTATAGATTGGTTTGCCATTTGAAGAATGGTATTTGTGGGTTGCATTTTGATAAGAGATAATGTATGGAGAGTATCAATTGTCATAACATTAATTATTGCTCTCAAATATACCAAGATGTTACGAATTTCATTACCTCTGATTGTGATTGTGATCACTGAGCTTCCTAGATCTACATATTTTGGAACTAATAGTTTTCCTACTAATAAATCAACAACTTTTCCATCAACATGAATGGTTCCTAGATATTTTGCTTTCCTCCCAGATGTCTTGATACAAAGGTTTTTGATGATCTTGTTCAATTTAGGTATATCCCTAATAGCTTGTAGTAGGGGTACATCAATATTGATCTTTTGCAACTCATGGACCAAGTTTGATTCTGGTTTAATATCAATTTCTTTTAATCTTTTAGGAAAAGGAACTACTGGTGTAGTAGTGTTTTCTTTGTTGACTTCAGGGCTCATTTTGATTTTAGCTTATCTCATGTTTAATTAAGACGATTCTATTTTTTATTTTTTATCAAGTATCTTAGAAATGAGAAATGGATGATTTTGTATAGTTTTTCCTGATCTTAAATGTATGTTTAAATAATCAATAGCTCTAACATTCATTGTCTCTTCCTATTCATTAACATAAATAGGTGTTGGCTATTTATTTTTTAGATTTGCTATTTGTTGTGTAGGCATTGAGAGTTGATTGATTTGTCCTTGTTTCTAAATAACTGGGGGTGGCATTATAGTTTGTTATTGAAGTGGTCTTCTTAGTTGGGTGAATTATTACTATGGTTTCCACTATGGATTCCATTGTTGATATTGTTGTGGCATCCATTGCTGTTGTGGTACCCATTGTTATTGTGGGTGTGGCTGTGGCACCATCCATAGGGGTGTTGGCATCCAATCTTGCTCTACCCATAGATTTTGGATTGATGGAATTTGGGGTTGATTCCAAAAAGGTGAAGGAACTAAACATTCCATGGTGCCGTCCATGGATTAACTAGGTTTCTTGCATTAAACTGTCTTTGAGCCTAGTTTTGCGGGGCAAAGTTTTGTCTCTAGATATAATTTACTTCTTCAATGGACTAGACTTGTGTTTTCATTTTATTTTTCAAAATAGGTAAAAGGGTGAAATGTTTGGTATCATGATCTGTTGCATCATACATCCCACATGATGAAACATTGGTTTTATCTAAGGGGCAGTCTCTAAGGGCATGTTTCTATCTGTACTTAGAATAGTAGATTGCTAAAGGTTTTGTTACATTTGCCTTAGCTTGAAGGCCATCAAAAGCACTATTTAGTATAACTAGAATATTCATCTTACTATTGGAAAATTCATCCATTAGCTTACCCACTTCATTAAATTTACCAAACCTTCCTCTCCTAATTTTGGGTTTTATTCGATAGTAGTTGTTATAAAGATCAAAAATATGATTGAAAGCCAACTTATTTATATCTCCACCTCCCATCAGATTTAAGGTATCTCTAGTATCTTCATCCAATCCTTTTAAGAAAACTAATTTTTGAACTTCTTCAGTGAGTGGATAATTATTTCTTTTATGAGTGAACATGAATCTATCCAAATAATCCTCTAAAAATTCATCCTCATTTTGTTTGATTTTGAATAAATCCTCTTTTATTTCTCACACTTAGTAGTAATCTTGATACTTGTTTAAGAATTCTATCTCCTTGTCATCCCATGTTCTAATGGAATCACCAGGTAAACCCATGAACCATCTCATAGTTGCATCTTTAAGTGTAGAGGGAAGTAGTTTTAATTTATCGCTATTTGTTATGTAATCATAGGTTTGACATAGCACCTTAAACTAAAACAAGAATTGATCAAGATATTCTATAGATCTTCCCTAGAAATTTGTTAGATTAGCTGGTGAAATATTTTTCATGGGGGTTTGATCATTATGATTTGCAACTACAGGAAAGAAAAAGTCCTTCCTAGTTGTGCAAGTTGTTGAATTTGTGGATTTTGTTGGAAAGCCATATTTTCTTCTTCTGATGATGTTTCAAAGCTGGGATGATCTTCCCACTAAATATTTATGGTATCAGTTATAGGTTGTTCCATAGTTCTCAAAATTTTATTCAGCTATGGATTTTTGAAATGCTTCTTCTAAGTCCTTGGTAATTTCTAAATAATGTCTTCCTATAAGAGATTGATCCTAAGGAATTTGTCTTATGGGGCTTGCTTGTGGTAATGACCTAGTTTCTATCCAAGTTTCTGAAGATTCTTGCAGATAGGTTTCACTCATAAATTTTGGTTCACTACTCAAAGATGTTGAAGGAGTTCTAACTTGTGTTCTCGGTGGTAATTTTGGGATGAATCATCCTTTAGAGTCTCTAAGATGGTACATCAATTTATTGAATTTTTTTTAAGGATTTTATGGTTTTTACAAATTTTTCTATTTTTCACTCTAGACCAATAATTATTACCTTAATAACACCTTGTTTCCCTAGAAATGATGCCAAAAATGATGAGTGTCATTCAACTCCTCATTTAATCAATGTTTAATTGATGTCTTATCAACCAGTGCTAGTGTCTAAAGTTGTCTGCAGTAAGGTGTAGGATGGTAGATCTAGAAGTCTACTTGTGGGGGTGTTTGATGGTCCTATTCTAACTTTGACTAATGAAATAGATGTGTCTTAAACTACTTGATTTACTCTTTTGATGAAATGGAAAAGATGTAACTATTTAATCAAATAAATCCACTCTTTTTATTGAAAGTAAAATCACACTCCTATTTACACTTGCATGGAAATGGAGATGTTTAACTTAAAAAGGAAATTTGCTTCACAGTTTTACTGTAAAAGAAAACACACTTTGCTTAGAAAGGAAATGAATTTGGATTAAGGAAATGTGCTTTGAACTGTGAATTTGTTTTGATGTGTTATGAATGAATGCAAATATTAGCAAGATTCTAATTAGTTATAACAAAGAATTAATATAACATGACATAAATATAGTACATAATTCTTGGTTCCAAGGAGAGTGGGCCCTTGCTCCTCTCAAACTCAAGAACAAAGATTAATCAAGAAACTAAAGTGATAATTCATAAAACTAAAATGATTACAATCTGTCTAAAACCTATAATATGCTTATATGTATCTTTCATCTATTATTTTTTTAATAACAAAAGTCTTACATTTTATGCTAATATAATCAACTAAAAATAGGATGCAAAGAGATAGGATTCCTTGGTTGATCCACTCATCTAAAGATAGGAGATTGGATTTTTTGGGTGAATATTTTGTCGGCCAGCTAACTGGTGACCAAAATACTTCCTATCACCACAGCATAGGGAGATCAGTTGGCCAGGTGTGTAGCTTTACTACATCAGCTAGAGACAAATCTCTCCTCTCATCAAGGGGAGGTTCCTTATAGATATGTAGGAGATGCAGGAGGCTATACACCATATATATGCAAAAAATAAGACACAGGGGGTAGGACAAACTATCCATCTCTCTTCTTTCAGAGATGATGCTAATAAATAGAGGAGAAATATTGGGTGATGGGGAAGGTGCTTCTCTTCTTTCAGAAGCAACTTTCAGCCAAGAGCCAGATTCCTTCCTATATAGTAGAAATTCTGGTGAGAACAGAAGGCACTTCTCTTCTTTTAGAAGTGCTTTTTCTTACAAACAACAAGACTCTTTCTGGTAGCAAGTAATTGGTAACAGGGGTGCTAAGTGACCAGCAACCTGAGAGAGAAAGACATGAAGAACAATGGGGGCACAAAGTCATCCCAAGGCTCTTTACATAGGAAAGGAAAATGCAAACACACTAAAGGTACTTATGGGGGCACAAAGTCTCTCCACAGTGGGCCTTCAGGACACCTTCCTGATCACCTCAACTAGTTTTGCTTGTTAAATCAAATAAACAAGAATGCTTTCAGAAGATACACATAAGAACAATCTCCTAAAGTAGTACAAGCTATAACAACACAAAGTCTGCAAGTAACTTGCTTTCTCATTCAATCAAAGAAATATGAATTACAATCTGAGCTCAAAGTCTCAGTAATGCCTTTCAATTTGGGTAGACTTTTACTTCTGATAAGGGGAAGATATCCCCTTTCACAAAATAAGAGATTACATTATATAAAGGCTAAGAGAGGCTCAACACATCATTCCATGGAATGGCATATGTTGCACATTCAATGCCTTGAATGCTTTTTCAACTTTGTCAGGGGGGCATGATGGAACAGGGTAGCTACCTTAACTTTGGCATGTCATTCATCTGATATGTTTCCTCCTTAATATGGACCATCTTGTCATTTGCATATTTATATTTACTTCATGGAAGAAAATAGGTTGCATCCTTGGTTTGGTGCACTCAGAAGTCTAATCGATCCACTATTTCACCTACTAGAAATAACTCTTTTGAAGATATTTTTGATCCTTTGGTCTCGCTCCTCTCTTCATTGCTTAAGCACTTCTTTTCTCTTTATAGCCCTTCTTGCCTAAGTCTTTGGGGGGTCCTTTCTATGTCTTTGACAAGTGGCAAGTTCCGCTATTATGAAACTCATTAAAAACTTACAGAAAATGGGGTCCACGACATGTTTTGCTCGAGCAACTCCAAAAGGGGAACACGGATGCAAAAACTTGTCATGTTCTGCTGAGTCATAATAGGACACATGACATATTCTGCTTAACTTATAGCATCTTTAGAAACCTTTTGAGAGTCCTACAGAAGATGACACGTGGTGGCTTCTGCTCTGCTTTATAATGGACACGTGGTGGCTTTCACTCTACTTTTTAATGGACATGTGGCAGCTTCTGCTCTACTTTATAATGGACACATGGTGGCTTCCATGGGCTTTTCTCTTTAGTCAGGATTTTTTTATCAGGCAAAATGCTTGAAAGAATTCCTTTAGACAAAAAGTTAGAAGGAAAGATCTTGTGACTTAGTCATTTGTTCTTCTTTGTTTCTTTGGACTTTTCTCCAGGTGAATTCCTTCAAACAAAATGTATGAAGGAATTTTGCCTTGGTCATTTCCATCAAACAAAAAGTCTGAGGAATTGTTCCTTTTGGGCCTTGAACCAAATCCAAAGGAATTCTATCTCTTTTAGCTTCTCTTTAGATTGCTCAAACAAAAAGCATTGAACCAACCACTCATTGAACCTTTGCTGAAGTGCTTAACTCATTGAACCCACCTATAAAAGCCTTTGAACCCATTGAACCTACTAATATTAAGCATGTTGAGATCGTAGATTTATGGAAAGCTTGAAAAATGAAGAACTTGAATGCTCAGAATAATTTTTGAAAGGGGAAGAGAGGATTTTAGTCTGAAAGACCAAAATAGTTCAAGTGTTGTCCCAAAAATGAGTGATATTTTTGGGAGACAACAACTGGCTCCAATTGGGGAACTTCCTTCTATTGCAAAAAGCAATTGAAGGGAATAGAATCCAGAATCTCCATTGCCTTGAAGCATGTCGTTGGGCTATGGAGTCATGCTACCCAAAAATAAAGGTGACAAAAATGAAAATGAAAGGCAAAAAATAGAACAAAGACTTTACAAATATACAAATATACAGGTGAATTTATTTGGTACTTCAAGAATTGAAGTACCTCAGATGCTGCCCCTTGAGAGGTAGTGAAAATGGCCTTCTAACTGATAAACTAGCAAGAAGCCATTTTGCCCCCAAAATTGGTGATGGGCGAATGGAACTCTCCACCAGGAATCACATTTCCTATGTCCTCCTCTTAGTTTTCTCTTCTTTCCCTATGGCATGACGTGGTCTTCAATCCAAAAACCATAAATTTTTGCTCTCTTAGCGAAGAGTTCCTCTGCCTAATTTTGGAGCATAGTAGTATGGTCTAATACCATAATTTGTTGTTCTAATAACTCAACCCAACACATGTCTTGATTGTCCTCCTCAGATATCTCAGATTTTTCTTGATTTGGAGGGGAGGGTTCTTCTGCACTTATGTTGCACTCCACTAATTCTTCTATTATTTCATCCCTACCTGAAGACTCAAACAAAATTTGGGTTGTAGGGGTAGCCATTTGGGTCTCAACACTTTTGACATGATCAATTATGTCAAATGGCTAGATTAGACTAGGCACAGGGGATGGGAGTTCATCCTTTTGGTTTTTAGGAGGGGTGGGAGGACTGATCTATGATTTTGAAGTAGAAGGTGCAGAGATGTTCAATGTACTTACTTCTATAGCAACTTTCAGATCCTTTAGCTGGAGAGGCAGAGTGGTTCCCAACTTAGCAATTGAAATTGCCGGTTGAGGTTGCTCCTCTATCTTTTCCTTATCAGCTTGCTGAGCTAACTGGTTCTTGGACCTGGTGAACACTGTGCATGATCCCTCAGCTACTTTACCTTTACTTCTAGGTTCATCTTGGTAACTCAGGAAACCAAAGTGGGAGTCACCAGCTGACTCTTCTTGATCTTCCCTAAAGAGGTCAGTGTCATTTTCTTGATTAAACTTAGGTTGGAAAGAGAAATCATGCTCTATTTCCAAATACCCAACTATTGAGTTGGCTGGAGGTGCTTCAATGCTAAGGTTCCTCTATGGGGGAGGAAGATGATTGGGTTGCCCTTGATGTGCCTGATTAGGGAATGTCCTGCTTGGTACATCTCTGTATGAAGGAGCAGATGACATCCCTTGTGCCATTTGTCTTTTGAGGGCCAACACTTCATTTGCTAGCTTCTGCACCATTGGATTAGTGGTGGCAGGTGAGTTATCAAAAGATGAGAAAGATGTGTCTCTATTTGAATCCCTTCTTATCTTTCCAGCCAATATAAGGTCATCTTCTACCTTAGTAGCCAAGTCCTGAGTTGCTTCAGCAAGGTCTATCTGGTTAGCACGCCTTAGCAAAAAACTCACTTCAGGTAGTTGTGAGTTGATGAAGAAGCACTTTAGGTATTCAGGTGTTGGCTAAGCAATGATAGGAATCTGATTCCTCAGCTTGCCAAACCTTGCAATGAAATCCCTCATAGGCTCATGAGGATCCTTCTTCATTTGCATGACCTGATCCAAAAGGGCATGTGCATCTTCTACTAGTTTAAACCTTACTTTGAACTTGGCTTTGATTATGTCCTAGCCAGTCACTGATCTAGTCTACAGATGGTTAAACCAGTCTGCAGTAGCACCTTGTAGTGTCTCCACAAATAGCCTGACTGTTAGGTCTTTAAATTCTACCCCTATCACACCACAGGCTATGGTGAAGGTTGTAATGTGCTCATCAGGGTAGACTCTTCCATCACCAAAGAATTTAGGGAAATTCTTCCTTGAATTGAGTGGTAGCTCATGCAGGGGTGGAGTTAGATTACATGGGCCAAAAGAGTTACCCCAAGGGCCTCAAACTGCCATGATGTGATTATGAAAAATGGGGATAACACATCTGGGTGGAACTACCAGATGGTAGGATAAAAATGGAAAAGAATTGGCCCTACTTTAGCTTAAAGCTTGAGGCTTCAAACTATGCTTTCTTTCTCAGCGGATCTAGTTTGCAGACCAGATAATATAATGGAGATGGATGAAAATGGAGATGGATGAAAATGGTAAGGCTATAAATGGATAATGGGTAAGACCCAGATGGGAGTCGCAAGACTCTATAATGGATAAGGTGATAATGATAATGTTAAGACACAAGTGATGTTTCAATCTAAAACTTGAGGTTCCAAATTGCACAAAATTACTGTCCCCAACGGAGTCACCAAAAACTATTGGGTGAATATTTTGTCAGCCAGCTAACTAGTGACCAAAATCGTTCCTATCACCATAGCATAAGGAGATCAGTCAGCCAACTGTGCAGCTTTACTACATCAATCAGAGACAAATATCTCCTCTCATCAAGGGGAGGTTCCTTATAGATATGCAAGAGATGTAGGAGGCTATATATATATATATATATATATATATATATATATATATATGCAAAAAATAAGACACAGGGGGTAGGACAAACCATCCATCTCTCTTCTTTTAGAGATGATGCTGACAAACAGAGGAGAAATACTAGGTGATGGGGAAGGTGCTTCTCTTCTTTCAGAAGTAACTTTTAGCCAAGAGCCAGATTCTTTCCTAAATAGTAGAAATCCTGGTGAGGCAACAAAAGGCACTTCTCTTCTTTCAGAAGTGCTTGTTCTTGTAAATAGCAGGACTCTTTTTGGTAGCAAGTAACCAGTAATAGGGGTGCTGAGTGACTAGTAACCCGAGAGAGAAAGACATGAAGAACAATGGGGGCACAAAGTTTTCCCAAGGCTCTTTACATAGGAAAGGAAAATGCAAACACACTAAAGGTACTTATGGGGGCACAAAGTCTCTCCACAATGGTCCTTTAGGACACCTTCCTGATCACCTCCACTAGTTCTACTTGTTAAATCAAATAAATAAGAATGCTTTTAGAAGACAGACATAAGAATAATCTCTTAAAGTAGCACAAGCTATAACAGCACAAAGTCTGCAAGTAACTTGCTTTCTCATTTAATCAAAGAAATATGAATTACAATCTGAGCTCAAAGTCTCAGTAATGCCTTTCAATTTGGGCAGAGTTTCACTTATGGTAAGGGGAAGATCTCCCCTTTCACAAAACAAGAGATTGCATTATATAGAGGCCAAGAGAGGCTTGACACATCATTCCATGGAATGGCCCATGTTGTGCATTCAATGCCTTGAATGCATTTTCAGCTCTGTTAGGGGGCATGATAAAATAGGGTGGCTGCCTTAACTTTGGCATGTCATTCATCTGATATGTTTCCTCCTTAATATGGACTGTCTTGTCATTTGTATATTTGTCTTTACTTCATGGAAGAAAATAGGCTGGGTCCTTGGTCTGGTGCACTCAGAAGTCTACTCGATCCACTATTTCACCTACTAGAAATAACTCTTTCGAAGATATTTTTGATCCTTTGGTCTCACTCCTCTCTTCATTGCTTAAGTGCTTCTTTGCTCTTTATATCCATTCTTGCCTATGTCTTTGGGGGGTCCTTTCTGCGTCTTTGACAAGTCGCAAGTTCCGTTGTTATGAAACTCATTAGAAACTTATGAAAAATGGGGTCCACAACACGTTTTGCCTAAGCAACTCCAAAAGGGGAACACAGATGCAAACACTTGTCACATTCCACTGAGTCATAATAGGACACATGACATATTCTGCTTAACTTATAGAAGCTTTAGAAACCTTTTGTGAGTCTTGTAGAAGATGACACATGGTGGCTTCCGATCTGCTTTATAATGGACACGTGGCTTCCGCTCTACTTTTTAATGGACACGTGGTGTCTTTTTCTTTGCTTTATAATGGACATGTGGCAGCTTCCATAGGCTTTTCTCTTCAGTTGGGCTTTTTCCATTGGGAAAAAAGCTTGAAAGAATTCTTTCAGACAAAAAGTCTAAAGGAAAGCTTCTGTGACTTAGCCGTTTCTTCTTCTTTGTTTCTTCAGACTTTTCTCTGAGTGAATTCCTTCAGACAAAATGTCTGAAGGAATTTTGCCTTGGTCATTTCAATTGAACAAAAAGTCCAAGGAATTGTTCCTTTTGGGCCTTGAACCAAATCTAAAGGAATTCTATCTCTTTTGGATTCTCTTTAGATCACTCAAACAAAACACGTTAAACCAACCACTCATTGAACCCACCTATAGAAGCCTTTGAACCCATTGAACCTGCTAATCTTAAGCATGTTGAGTTCGTAGATTTATGAAAATCTTGAAAAATGAAGAACCTAAATGCTCAGAACAATTTTTGAAAGGGGAAGAGGTGATTTTGGTCTGTAGGACCAAAATAGTTCAAATGTTGTCCCAAAAATGAGTGACATTTTTGGGGGACAATAGGATTTTCAATAGATCCAATTATTTTGATGAAATAGATATACTATCCTATAGTAGTCTTAAGAACCAAATATATTTCCTCATGTGACTCTAGTTGGAATGATTCTCTCTCATCTTATCTAGCCACCAGCTTCCTCATTTGTAGCTTTGTCTTTATAGAATCCATTAAATTGACCCTACAAAGTCGGTAGGAATGAGTCTATGGAGTCTGTATAAACAAGCCTATGTAGTCTTTAGAGACAAGCCTATGGAGTCCATAGAAACAAGCCTATGAAGTTTATAGAAACATTCTGTGTGAGTTTGTAGTTCTACTGGATAGAGATAAAAATTAAACTTTCACTATATATCACCTATGTCTTCTTTTTGAGCATTCTTCACAACAAAAATTACTAAAACATGTTATGTATTAGACATTAATGAAAAAGTAAAGGTTTAGTCTTTGGTTCAATATAAACAAGACACATATCTACTTTCCATGTAATAGTTATCTAACAATCTATGATTTGCATAAGATAATATCCTTAGAGAGATGAATTGAGGTAAATAACATGTCAATAATGAGCCATATTCTGAGCTCATCATCAATGTTTATGGGTAGTAGTGAAAGTGGTAAGTTTCATATATAAGGTAGAAGAGGTTACATTCCCAAGGTGAATGTTAGGAGGGGAATGGTAAAATAATTGGCTGGTAAGGGTGAAGGGCAATAGGTCATTGGTAAGGCTTAAGGGAAAAATATAGTTTAAGAGGTGAAGTTTGTAGGAAAAATAGTAGAGGTGATTAAATATGTTTGATATTAAACATTACAGGCATGGGAGCAGATCTAGATGTGGGATCAGGTACCTTGTATCTTCATAGAGATCCACTAGGGGATGACCTTAGTGGATTTGGCACATATGGAAGAGGTTGGGCTCATAGCAATACAATACTACTAGTATGTGCTATGAGATGTGGAGATGATCATGGCCCTCATTGAGAGATGGGATCCAACCATGAACACCTTCCTACTACCCACTAGTGAAAATATTATCTTGCTAGAGGATGTGCACAAGATCACATGGTTGTCCCTTTGAGGAGATCTAATATAGCACTTTAAGTGGGAGGAGTAGGAGAAGTTATTGGAACTACTATATGGAGATGACCATGATCATGTTAAGTGGCATGCAGTGGGTTTCAACTATTATATGCTCTATTAGAGGGTGAGGGGTGAGAGGAGATTAATGACTATGATGATGATGGTAGTTTCATGCTTTGCTCTTTGAGATTCGAGTAGTAGGAGGTTTCCCTATCTATTATTAGGGATGTTGGTAAAGATGTTGTTGGGATGCATAGTGTTTTGATGGGTACCTATGTAACTTTTTTAGATATACAAGGAGATGTAGGGCTTCAAATCTCATAGGAGGTATGGTATTAACATTAGGCTTACACTACTGGGCTTAAAAACACATTCAAGTGTTCAGGACAATGGGTTATCATGGGTGAGATATGTTTAGATAGATTTCTTGATTGTTTTTATGTGGTGGAGAGATGACTTTGTTGCTTTAGGTATAGGAGGAGGAGCTCGTGATGTATATTAGTTCATGGGTGGCTTGGATGCATTGGTGATTGATGATGTTACTTGGAGGCCATATGTCAGGTTTTTAGAGTGGACCAAGTACAAGAGGTAGACTTTATCCCCCTAAAGTTATAGGTAGATATTTGGTAGGTAAGATGAGGAGTTAGAGCTCATCTAATTTGATAGGGTGCAAAGATAGTTTGACTTAGTATAGGGTATCTTAGGTCTATTTCTCATATATAGGTAGGAGGATGAAAAGATACTACTACCTAAGCTACATCTAGTATAGACCTTACTGAGTCATGAGGAGTTACCAGTGAGGCCAGTGATTGATGATGTAGGTTTTATAGATGGTCACCCTATATGGTACCAGGCTCTATATGCAGCAGTGGATTTTGGTGGGGATGATGGTGGTAGGAGGCAAATGGATGTGGACCTAGTTGGTAGAGGTTAGAGGACATAGGTTTAGGGAGGTACCCAAAATACACATGTAGGAATTATGATAGTCATTATACAAGCACCTATTATAACATTATAGGGTCAGCTAGCAAATTTATAGGCATAAGTGTCTACACTTATAGGTGATAGGGACCAAGATATATCTTCACTAGCTTTGGTCACCTAGGAGAGAGACTCCTTGAGATAGACTGGAGGATTATCTATAACACTGACAAGACTACTTAGCACTATCCCTATGGCATGCTATCTAGCCATAGTGGAGGAGTTATGCTACTATGAGTCTATAATCCTAAGGCATTATCCTAATGAGCCATAATTGGCTGAATATAGAGATAGTTTGGTAAGTGGTACCAGTGTGGTGACACCAGGTTAGTGGGCTACTTTTTTAGGTAGATTGATAGGTACTTCAGGGGGATATGCACTAGGACCTAGTGGTGCTCTAGGAGATAGTGGTGCCCTAAGGGTATAGTCATGACATGGTTTATGATATATGTTATTTTTTTGCATATCATTTTGATACCAGCCTGTGAGATGATGTAGTGAGATGTACATTTTGAGAGAGACACATGTATATTATTGTATACATTATGATGTTAGACTCACTATTTATACATATGATCCTTGTTTATTGCTCAAGGTTTATGGTTTTCTTTGATGTTTATGATGTGATGTTATTATTGATCATTGATGATGTTATATTGATTATGCTTATATTATGGATATTGAATATTGATGTAGACTCACCTAGCTAGGCTTGTGATGAGATGTATGTTGTTTATATTCATGGTTATGATGATGATGTTTATTTAATATGTATATACTTCCTTGTTTGGATTTAGACATGTGGTGAAAATGGTTGATTGTTTTATTGTTCGTGGGTGTGATGTTATGATTGTGATGGTTGTGTTGATGATGATGTATTTTTTATCATGACACATGTTGATATGTTGTGGTTATGATTATGGTTATTGGTGCTTAAGGTAAAACACATAAAATGAGATTAGAACAACTTTAAATATATAAAAATAGAAAATACTCTAGAGACAAATGTCTAAGTGGAGATATCAACCAATTATGAGAGGATAAGAAGAGGGCATGATTCCTCTTATTTGACAAGGACTAAAACAAAACCAAAGTTAGATTGGATTTAAGGAACACAAGCCCTTTTAATGTTTCACATTAGTGTTTGTTAGTTGGTTAAAAAAGTGTCTTGATCACATAATTTTAAGTGAGCTCAAAATACCTTGCTTATAGTGTATAAAGGGGAGATAGATGAAAGTGGAATCTTCTTATGAGGCTATCATTCCTCTTCTATAGGCTACCAAAGAGTCAGTATAAACGAGTCTATGTCATGAAAAGTGTAGACTGATTGATGCATGAAGTTTACTCATGAGAGTTGATTGTGGATTTAAAAGTTATTTTACTTATGAGAGCCGATTGTAGCTTTCAAAATTATTTTGATTTTACTATCACTTGATAATGGGTATTTTTCTTTTTTATTTTGGTTGTTGCTTGGGGGTTGGGTAAGTTGATCAATGCAAAAAGCTTCCAAAAAATTGCTTGTTTTGACAAATGCTTTACTCAGCCATCCTTTGAGGGAGTGTTCTAAGTTTATATGATTTTTTTAATGTTTTTGATAATTGTCCTTCAAGGGAGTAGTCCACCTTACTTTGAGAAATTTTGAATATGTTTTCAATATCTATCCTTTAAGGGAATAGTCTACGAATGCTAGGAATGACCCATGATTGCTATTAGTTTGAAATTTGCATTTTGCTTTATTTGATTTTGATTGACATAGACATGCTTATACAAGCTTAAAGGTTCAAATTTATGGAGGAAAAACTAGAATCACAAGTATGTTGAGGAGATGTAAAGAGGTTTTAGGTGATAACGATCATGGGTATCCATCTAGTAGAGGGGGAAAAAAGTACCATGAGAATCATGCCATGGGTAGAGCCGTGGTACCCATTGTTCAAGATAAGGCCATAATTGTGATGATAATCACATGATTTAGTTTTAATTGGTTGCCTATAAAATAGGGAGATGGAATGTGGTTTGAAAGAAATGGATAACCTTAAGTTAAACAAAAGGTGAGATTGATCCTTCTTAATAAAAGAAAGGATGTAGATGTGAAACATTGAGGGTCTCAGGTTCTGGGTTTCCCTTAAGAGAGGATAATTGATAAGTTCTTGATCCATACTTGTGGGTTATGATATAAGGTCCAAGTCAATTGAAAGCAAACTTATCCCATTTGTTTTTATCCATGTTGGTTTTCCTTTAGGATGAGGTCTATAATGTTGAATTCTTGCACTCTAAAGTGTTTATTATAGGCACGTTTGATGCACCCTTAATAGACATAAATATGGGTAAGGGTGGCTAAATGATGCTCATCAAGTAGCTCAAGCTGGATTAAATGGTGTTGATGATAATCATCCTTAGAAATGAGATCTTAAAAAGATATGTGAAGAGATGCGATTTGGACTTCAAGAGGTAAGACAACCTCCACTCCAAACACAAGAGAGAATGGGGTAGCATCCATAGGGGTTAAAATGCTAATATGATATGCCCATAAGGCAAAGGGGATATGCAAATGCTAATTTCAACTACAGGCATTGACCATCTTAGTGATCATGTTATTAAGATTTGTGTTAGAGGCTTATGCTTTTCTATTCACTTATGGGAGATAGAGTGATGAGAAACTTAACTTGATACTGAATGCATCACAAAGACTCTAAACTTACTTATTTTAAAAAGATTTACAATTGTCTATGATTATTTTATGAAGCACACCAAAATGGCAGATGATGTGATGGTTGATAAATTCAATAATATTTTTGTCTTTGGTTGAGACTAAAAGAATAGCCTCTACCCATTTGGTAAAATATTCAATCATGGTGATGATAGAATGGTGTCACTATTGTGAGAAGGGCTAGAAATATGTGTATACACAAAGACTATGGCTAGGTGCATGATGTAAATAGGCATGTTGTTGAAATTTAACACACTTTTTCACATAATCACAATAATCTTGGTTGAGTGTAAGCCATTAATATCCAAGATGAAGGATGTATTTATTCATGTCGAGTCCAATAAAGTGTCCCCCATAGATCCCATCATACATTTATTTGATAGCATTAGAGGCTTTTTAAGTGCATAAATAACAAAAGAGGAGACCATCAAAGCCACATTTATAAATAATTCCTCTCATAATGGTATAATATAAGGTGATCTTGATAAATTCTCTTTGAACATTTCTAAAAAGACCAAAAGGAATGATGGTAAGGTTGAGGTAGTCAAAGGTCTATTGATACCAAAGGTCAAGATGGGTCTCCTCTACGTTGAAGATGATGGCAGAATATATCTTGACATAGTAAGGCTAGGTAAGTCTATGGATAGTGATATATAGCCTAGAGTCAGAGGGTATAGACATGATTTGAGAGGTAAGGGAGGCCATGGTGTTGGCAAAATTATTGGTGGATCATAGGGTTGAATAGATGTGGTAGTGTTCAAATGATGTTAAGAGCTCGTCAACTAGTTATTTATACTATTACAAAACATCACTCTTACACTGGTAATAATTGTTGATTTGGTTGACCACAAGTTGAGAGTCACCAAAGATGTCGATCATTTTGACTCCCAAGGCTAATGTAGTTTGAAGGCCTATGACTAGGGCTTCATACTCAACCATATTGTTGGTACACATTTAAATTAAAGTTTGAAAGACAAAGGAAGAGTTTCACCATCAAAGGGAATAAGGATGATGCTAGCTTCCCCACCATGTTGACACTTTGATCCATCAAAGAACATGGTGACTTGATAGGTGAATTCCACTTGAGAAAGGGTCACAATAAACTCATCAAGAAACTCAAGATGGGGAGGTCGGTTGTCTACTAATGGTGCTTTAGCCAATTGGTTAGTAATTACTTGCCTTTTAATTTACTTTTGATAAAATAAATCAAGGTTAAACTTTACTAAAATCATGATCCACTTGGTCATACATTGGTTTTAGTATGGCTTGGAGTGCATATACTTGAGTGGGTCAGTATTGGTTATGACATAGGTTTTGTGGTTAAAAAGGTAATGGCAATTTTGGTAGCCACTAAGACTAAATCTAATCAAAGCTTCTCAATATGGGTATACCATTTTTTGTATTCTATGAGCATGTGACTAATGTAGTAGATGGTTTGTTCTTTGTATTGTTCATCCTGATGAGCAAGCATTGGCCCTAGGGAGTGGTCAGTGATGGAGATATAAAGGTAGAAAGGTTGATTTTCCTTGGGAGGGTGAGAATATGTGGAGATGAAATGTACTTTTTGATTTAATTAAAGGCCTTTTGAAAGTCATTGCTCCACTTAAAATATACATACTTCTTTAGAAGGTGATGGAGGGGTTGGCATCGGTCTGAAAGCTGGGAGATAAAATAATGAATGGATTAAAGATTCCATTGAAAATTATGGAGTTGCTTAAGGTTGATTAGAAGATGCATTTTTAGGATGGATTTTATTTTGGTTGGATCAACCTCAATTCCTTGAAGGGATATGATAATCTAATGAGTTTGCTTGATAAGACCCTAAAAATGCACTTTTAGGGGTTAAGGTAGACATGATCATGGATAAGTCTCTCAAAGATAATCTTAAGAATAGAAAAATGGTCTTTATGATATTTGGATTTCCTAAGAAAGTCATCAACATAGTCTTCTACAATATTTTGGATAAAGTCATGGAAGATGTACATCATAACACATTCATAGCTTGCACCAACCTTCTTTAGTCTGAAAGTCATGAACTCATAGCAAAAGCTCCCAATGGGGTGATAAAGGTAGTTTTGTGTTGATCTTTAGGGGTAATTAGGATCTGATTGTAACCCAAGAATCCATCCATGAGGGATAACATCTCATGGTCAGTTGTAAGATCAACTAGTTAGTTTATGCTTGATAGAGGGAATTCATCTTTTAGGAGGGCAAGGTTGAGGTCAAAAAAGTCCACATCAATACATAGTACTCTTATGGCTTTGGTGATAGGCATGATATTCAAGACCCATTGGGGATAGTCTATGGGTTGAATGAAATTGATAGATAGGAGATTATAAAGCTCCTTTTTGACAAGAAGGGCTATGTAAGGGTATATTCATCAGAGTTTCTACTTAACATGCTTGGCATCATAGTTGGTGATGATGTTATGGGTGGAAATGGTGGGGTTAATACTAGATATATTACTGTAATACCAATCAAATGCTATGTTATGGTCTTGAAGGAAGGTTGGTAATTCTTGAAGCTCTTCAAAATTTAGCGATTGGTTGATTTTAACAATGTATGGATCATCTGGGGTACCAATGTTGATATCCATGGTAAGTGTATTCAACATGGTTAAAGTTTTAGGAGGTATGGATTTATGAATGGAAAAATATGGGGCACCAAGATAGGTGAGAATAGAATTATCATCCTAACACTAAATGACAATAATGGTAGGAGAGTTATCTCATATCATCTCAGGATGGGTCACAGGGATAGTTATGATTGCCCCATCATTTTGATAGGTTAGGGGTCTGAGGCTGATCATGTTGATGAAAAAATGTTAGGAGGGATGATGATAGAATCCTCTTGTTCTAATGATGAGGGAGTTAATAAGGATGGGCTCTCCTCATCAACTTTGGTGGTGGGAGGTGAGTTGGTTTGTTGGTTTGATGATGACAAACTGAGGTCATATTTCTCATGGGATTTTTGGGTCTTAATAGAAAGTAGCTCATGTATCCCTTATTTATATCTTCTAAGGCCAAATCCCTTCCAAGCACATGAAAAAAGGTATGTCTTGGTAAAAATTAGTTTATCTAGGTAGGAAAAGATGGTGGTGAATAGTCAAGGTGAATGAGAGGTGGTAGAAGTGCCAAGGGGTTAGTTGAGTCCCCCATAGATGAAACAAGTTTAATAGTTTGGTAGCCCAAAGGGAAAAATGACTCTGATATTGGGTTCATAATTGGGTTAGTTATTAATTTTCCCATACTCATGGGGAGTAGGGAAGGCATCAAGGGCCAAAAGGTGAAAGGCATTAAAATGTTGGTTTCAAGGGGTCTGTTGTGGGGATTTGATCTGAGGGAATGGATGAGCTAGTAGATGCCTCATTTAGGAAGAAGATATGACATTGACTTTCATGAGGGCTTATTTTTAGTCGATGAGGGTGTGCTAGATGGAGGCAAGAGAATGTCATTAGATTGATAAGTCATGTTGCATGATGAAAAGGGACTTGGGTTAGCTTGTATAGTGACAACCTATCCTTCATGCTCAAATTTGGTACAAGTATGAAGGGTATAAGGTACATAACCCATGGAATAGATCCAAGGTCATCCCATAAAATATTGTGTTAGAATTTGCCTTCCACTACATAAAATATCTCTAGGAGTGTGCGAGTTCTTAAATGGATATGAAGGATAACAATTCTTAAAGTAGTGGCCATGGTGTCATTAAAGGAAATAAAGACAATCAAGGTTTTGAAAATAACATTATTTGGTAGTTTGAGTTGATCATAAGCATGAAAGGAGATGATATTAATACTGGCTCCCCCATCAATCATGACCCATTCGATATGGGTTTTATTAATGTAGGAAGTAATAATGAGATGGGTATGTAGGCCATCCATATGGATAGAAGGTATTTTATAATCTTTGAAAGTGGCAAGGTTGGAAATTTAGAGAGAACCAATAAAGATTACCAGATGTTGAGGGTCTTCAAGTTAGGCCTCTATCACTTACAATGCCTTTATCATTACTTGGTGACGATGAGGTGAGGTAGAGATAAATTCTTATAGGCTCATCTTCACCAAGGTTTGGTGAATTTGTTTGAGAACCACTCTTCTGATGGATTTAGAGGGGTTGGATTGAGAGGCACCTAAGATCAATACCTTTGGTTTAGCTGAAGGTGAAGAAGCTTAGGTGTGGTTTGGTTTGGGGGTAGAATATGGATATGTCCATGGAATGAACACTTTTTATCTTCCCCTTATCCTCTTGATGTGATCTTGTGACCACATGGATGGTATGGATGGAGGGAAGAATTGGGGTAGGAGATTGGTTTAGTTCTTCACCACTTTGAGGTCAGAGTGAGGGAGTACATATGTGTTGGGTGGTGGATATTACTAGTTAGTTTAGTGGTGTTCTCATGGGAGGTTCATTTATTAATAGGTCATCTTTATCATAGAGTTGATGGTTTATGGTTTGAAGAAATTTACAGTTCTCTATGTCATACCCTAGTGTCCTATGGTAGGAGCACACTTAGAGGTCATTATACTAGATGGATTTTGGGCCTAGAGGGTCAAATAGTTTGATAGGAGGTAAGGTTAAATAATAAGATTGTAGTAACCTTTAGAAAATGGTTAAGTAAGACTCATCTAAAGGTGGAGAGGGTTTAGAGGTTCTAGCTTTCATTGGTAAGATGGAAGTATTTTTGGTAATAGGCTTGGTGATAGAAGGTTTGGGTAAGGTGGTGTTATTATTTGATGGTTTTGGTTTAGGTAAGGTGGAAGTTGATAAATCAGAGGTAGGTATTTTGGTTATTAATGATTTGGTGAAGATGGATGTGTCAAAAAGCAAGTGTGATGATGTTAGTGTAACCAACAATGGTGGTTGGGTTTTTGTTAAGATAGTTGGATTTATAATCAAAGTGGAGGGATGAGGACCCAAGATAGATGGTAATGTTGAGGGAGGTAGAAGTTTAGATTTATAGCCTTTTGGTGGCTTTGCCTCCTGGTTGATTTGGCTCAGTGTTTATTTGATGGGTCTAGTGAGGTAAGTTCTAGTTTCAAGGATGGGTGATTAAGGTTATACATGGGTAAGACACCAAGGTTTTTGGTTTGTTTGGTTTGAGAGGATGATTTGGTTGTTTGGTATTTGGATGATTTATATGGTTGAGAAATGGTTGGGTGGGTAGAGGTTTTTATTGGTCTGGTTGATAAGGTAGGGGGTTGGATAATATAAGTGGTGGATTGGTCTATCAAAGATGGGGTTAGAGGTTATTTTTTGGTAGTTTAAGGGATCCCTAATTGCTTCCAAAAGGTGGCTCGGTCCATGTTAGGGTTGGAGACAAATTCTAATCTTTGAACCAATCTAGAGAATGGTTTGTGTAGACCGATGTTGTTCCCTAGGTAGTGGGCCCAAATGATAAGCCCATAAGTTGAGAAGGGGGAATGGTGACTTCATCCTTTTCCTTAATCAAAGGATTCAAGGTTTGGATGAGTGACTTATCTATGGTAGGTGCAAACATGGTGGATATTTCCTTGGCAATGATCTCCAAATGGGAAGTGAGTTATTCAGTAGTTGAGGGAGAAGGTAAAGTGGTGATGGTTGTTTGCTCTAGTATGTTAGCTAAAGGGGGTTGATGACTCCACTACATCAATAAATGGAGGAGAGGAAAAGGTTACTTCCTCAGTTTGGATCTCTAAAGAGGATAAGGTAACTCCACTACCTCAATAAGTGGATATGGTGAAAAATAGGTAGGTTGGGTAGTAGGTTCTTTGTCAATGAGTGTGTTAAGAACCATATCAATGTTATGGGCATCATGAGAAGACTCAACTTTGATGCTCTCATTTTTGGTAGGTTTATGATTGGGAAAAGTTTGTCTAAAAATGTCAAGGGTTTGGTTCGGAGGTGCATTGGGGTTGTCCAATACAAGTTCCCCCTTATCAATGAGGGTTTGGACAAAGTTTTTGAAGGTATTACACCTACTAATATCATGCCAAACTACTCAGTGGAAAACACATAAGTTCATTCTCATTGTACTATATAGGTCCAATATGATAATAATCAAATTGTTGTGGGGGATTAATGAGAGGAATTTATATGATATTGCCTTTCAACAACTTCTCCAAGACCAAAGCATAAGACTCCCTACGTAGAGTAAATTGTTTCTAATTATTTTGGTTTTGGTTTTTCATGTTTTGATTTGAGGACTTAAAGGAATTTCATTATTTGATAGATAGTAGAGGAGTAGTTGTAAGGATAATCAAATTTATAGTTCCCTTATTTTTGGCATTTATATTGGTCTGGTTGCTTGGTTTAGAAGAAGAGGTCTCATTGGTTTTGTAGGTAGAGTTTTTGTTTTTCAACTTTAACTTTCCTTTATTGATGGCTCTATTTTATAGATTACATGCCATGGTAAAATATTCATCAAAGGTTTTGAAGCTATGAACATTTAATGTAGAAGATATTTTCTTGGCATATGCTTGAGAAAAAAGTTCTATCAGTTCAAGTTGGGGTAAATATAAGAAATTTGATTGATTAAGCTTCTCTAATGGGCTAAAAAATCAATAATAGATTCATCATCAAATTGATAGATAGAGTAAAGCTCAGTGATGGAAAATTTCTTCAAGATGTTTATTGAAAATAGATCCAAGAAGGTTTGGGCCAGTTGGGTGAAGGATCAGAGAGAGTGTTTGGTTATGGCACTATACTAATCCAATGTTAGAACAGATAGGGACATGAGAAAAGTATGAATAAGGAGGGCATCATCATAAGTAATAAAGTAACATGCATGCCTAAATTCCCTAAGGTGTTGTTGGGGATCCTCTTTACTTTTAAATTTAGAAAACTTGAAAAGTTCCCATTAAGGAGGATATGGTCTGATAGAGATAGATGGGTGAATGGGTTCATTGTAGATATGATCATATGATAAGATGTTGTCAGCTCCAAACGTGGATGACTCTATTATAGTAATTTTATCCATGAGAATTTTCATTAAATTTGTTTGGGGTTGGGCAATGGAAAGGTTGTAAGGTGCATATTGTTGTTTTGGTTGGGTAATATATTGATAATTGGTAAGAGGCTGAGAAGTTGCCACATATTGGTATGTGGAAATCGGTGGTTGGGTGGAAGCTATGTAAGGGTAGGTGGATGTAGGTGGTTTGGAATTAGGTAGAAGTACATGCCCTTATGGGTTAGGGATGTAACCTAGGTTTGGTATAATGGACATCTGTTGGGTAGAAGCTATGGTTGGGTTTCTAATAAAATGAAGGGTAGTAACTTTTGTACTGATTGGTGGTATGGTAGAAGGCAGAGACACCACAAGACTTTGAAGTGGGGTAGTGGTTAGTATATTGGGAGTAGCTAAAGGAAGCTTGGTAATGATAGTGGTAGGTAATCCTATGGTGAAGGGAGTATAGGTGGCTAGTAGTTGGGTTTCTCCTACGATAGATGAGTTGTTGGTGGGGGTGGAAGGTGTAAGGATGTTGGTTTGTTGGGTAGGTTAGTTTTCCATAATAGTATAAAATATATTATTGGTACATGAATAATCTTGGGTAGTCTATGGTTGGGTGGTTATTGTGGTAATAGAAGTATTTCCCATAAGGTGGGAAGGCATGTCATAAGGTGGGTCCACAGGTGGAACTGAAGTAGGGGTATGGTGAGGCATGGTACTAAGATAATGTTGAAGGGTCACAAGATTGTTATCTATGAAGGTGGCAAAGTTTGTATCTCCTTGGGGAACTACCCAAAGGAAAGAAGGACTTCTTAAAGGGTGAGGAGAGTTTTCTAGTTCATAGATGTACTCAATGGATGAAAAGGTAGAAGAGGCTGATTTGTTTGGTGATGGGTTCTATTCTACTAGATTCTTTCACTGTTGGTGAGTTAGAACCATAAAAAATAAGGGAGAGAGAATACAAAAAAAATCTCACCACTCAAATAGAGAGAAGACAAGAAATGAGCAAGGAAATCAAACACACACTAAAAAGTAAGTTAAGTCCTAAATTTATTTTTGGTCTCTCTTTTGACTTATGCCCTTAGATTTGTAAGAAATTATGTGACTAAAATTGGATTATAGAATGAGTAATAAAAAATAAGTCTATGGATGGTTTCAAGTTGTGTTTAGGATCTCAAAAGGATATATATTAGAAATCAATCCATGGCTTGGTATTGGGGCGTACCCCCTCACTTCACATATTTTAATGATAAGGGTGTTGGGTGCTTAGCGAATAAATACCAATTTCTAGAGTTTATACTCAACCATAGAGTTGAGTTTTCTCTCCCTTTGGTAATGACCTCCAAGTAGGATTGCCAGGAAAGAGTAAGCTGATTGCTAGGTGATGAAATCCCAGTCTGGCCTTATGTCAAGTTGTATATATGTTTGATTAATGTAGGTGGTTTGGTTTAGTGTGTGCAACAAAAGTGACTCTATGATTGAATTAATTTTCTTTAATTTAACTAAGTGAGATAAACTTTCAAGCAACCAATGTATGCAATCGATTTTAAGCCCAAAAGAAATTTTAATTTCATTTATGATTAAAGAATAGGGAAAAGAGCATGTAGATGCAAACAAAATAAACTCAAGTAGAGACTCAAAAGTTTCACCAAATGTGCCAAAATGTTTCAATGAATTTAAGATTATATTTCAAGAAAAGAAGAAGAAGAAACTAAATATGGGTATGGTTGAAAAACCTGTTTGGTTATGCATGTGTTGAATTAGATGATTTTGAAGATCTCTTCTTTGGCTTGGGAGGATGACCTTCAAATAATATAACACTCAAGAAAATGGTTGGTTCAATAGATAGTTGGGTGGATTACCTAGCACTAGCTATATCTTAGAATCAAGAGATTCCTTAGGGGCTATCAATTCACATATTTTAAACAATTTAGTTTATAAAATAGAATATAGATTACTTGCATCAATAATCAAAATCTACTAAAATTGAATATAAGAAATGTTTTCTAAAGAAAATAGATTAAAATTACTAATATATCAATAATAAAATCAATACTAATCCTAAACAGGTTAGGTGTGGTTCAAAAAATAGGTTGGGGGTCTGTGAACAGGCAGGCAAAAATAAAATTGGATTTGGTGGAGGGTATGTGGATGAAAATAACTTTTTATTATTTCCTACCATAGTGACCATTAGCAGTTGATGTGACCATCGATGGTTTAGGTGATCATTGGTGATTTAGATGACCATTAGTGGTTGGATAGACCATTAACGATTAGGGTGACCATCGATAATTACTATGTATTAGGTTTGGGTTGATAAAGGTTGGATTGATAGGATGAAAAATGATAATTCTAGGAGATTGGTTTGAACTAGGATGATTATAAAATGGAAGCAAAGTAAATGATAGACTAGAAACAAATAATTAGCTTGTCAAAGGTAGGTCAGATGGGTGGTTAACTCATCAACAAACTCTATCATGATTCTAGTAGAGTAACGGTACTTGGTTATCAACTAAAGGGTGGTAGCAAGTTGGCTCTCTGATGTGATGATTGAATTACTAGATTTGTGGAAGAACACTTGCAAAATAAGTTTTGGATGTAAAAGCTCTTGATAGTTGTGGATAGATCTTTTTTCACCTCTTGCTCCTCTCTTCTTATAGGCAAGGAAAGAGAGGTGCACCAAAATGTTAACAAGGGGTACAACTTTCTATCTAATTTTAACTTTGTCATGCATAGGCTTGAACATGAATTAGACATTATAATTATATAGAAATAAGTCAGAGTGAAGGGTTAGTTGAACTAGTTTAGATGGTGGAACCTGACCATTAATGGTCAGGGTGATCGTCAATGGTTGGGTTTAGCCAGTAGTTCAAATTGACTAGTGTTATAGGCAAGGAAGGAGAGGTGAAACAAAATGTTAACAAGGGGTACAACTTTCTATCTAATTTTAACTTTGTCATGCATAGGCTCAAACATGAATTAGACATTCTAATTATATAAAAACAAGTCAGAGTGAAGGGTTAGTTGAACTAGTTTAGATGGTGGAACCTGACCATTGATGGTCAGGGTGATCGTCAATGGTTGGGTTTAGCTAGTTATTCAAATTGACTAGTGTTATGTCCAGTTAGGGGTCAAATGGTCTAAGATGGACCCAAGAGGGTCATAATATGGTAAAGGGGGATTGCAATATTTGGAACCATTGTGTGTGGATTTTGGGTGTCTACATACCACCTCCTCCCATGTTCAGGGTAGTTGAACCTTCAACCCATAATCTATTTTTTTTTGTCTTGTTGATACAAATTAAATAATAAAAAGGGACAAAATGTAGACACCAAAAAGCCACACATGATATTTCTGAATGTCACAACTCTCCTAGACCACCTCATAATTGCCTAGGGACCCAACCTTCAACTCTCAACCACAAACCAAAACTATCCCAAGTTAGGATTGACCACCTGGCTAACGTAACCTTAACCTTTCTACCTTGGCCCTATCAGTTATTGAGGGTCACCCTAACTATTTCACTAAAATTTTTCTTTATTTTGTGTTTATTAAGAGAGTAAAACTTGAAAGAAGGGTGAAGTTAGTAGAACCTGGATGTGGTTCATGCTCCATAATTTAGATGGTTGTAGATACTCCTCTTTGGATTAGGAGGATTACCAATAGATAAGAAGGAGACTAGAAAATGGTTGATTAGTTGGGTAGGTGGGTGGATTTCCTAGCAAGCTAGATCCAAGAAGTACAAAACTTCCTTGGAGGTTATCAATCCACCTTTTAAAACAAGTTAACGTTGATGAAGTTGTTGATAAGAGAGGTTGCATAGAATAATTAAAGTACTTGATCAAAATAAATAAATACTTTTCAAAATAAATGCTTATTTTAACAAAGTAACATTAAAGGTAGATGTTAAAATATCAAAATATGATTTAGATATGGTTAGTCATTGTTTCGAGTCTGTATTGTGATAGAAGTCAAGAAAATAGGGTTTTGGTTGAGTTTGAGAAGTGGTTTCTACTTGCTGATTTTGGGTGTCTAGTTTTACAAGTGACTATCAATATTTAGGGTGACACTTAATGGTTAGTGTACCCCTCGATGGTCAAGTTGACCTTTGATAGTCAGGTTAACCCTTGATAATCAAGGTGACTGTTGATGGTCAAGATGACCATCGATGATTAATATCAATTCTTTTTTAAGTTAAGAAGATTGCTTGGTTAAGGCTATAGAATGGCTATGGAAGGTGGGTTTGGTTCAGATATTGGTTTCAAGATAGAAGGTAAGGTTCATAGGTGGTTGGTTTAAGGTTTAGTTATTTAAATGATTAAAAAGAGGTTATGGGTAGATGAGTGCAATTTCTAAACTAAATAATTAAAATTCAAAATAAAGAACAATATACTTATCTCATGTTTTGATAGTTGATAGTTGATGGCTTGGAGGAGTTCTAGAGCTTGTTGAAGATGATTTTTTATGAAGAGATACTTGTACAAGAAGTTGATGATTGATCTTGATCTTTTTTCTCTCTCTTACTCTTGCCTCCTAATGATCTACTTCCCTGATCTCTCTCCCTCTAGTTCCCTTTATGTAGAAAGAAGGGAGAGGTGTAAGTGTAGGTTAAATAGGGGGTTAACACCACATTATAATTTTAGTCTTAACATGCATAATTTTTGAGTTGATAAGAATAAAAAATCAAATTGGAGTTGTCTTGAGTTAAGTGTTTAGGTGGTAAAACCTGACTGTCGAAGGTCAGTGTAGATACCAAAAATCCACACATGATAGTTTTGAATGTCAAAACTCCATTGGACCACCTCACGACCCCCTAGGGACTCAAGCCTCACCTATCAACTATAAACCAAAACTAACCCAAGTTAGGATTGACCACCTAACTAACCCAACCTTAACCTTTCTACCTTGGTTGTATCAACCATTAAGGGTCGCCTTAACCATCGATGGTTAGGTTTCACCACCTGAACAATTAACTCAAGAAAACTCTAGTTTGATTTTTTATTCTTATCTAATCATGAATTATACATGTTAAGACTAAAATTAGAATATGGTGTTGAACCCCTTTTGAACCTACAATTTAACCTCTCCCTTCCTTCTACATAAAAGGAATTGAAGGGAAAGAGATTAGGGAAGTAGATCATTAAGAGGGAAGAATAGGAGAGAGAATAGAGATCAAAATCAATCATTAACTTATTGTGTAGGTATCTCTTCATTATTAATCATCTTCAAGCCATCAACTATCAACTATCAAACCATGAGCTAAGTATTTTGTCATTTATTTCAAGTTTAAATTATTTAGTTTAAAAATTACACCCATCTACCCTTAACCTATTTTCAATCATCCAAATAACTAACCCTTGAACCAACTACCTATGAACCTTACCCTCTATCTCACAACCAATATCTTACCCAAACCCACCTTCTAGAACCATTATACAGCCTCAACCAAGCAACCTTATTGACCTGAAACAAAATTGATAGTAACTATCGATGGTCATCCTAACCATCAAGGGTCACCCTAACTATCGAGGGTCACCCTAATCGTCAAGGGTCACCTTAACCACCAATGATCACTATGTAAAACTAGACACCCAAAATTAGCAAGCAAATACCACTTCTCAAACTCAACCAAAACATTATTTTCTTGACTTTTGTCATAATACAGACCAAATACAACAACCTAACCATACCTAAACCATATTTTGAAAATTTATCATCTAAATTTAATATTATTGTGTTAAAATAAACATTTATTTTGAAAATTATTTATTTCTTTTGATCAAGTACTTTCATTATTTTATGCAACCTCTCTTATCAAAAACTTCATCAACATTAAATTATTTTAAAAATGGATTGATAGCCTCCAATGAAGTTGTGTACTTCTTGGATTTATATTTATAGAAAATCCATCAACCTACCCAACTAATCAACCATTTTATAGTCTCTTTCTTATCTACAGATCATCCTCCCAAGCCAAAGAGGAGTATCTACAATCATCTGGATTATGGAGTGTAAACCATTTCTAGGTTCTACTAACCTCACCTTTCTTTCAGGTTTTACTCTCTTTTTAAACAAAAAGTAAATAAAATTTTTAGTGAAACATTATGGCATGCCAAATGGGACCCTTGAATCTTTACTTGGGTTTTATTTTGTTTGCATCTATATGCTCTTCTCCCTATTTTGTGCTCATAAATGAAATTAAAATTTCTTTTGGGCTTAAAATAAACTACATACATTAATTTATTTTAAGTTTATCTCACTTAGTTAAATTAAATAAAAGTAATTCAATCATAACATCACTTTTATCACACACACAAATCAAACCAAACCACCTACATTAAATTAAACATAAAAAAAAATTGACATAAGGCCCGATTGGGATTTCATCACCTAGCAATCACCTTACCTTTTCTAGCTATCCTACTTGGATTTTACCACTAAGGGGAAAACTAAATCAGCTCTCTAGTTGATTATAAACTATGTAAATTGGTATATATTAGATAATCACTCGATACCCTTATTGATGTGGTGTGTGAAGTGAGGGGTTAGGCTGTAATACCAATCCACGTATTGATTTCCAATATAGATCCTTTTGAGAGCCTTAAAATTTTGAAACCAACCATAGATTTATTATCTAGTACCTACTCTACAAGCCAATTTGAATCATGTGATTTCTTATCAATCTAAAGGCATAATCCAAAAGAGAGACTGAAAATAACCTTAGGGTTTAACGTGCTTTAGTGTGTGTTTTATCTCCTTTGATTTTTTCTTGTATTATCTTTGTTTGAGTTGTGAGGAATCTAACCCCCCTTTGAAAAACTTCTACCATCTTTCCTTCATTCACCTCATCTTGATTGCCTTTTTTAATGGGGATCCCACCTATATTTTTGACTATAGATCCTAACTTTGTTAGACTCTTAGAAGACAACCCTCTTACCTTGTAATGTTTGCTTGCATCACGATCCACATGTGCTCCCAACCTTACCCTTAATCAACCAAACCCTACCTACCATCAACCCAACCTTACCTACCTTTAACCCAACCTTAACTATGAGCAACCCAACCTCACTGACAACCAACCCAACCTTACCTACTATCAACCCAATCTTACCTATAACCAACCTAAGCTCACCTACAACCAACCTAGCCTTGCCTATAATCAATTAAAAATCAAATACAACCAATTAACAACCTTTCAACAACCACTTGATCATCACCTAAACCAACCAATATCCTTTCAACCCTTATTTTACCCTTTTCATAACCCACGTCAACTATCTCAACCTCACCAAGATTTAGGTTACCTATCCCAATCATCATATAAATTACCTCAACCATATCAAACTTTTGATTACCTACCTCAACAATCATATCAATCACCTATACCAATTTTGTGTCAACCTTATTTATCTCAAAACCAAGATTTGGTCTATCCCCCTAGTCATACCACCCATAAATATCAACCCAACAACTATCAAACCAACCACTATCAAGCTACTTTATCAATCTCATCAAATAAAACCAACAATCATCCAACTAACAACTATCAAACAAAATTTCCTAACCAATTAATCTTATCACCCTTACCAGTGTTATCAAACCTATAAATCCAACCTACCTTACCCACATTCTAAACCTTATCAACCTTATCAACCCCATCAAATACAACCAATAACTATCAATCTAACATATTGAACCAACAAAACTTTTTAAACCACCCAACCATATATAACCTACCCACCATATCAACCATGCCAAATCTATCAAATACATCAACCTTACCCAAACTCTCAAACAAACCCACCTTATCTACCTTATCAAACCAACCAATATTTTTAAACCCACCAATCTTATTAAGCCAACCAACCTCACCAAATCAAACCAATAACTATCAAATAAATTTTTCTAACCCACCAACCTTATAAAACATACTCAACCCATCAAATCACTCAAAATTTTTGATCAATCCAACTTATTCGACCAACCAACTTTACCAAACCAACCAATTAGCTCACAACCTCAAGAGTTATTGGTCCATCCCCTCCCTAGGTAGTACACCCTACGGGGGGAATCATATGCCTCAATCCTTGACAAACTCTTAATGGCTTATGCCATTAGACGTACTAAAATCAAACCCATTAATGTTTTTCTTCCAAACCCCATTTGTTTTATAGATAATTAATTTTTCACGTATCATCACACAAAAAAACATGTGGTAGATAGATGTGGGTCTTTTAAGATGATCATCCAAAGCCTTATCGATCAAAAGGAGGTTCTAAAGAATATTCTTTATGTTCCCCCCAACCTAACCTTGAATGTCTTCAAGTATTTAATAATTAAACCTCTTTCTACACCAATTATTATGCAATCCCATAATCAAAGCCCTGAACATAATGAGATCCCTTCATTATATTCGGTCCTTAGTGCATCTATAACTAGGGAAATCATAATCAAAACCCCAAATAATCCACTTATTAACCAAGTGCACCATTTTCAAATTCTTTTTGAAATCATCACTAAGGAATAATCAACCTTAAACCAACACTTATTAACCAATAATATCCTTCTCAACTTTCCTTTAAAACCATCATTAAGGAATTCAACCCACCTCTTCCAATTCCCCTTTTAATGGAGCTAAAGCAAACTCAAAACACCTCACCTATAACTAAATCCAACCTAGCCTCAACTAAAATCAAACCCATTCAATTCCTCTATAATTTGCTAGTTTTCATCTACCTAATGACATTGTCTTTGGTTCGATTCCCTTTTGAATAGGGTCAAATCTTTGTCACCTTACCTTACCAAACAAACCAAACAAACAAGCAAACCCAACCAACAAGCCAAATCAACCACCCATCCTACCTCCCCCAGCCAATCAAACCAACCTCTAAACTAAATCAATCAACCCAACTTTTAATACAACCATAAGTAACTTATCTATTTACGCAAACCAACATCAACCCTTCATTCGATATTTCTTAAATCTTGCTTACCTTTTTATCCAAGATATCCACACCTCACCTAAGCTCCCTCATTAGGACAATCTAAAACTCTTTTCCAACACACATATATATTTTAGGATGATGTTCCCAACATCATTTCTAGACCTCAAACCTACCCAAATCTAACCCAATAATGTTTTCATAACCATAACACCATAATGAAGATCCCACCTGAACCACCATCTACAACCTAAACTCTAAACTAATAACTAATAACTAATAACCCTTATGAGGCAAATGAAGTCCTTTTCATCCTTCCTAAACCCTCTTTACTAACCCACATCTTTACTTGGGTACCTTATCTCATGTCAACATTCATAGAATGAGCATCTATAGGAATTCTTCCTCCAAAAGCTTTGACCAATCAATAACCACAACATTTACTAATAACCAAACTAACCCTTGTCACCTACCATCAACCTAACCTTGCCTATAACCAAACCAACCTCACTTATAACCAATAAAATTTTAAATACAACCAAAGTAACCTTAAACTTAACAAACCTTGACCTTAACTAACCTTTTATCAATAACCCAAACCAACACCTAAATCTATCTAACGAAACCAAAAACTAATAACCATTGCAATCCAACCAAGGTCTAACTAGCATCACCTAACCAACCTAACATTTTTTTACTCTATCTAACCTAGATTCTTTTTCACATCTAATCAAGTCTTGGAAAGTAGTTGGGGGACCTCTTCTCTCCTAATTGGCTCAAACCATATACATGTAAGTGTGGATATGGGGCATATCAGAACCTAAGACCCTTAATGCTTTGCATTTGCATCTCATTCTTTTGTTAAACCAAGTTCTTAGTAATCTTATGTCTAAGTTAAGCTCATCCCTTATTTTCATCCACCCTCATCTCCTTATTTTAAGGACACCTAATTAAAATAGGATCATGTGATTATCCATTAAAACCTTCACCTAATCTTACGCATGGGTACCACATATCTACTTATGACATGATTATCATGGACACTTTTTTCCCCTTATAAGATGAATCCCCATGGTTGTTTTCACTTAAACCTCCTTCACCCATCATTTACCTTCTTATGCTATTTTTTTTCCTCCATTAAAGAAAGCCTTTAAGCCTAAATAGACTAGTCCATGTCTAAACTAGCATAAAATGCAATTTGGGATACCAAATATCACTTGGGTAAAAAATATCTAGTATTACAAACTACTCCCTTGAAGGACAACTACCGAAAACTACTAAATTTTTTCTTAAAATGGTAGAGTGTTCCCTTGAAGGATAGATATCACAATAGATAACTCCAAATCTTAGACCACTCCCTTAAATGACGGCTAAGCCAAACACTTGTCAAGCAAACAATCACTTGGAAGCTTCCCACATTGATTAGCTTCCCAAGCACATTAAGTAAAAAACATCAAAAGACACAAAGTCAAAATGAAAAAACAAAGCAATCCCAAGAAAGTTTCCATTAGCTTTCACATAACATTATAGACTTCCCACATCAATCAGTCTACGCCAAGATTAGAACATGGAATTGTATATAATGGTTCTTAGGTAACCTATAAAAATGGAAAGCCATCCCCATGAGAAGGTTGTTTTAACATCCATTCATCCATCTACCATTCATCTCTCCTTTTATACTCTACAAATCCAAATATTTTGAGCTTACTTGACAATATGTGATCAAGACACTTCTTTTAACCAATGAGCTAACACCAATACAACACATTAATGGGTTTATGTTCTTAATCCTACCCATATTATTGTTATGGTATTTTTAAATTAGAGCATTTTAGCCTTCTTTTACTTTTATGACCACTTTAAAAGACAAGTGTCTTACATCTTTGAGTCATTGAAACCCCAACCACCTAATTTGTATCCTTTCACCAAATAGGGAAACCTATTTTAAAAACACCTAACAAAAAATATTACCATAAAAACACCACCTATTGGAGAGCACATTTTCACCACAACTACCTACCATTGGAGATGACCTTATCCACCAAACCTTACCCATGACCATGTCACCTCGCCATTAGCCATTTTGGCACAAACTAGTGCATATTTTTATGACAACCTTGCCTTGGTCCTTTTGACCACATCGATAAAAATTACCATTTTCAATTTTTTAAAAAATTACACTACCTTGTGCATACTCAACCAAATTATGTTTTCTAAAGAGCACTTCCTACCTCAGATACCCATGATTTCACCAAACCCATTTGTGTTTTCCCTAGGAGCACTTCCTACCTTAGATACCCATGAAAACACATACCTTGCCTAGGAGACTTGCATTTATGAGTGAACCTAGATTCCAAGCCTAAATATAGTCACATGGTCTACTTATCACTTGCCCTTCTAGTATTGACCTTTATTTTTACCAACTATGGTAACCTAGTCAATGTGCAATCTTGGCTATCATACTTTTATCATACTTTATGTGCATGTTTTTGCTTTAATGCACACCCTATCACCCACCTTAATGATGTCTACTTTATTTATCACCTTCACCACTCATAAAAACCACACTTGATTCCATTTTACCTCATCAACTCCTAATTTGAGGGGTAACACATCCTCCCATGCTTAAGATAGTTGAACCTTCAACCCAAAATACATTTTTATTTTAAAACTTGTTGATATAAAATGCATAACAAAAAGGGGGGAAATGTATACACCATAAATTTGTAAATAATTATTTTGGATGTTAAAACTCCCCTATACCACCTCACAACCCCTTAGGGACCCAATCCTCACCTTTTGACTGTAAACCCAAACTAACCCAAGTTAGGATTGACCACCTGGCTAACCCAACTTTAACCTTTCTACCTTGGCCCTATCAATCATCAAGGGTCACCCTGACCATTCAGGGTCATCCTAACCACTGACAGTCAGGTTTCACTACCTAAAGACTTAACTCAAGATAATTCTAGTTTAATTTTTTTATTCTAAGCCACTCATAAATTATGCATGTTAAGACTAAAATTAGAATGTAGTGTTGAACCCCTCTTGAGCCTACACTTCCACCTCTCCCTTCTACATAAAAACAACTAGAGGGAGAGAGATTAGAGAATCAAATCATCAGGGGACAAGAGTAGGATAGATAATAGAGATCCAAATCAATCATCAAATTCTTTTGTAGGTATCTCTTCATCAATAATCATCTTCAGCAAGCTCCAAAAATTTTGTAAACCATCAAACATGAAATGTCAAACCATGAGCTAAGTATATTGTTCTTTATCTCAAGTTTCAATTAGAAATTTCACCCAACCACCCATAACCTTTTTTACTTATCTAAATAACTAACCTTTAAACCAACCACCTCTGAACCTTAGCCTCTATCTCACAACCAATATTTGACCCAAACCCACCTTCCAAAACCATTTTTCAACCTCAACCAAACAACCTTCTTGACCTGAACCAAAATTGATAGCAATGGTTGATAGTCATCATGACCACCAAAAGTCACCCTGACCATCAATGGTCACCTTAACCATTGGGGGTCACCCTAACCACTGATGGTCACTATGTAAAACTAGACACCCAAAATTAACAAGAAAAAACACTTCACAAACTCAACTAAAACCCTATTTTCTTAAATTTTATCATAATACAGACTAGAAATAATAACTTGACCATACTTAAACCATATTTTTATAGTTTTTCATCTAATTTAAATGTTATTTTGTTAAAATAAGCATTTATTTTAAAAAGTATTTTTTTATCAATTACTTTTATTATTCTATGCAACCTCTCTTATCAATAACTTCATTGACATTAACTTGTTTTAAAAGGTGGATTGACATCCTCCAAAGAAGTTGTGTACTTCTTGGATTTAGCTTAATAGGAAATATACCCACCTACCCAACTAATCAACCATTTCTTAGTCTCTTTCTTATTTGTAGGTCATCCTCCCAAGCCAAAGAGAAGTATATATACCATCTAGATTACATAGCACAAACCACATCTAGGTTCTACTAATCTCACCTTTATTTCAATTTTTACTCTATTTCTAAATTAAAAATAAATCAAAATTTTAGTGATCATTGATGATGGTCAATGGTTGGTGTGACCGTTGATGGTTGAGGTGACCATTGATGATCAAGATGACCATTAGTGGTTGGATAAACCATTGGTGGTCAAACTGACCATCGATGGTTATCATGTATTAGGTTTGAGTTGATAAAGGTCAGATTAGTGAGATCACAAAAGTTAATTCTAGGAGATTGGTTTGTATTGGGTTGATTACAAAATGGAAATAAAATAATTGATAGACTAGAAACATATACTTAGCTTGATAGATGTTTTTCAAATGGGTAGTTGAGGTGGTTGAATCATCGACAAAGCCTGGCATGATTATTATAGAGTAATGATACTTGGATATCAATCAAGGGGTGGTGGTTAGTTGGCTCTTTAACATGATGGATGGATCACTGGATTGTTAGAAGAACACCTGTAAAAGAATCTCTAGATGTAAAATCTCTTGATAGTTGTGGATGGATCCCTTTTTTACCTCTTGCTCCTCTCTTCTTATAGGAAATGAAGGAGAGGTGAAATAAGATTTTAACAAATGTTACAACTTGATCTCTATCATGTATGGGCTCACACATGAATTAGACATTCTAATTATAGAAAATCAAGTCAGAGTGAAGGGTCAATTGAGTTGGTTTAGATGGTATAAATTGACTATCAATATTAAGTATAACTAATTAAACCATCTTAACTGACCCTTCACTTCAAATAAATATAGATATTGCTAGCCAAAATAATTATGAAGAGATCCTCTTTGGCTTGGGAAGATGCCCTATAAATAAGATAGCACTAAAGAAAATGGTTATCTAGATAGATAGTTGGGTGGATTGCCTAACACTAGCTATATTCCAAAAGTAAGAGCTTCCTCAGGGGCTGTCAATCCACACATTTTAAATAATTAAATTTATAAAATAGAATATAAAGTATTTACATTAATAATTAAAGCTACTAAAATCAAACAAAAGAAATGTTTTCTAGAGAAAATTTACTAAAATGACTAATATAATAATAATCAAATCAATACTAATGCTAAATAGGTCAAGTGTGGTCCAAAAAATATATTGGGGGTTTATGAACAGGCATATGAAAAAAAAGTTGGATTTGGTTGATAGTAGGTGGATAAAAATAGCTTGTTTTTATTTACTACCATAGTGACCATCAATGGTTGGTGTGGTTATCAGTGATTGAGGTGACCATCAATGGTTGTTATGTATTAGGTTGCAGTTGATAAAGGTTAGATTGATGGGATCATAAAAGGTAATTATAGGATATTGGTTTATACTAAGCTAATTATGAAATGAAAACACCATAATTGGTAGACTAGAAACAAATACTTAGCTTGTTGGAGGTTGGTCAGATGGGTGGTTGACTCATCGATAGATTTTAGCATGATTCTAGTAGAGTAATGGTATTTGGTTATCAACCAAGGGGTGGTAACAAGTAGGATATCTAACATGATGGCTAGATCACTAGATTATTGGAAGAACACCTAAAAAATAAGATCTAGATGCAAAATCTTTTGATATTTGTGGATGGATCCCGTTTTCACCTCTTGCTCCTTTATTCTTATATGTAAGGAAGGAGAGGTGAAATAAAATGTTAACAAGGGGTCCACCTTGATATCTAATTTTAAATTCATCTTGAATAAGCTCACACATGATTTAGACATTCTAATTATAAAAAATTATGTTAGAGTGAAGGGTTAGTTGAGCTAGTTTAGATAGTGAAACCTGACCATCGATGGTTAAGTTCCATTATCTAAACTAGCTCAATTGACCTTTCACTCTAACTAAATGTGGATATGGTTAGCCAAAATTATTATGAAGAGATCCTCTTTGGATTGGGAGGGTGACCTAAAAATAATACAACACTAAATCAAATGGTTGGTTACATAGATAGTTGGGTGGATTACCTAGCACTAGTTAAATCCTAGAAGCAAGAACTTCCTTAGGAGTTGTCAATCCACATATTTTAAATAATTATGTTTATAAAATAAAATATAGAGTACTTGCATCAATAATCAAAAGCTACTAAAATTAAACACAAGAAATGTTTACTAAAGAAAATAGACTAAAATGACTAATATAGCAATAAGAAAATCAATATTAATGCTAAACAGATCATGTGTGGTTCAAAAAATAGGTTGGGGGTCTATGAATATATATATATATATATATATATATATATGAAAATACATTTGGATTTGGTTGAGGGTAGGTAGATGAAAATAAATTATTGTTATTTCCTACCATAATGACCATCAACGATTGGTGTGATTGTCGGTGGTTGAGGTGACCATCGATGGTTGAGGTGACCATCGATGGTTACTATGTATTGGGTTTGGGTTGATAAAGGTTAGATTTTTGGGATCACAAAAGGTAATTATAAAATATTGGTTTATACTAGGATTATTGTGAAATGGAAACAAAGTAATTGATAGACTAAAAACAAATACTTAGCTTGCTAGAGGTTGGTCAAATAGGTTGTTGACTCGTCAATGGATTCTGGCATGATTCCAATAGAGTAATAGTACCTGTCTATCAACTAAGGGGTAGTGGTAATTTGTCTCTCTAACATGATGGTTGGATCACTAGATTATTGGAAGAACACTTGTAAAAGAAGCTCTAGATGTAAAATCTCTTGATAGTTATGGATGATCATTTTTCACCTCCTACTCCTCTCTTCTTATAGGCAAAGAAGGAGAGGATAAACAAAATGTTAATAAGGGGTCCAACTTGATATCTAATTTTAACTTCATCATGCATGGGCTTACACATAAATTAGACATTTTAATTATATAAAAGAAAGTCAAAGTGAAGGGCCAATTGAGCTAGTTTAGATGATGGAACCTGACCGTCGATGGTTAGGGTGACTGTCGATGGTTAAGGTGACCATCGATGGTTGAGGTCCAAGGTTAAAATTTGGGTTAAAATGATGGGTTTAGCTAGTAGGTCAAATGGTTTGATAGGAGGTAAGGTCAAACAAGAGGTTTGTAGTGACCTTTGGAAAATGATTGAGTAAGACTCAACTAAAGGTGGTGAGGGTTTAAAGGAAGAAAAAACTAAATATGGGTATGGTTGAAAAATCTATTTAGTTGTGCATGTTTTGAATTAGATGATTATGAAGAGATTCTCTTTGGCTTGGAAGGATGACCTAAAAATAAGACAAAACTAAAACAAATGGTTGGTTAGATAGATATTTGGGTGGATTACTTAGAGCTAACTATATCCCAAAAGCAAAAGCTTCCTCATGGGGTATCAATCTACATGTTTTAAACAATTAAGTTTATAAAATAGAATATAGAGTATTTGAATCAATAATCAAAAGGTAATGAAATTGAACATAAATGTTTGCTAAAGAAAATAGATTAAAATGACTAATATAGTAATACTAAAAGCAATACTAATACTAAACAGGTCAGGTGTGGCTCAGAAAATAGGATGGGGGTCTATGAATAGATAGATGAAAAGAAAGTTGGATTTGGTTGAGGGTAGGTGGATGAAAATAAATTGCTATTATTTCTTGATACAGTGACTGTCAGTGGTTGGTGTGATCATTAGTGATTGAGGTGACCATCAGAATTCAAGATGACCATTGATAGTTGGACAAATCATTGGTAGTTACTATGTATTAGGTTTTGTTTAATAAAGGTCAGATTGGTAGGATCACAAAAGGTAATTCTATGAGATTGGTTTATACTGAGTTGATTATGGAAATAAAGTAATTAACATACTATAAATAAATATTTATCTTACTAGAGGTTGGTCAGATGGGTGGTTGAGGTGGTTGACTCATCAACAGAGTCTGGTGTGATTTAAGTAGAGTAATGGTACTTGGATATTGACTAAGGGGTAGTGACAATTCATCTTTTTGACATGATATCCAAATCACTAAATTACTAGAAAAACACCCGTAAAAAATATCTAGATGCAAAAGATCTTAATATTTATGGATCGATCCTTTTTTCACCTCTTTCTCCTCTCTTCTTATAAGCAAGGAAGGAGAGGTGCAACAAGTTGTTAACAAGGGGTCCAACTTGTTTCCTAATTTTAACTTCATCATGCATAGGCTTGCACACAAATTAGAAATTCTAATTATATAAAATTAAGTCAGAGTGAAAGGTTAGATGGGCTAGTTTAGATGGTAGAACTTGACCATCGATGGTTAGGGTGACCGTCAACAATTAAGGTGACCATTGATGGTCAAGGGCCAAGGTCAAATTTGGGTTCAAAGGTGGGTTTAACTAGTAAGTCACTAGTGTTAAGTCTTGTTTGGGGTCAAATGGTCTGGGATAGGCCCAAGGAAGTCTTAAGGTGGTCTAGGTTGATTGAAACATTGAGAACCATTATGTGTAGATTTCTAGTGTCTACATTCAACATAAAGAACAAGCCGTCTACTAAATTAGCTACACGATCAAATAATATGAGACTCAATATAACCATATCAGGAAACTTTGCTTAACTTTAGTCTTCATGGCCATAAAATGTTTCCACTACCTTCTTAACCTTAAAACCTATGTCATAACTAATACCAAGCCATATGACAACTAATGTATGGTCAAGTGACTCATGCTTTTAGTAGAGTTTGACTCTGAGTTCCTTTTAAAAAAAGTTAATTAAATAGAAAGTCACTTCTAAATAATTGGCTAAAACACCATTAGTATACAACCAACCTCTCCCTCTTGAGTTCCTTGATGATTCTATCGTGACCCTCTCTCAGGCAAAATTCACCTATCAAGTCACCATGTTATTTGATAAATAAAAGTGTTAAGTTGGTGGGGGACCTGACATAGTCCTTTTTCCATTTAATGTTGGAACTCTTCCTTTGTTTTTAAAACTTGACTTTGAATTTACCAATAATATGGCTTAGTATAAATCCCTAATCATAGGCCTTCAAACTACATTAGCCTTGGGAGTCAAAATGATCAACATCTTTGGTGACTCTCAACTTGTGATCAATCAAATCAATGGCTCTGACAAGTGTAATAATGATGTTTTACAATAGTAAAAATAACTAGTTGATGATATCTTAACATCATTTTAACACTACCACATCTAATCAACCCCATGATCAACCAACAAGTTTTCTCACACTATGGCCTCCCTTACCTCTCAAATCCCATCTACACCCTCTAACTCTAGGCTATCTATCATTATCCATAGACTTATCTAGCCTTCTTATGTCAAGCCATATTCTCCTACCATCTTCAATGTGGAGGAGACTCATCATGACCTTTGGTATTAGTAGACCTTCGAACCTCAAACTTAACATCATTCCTTCTGGTCTTTCTAGGAATGCTCAAAGAGTATTTATCTAGATCACCTCATGTTATGCCATTATGGGAGGAATTATTTAAAAATGTGGCTTTGATGGTCTCCTCTTCTATTTCCTACACACTCAAGAAGCCTCTCATGCTATCAAAGAAATGCATGATGGGATCTATGGGAGACACTTTAGTGGCCTCATTGTGGCTAAACACATCCTTCTCCTTAGATATTATTAGCCTACCCTCAACCAAGACTATTTTGATTATGTGAAAAAGTGTGTTAAGTTTCAATAACACACCAATTTACATCATACACGTAGCCATTATATTCATGTATCCATAGATTTTTGGCCCTTCTCACAATGAGGCCTAGACCTTAACAATAAAATTAACCCCCATTCTTTTTAGTGAAACCATTCTATCATCACCATAATTGAATATTTTACCAAATGGGTAGAGGTTATTCCTTTAGTTTTAAACAAATCTGAAAAGATTGTCGACTTTATCAACCATCACATCATCTACCATTTTGGTGTGCCTCAAAAAATCATCATAGACAATGGTAAATCTTTTAAAAGTAAGAAAGTTTAGGGTCTTCGTGATGCATTCAATATCAAGTTAAGTTTCTCATTTCCCTATCACCCTCAAATAAATGGACAAGTAGAAGCCTCTAAAAAAATATTAATAACATGCTCATCAAGATGGTCAATGCCTCTAGTCAAGATTGGAATTTTCATATCCCCTTCACCTTATGGGTATATCATGATAGAATTCAAACCCCTAGAGGTGCTACCCCTTTCTCTTTTGTGTTTAGAGTAAAGGTTCTCTTACCTCTCAAAGTCCAAATTGTGTCTCTTCACATATATTTGCAAGATCTCATTTTGAGGATGATTATCATCAACACCATTTAGCCCAAATTGAGTTACTTAACAAGCATCATTTAGCTTCCCTTAACCATCTTCATGTCTATAAAGAGTGCATCAAAAATTCCTATAAAAAACACCTTAGAGTGTGATAATTGAACATCAAAGACCTCATCCTAAAGGAAACTGAACATGTTACCAACATGGAGAAAAGTAAGTAGGGTAAGTTTTCTTTCAATTAGAATGGAATTTATATCATAACCCAAAAGTACAAATCAGGTGCTTACCAATTATCCTCTCTTGAGGTAAACCCAAAACCTAAGCCCCCCCCTCAGTGCTTCACATATGCATCCTTTCTTTTGTTAAGAAGGATCAATCTCACCTTTTGTTTAACTTAAACTCATCCTTTTCTTTCAAACCACATTCTATGTCCCTATTTTAGGGACAATTGATTAAAATTGAATCATGTGATTATCCATCATAATCATGGACTCATCTTGAACAATGGGTACCATAGCTCTACCCATGGCATGATTCTCATGGTACTTCCCCCCCCCCCCCACTTTATAGGATGGATCCCCATAATCATTGTCACCTAAAACCTCTTTATACCTCATCAACCTTCTTGTGCTTCTAGTTTTGCCTCCATAAAAGTGAAAATTTAAGCCTATATAATCATGTATATGTTAAGAAAAATAAAACAAACAAAAACACAAATTCCAAACCAATAGCAATCATGGGTCATTCTTAGCATTCATATATTTCTCCCTTGAAGGATAACTATTTAAAAATATTCAAAAAATTTCAAATTAAGGTGGACTACTCCCTTGAATGATAACTATCAAAAACATTAAACAAAGTGTACAAACTTATAACACTCCCTTGAAGAATGGCTGAGTAAAACATTTATAAAAACAAGCAATTTCTTTAAAGATTCCTACATCGATCAACTTCCCCAACCCCCAAGCAACAACAAACAAAAATAAAAAGACCCATTATCAAGCAATAATAAAATAAAAATAATTTTGAAAACTGTAATCAACTCTTATAATCAAAATAACTTTGAAATCCATAACCATCTCTCATGAGTAGTGTTGTCATTTGGATTTGCACCCTTTGAGGATATGGAAAATCTCTCCTCATCCAAGTGGCTCAATGGAAACACCTCTAGGCTTGTGGCTAGCCTAAGGAATGAGGTGAATATCTAGATATGGATAGCTCCCTTGATGTACCACTTTAGAGCATAAATAAATTTTAACTTGGGGGTGAAAAATAAGAGAGAGATAACTGAAAACAAACTATCCCAAGGGAGGTGATACACCAAATAGACTTATGAATTCCAACCATATGCATGTTACAATTGAAATCAAGGGATAAACTAAACATACACTTCTCCAATCTTCATCTTCTTACATCAATGTTACATTGTGAGGTTATGGATGAATGTGAAAAGCTAGGAGGACTAGAAAAGATGCCTATGAGGGCACTATTGAATATATTAACTCACTCAATCCTTGACATTTCCTAAAACACTTCACATGCCCTACAAGAAGAAGCTTTCCAACTACAAATAGATGATAGAATGAAACAATCATGCTAAAGAAATAACAGTTATCACTTATGAAAAATAAAACATTCCAAATTAACACACAAATAATAGTAATTTAAGAGGTAACAATCAGTTTTCTTATCGATCAAAAGGTATAAAAATGAGCAGGGCTTCACCATACTCAAGTGGAACATCTATTACAATGATAAAATGGCTAGTTCTTATAGAACTTGAGAGAGAGAGGAGAAAAGATAAGTACAAGGGTCACAAGGACACTTATAAATATGATAAATTGAGTTAATTTTGGATAATAAGAGGACATGGGATGAACCATACAAGGATAAGAAGTCCAAATGTCCACACAAGTCATCAAACTCTTGAAAAGTGGCATAAGATTCCTCAAAACTAGTTTAGAAAACTACCCTCATGATTGACCCTATTTTAATGCCTCATAAATGATTAGGACCAGGTCCAATTATTTGAATTAAGGTTAAGAGTTTTAGTCATGCCTCCATGCATTGGTTATAAGCATGGTCCTCTAGAATCACCAAGAAAGGAGCTATCATCATCTGCAGTCTAGAAAACTCTTCTTCCATGCACCTTGCACACTTGGTTCAAAATTGGCATAAATTTCTCATTAAAATACATGAGAGGGAGTTTATTACAATTTTAAATACCCTCCATGGACTAATAAGCATCAAAAACACATTAAAATCACTTTCCCTTAGAGTTTTCACACTTCTCAATAGCTTGTCCAAATGCTAGTTTTGATTGGCTAAGATGAGAGATCCTATTGAGAAAATTATGAGTTTTTATAAGGAATTAAATGAATATTTGGAGTTATCAAAAGTCTTAATATTTCTCCCAAAATTGGTTTCATCTTCAAATTTCTCATAGAACCTACAAAACACAAAAAATGGTCAAAATACCCTATTTATCACCCCATATGTACAAGTCCATATAAAAAAATCATGGGGATTATATTTAAGGAGTCATATACAATTTAAAATAGGTTTCATGGTCAAACTATGCCATTAGATCAGCTCTACAACTCCAATTCTCCAACTAGTCATGGTTCGCAAGGGTTTTTGACAGTTTTGACTCTTAAGGTTCATTCATAAAATTTTGATGTCCAAGTTTCCAATTGATTACATAAGTTCAAATTTAAAGACCTCCACCAACATCCTTGAACTCATCTAGCCTCCATTTAAACCTTCCAAAAAGATGTGAGCACTTGAATTTGGCCTATCAAGCTCTTTTCCTCATCTTACACAAGTCTGAGTTAGTTCAAGGTCCAAAAATGGATTTCATTAGTTTTATTTATCACTTAAAATTCTTGGAATTGTTTTTTTTAACCCCAATAATATTATCCAATAGGTATAAAATCATATCTAAGGTTAGAATTGAATTTGACCTTGCATTTGAAAACTAGAACTAACCATGTCAAAAAGACCTAAGTGTCCTTGAGGCCCAAAATGGATTCTTGATGGTTAATCTACATTTAAAAAGCTAAAAAATATCTAATACCATCCTATATACATTATACAATATGGTGGAAGGCATATATCATGCTATAAATGGAAATGGTTCTATTTTTGGCTTCTAGGCCTTAATTATACCTAATAAGCATGCTTGCAAACCTTGCATTTTTAGACAAATGACTTAGATACATCCCTATGTGTTTGATTTATCATGATTACCTATATTATTTTTTTATATTTATACACCTTTTCAAAAAAATTATTCAACTCTTGGTCTCACTTTCATACCTCACTCACCAAAACCTGCTAGTCTTGAATAAGGGGAAGTACCCCCTATCTGAGACAAAATAGGGGTAATTCCCCTATTTTTATAAGAAATAAAACACCTATGTGGGATAATAAATTATAATATATTACATATATAAAATTATATATCTTTATTTCATGATTTTACCCTTCAAATCCTTGAAAAATCAAAACATACTTGTTTTAAAACAGACTATGCAGGGTTTCAAAGAATGGACTAAGTTTTGTGTGATAAAGGTTACTTACTCTATTATATATCCACCCATGAGAGTTTTAATATATCATTTAAGTCATTATTAAGGTGTTTTTAACTTAAAAGATACTCTAGCCTCCTATTTTGCTTCCCATATAACTGTCTAAGTGATCAAGCTTCTTGTTTGACTGTGTCTTGCTCTAAAAAGTTACACCTATAGGTGTGAATGTGTGATTTTTCTTGAAATTTAGTGTCATCAACATACATTTATCCTCCTTAGATTCATATTTAATTTATTTAATTCCATTTTCCCCACTTTTTTTGAGCCTAGATTACCACTTTGAAACCTAGTCTTGCTCATTGTCCTACCACCATTCAATTGACTATGTTCTTCTCTTGGAAACCCTACCTGTAGGTGGATATGCATGTTTAGGCATTTAAATTAGTGCATGGGTTTCCTAAAAAATTACAAGATATATTTTTAGGTTTATATATTCATTTTAAACATGTTCATGATCAATACAAACCAAAAAACTACTACCCTATCAAACTGAGTGTTACCTTGACTATTTTGTACCTTAGAAGGACACCTATAAGTGGGTGTGTATACTTAGTGACTTAAATACAAGTAATATACCATAATTGAAGAATTATGTTTTCATATATAATATTTTGGAATCAACAATTCATATTGTGTGTCCCTGGATCATCACTTTGGCACATTTTTCATATCACTACTCACTTGCAGTCGCCTACAGCTGACTGTAGCTGTCTATGAGTTATAGTTTAGTTTTTGATCATGGTGTTTATAAAATCTTCATGAATCATGAAAAATAAATTATACCATCTCACACATTTAAATCACTTTTATTCTCTTTGTAATCCTAATTGAGTCTCTTCTTTCCATGATTGAGACACCTCTGTTGTAGGTGTGTATTAAGGTTGTTGTACGGACTGATAGGTCTATGTGGGAAGCAAAACACAAAGTCTCATTACTTATGATGATCCTTTTAACCATAAATGATACCTGAATATTTGGAAACAGTTCACCTTAATGGCATGGTATAATTTTAAAATACTTGGATGAATAAAGGTCTCATTGTAACTCACAACTGTAGATAACACTACCTATATTCAGTGTTTTTATGAGAAATTTGAGGGCTTTTGACAACCATATTACTTTATTAAAAATCATTCATATTTTGAGAATTTTTAGACCTATGTGAGATCTTGAGTATAAATTAACTTTAATGCCCTGAAACTCAATGAAATCATGTATAAGAACATCCAAAAAAGGGCTTGGACTTCTATTTTCACAAATTTGGGAAATTATCCCAAAATGTCAGAAGCTTGCTCCAAGACCACTTATTTCATATCTAGTTGCTCCAACCCACTTAAAACCTCGTAAATATGATGACCAAGCATTTTTTCACTCTTTAAACATCAGAGAATGTTCAAACACATTTTTCATGCTCCTCCAACTGATGGCAAGCCATACAAGTGTTGTGGATGGCTATTTTGTGCATTTACTTATTCTCTTAGATTTTGAAGTTAAATTTGGAATTGAATATGATTAAAATAAATTTATGAACAATTATTCATAAATTCACTTTTAATTTTAAAACCATAATATAAGATAAAACACTAGTAATTGGAAGAAATGACTGCCACTCCACTCCTTCACTCCTCATTACAAACTGAGTTGGTTATCTCATTAAATCATATATAACTAATATTAACAACTGTATTTTATGGACCTACCCAAACAAGAGCAAAACATGTAGGGTGCACAGATAAGCAAGCTAAAAAATATAGTCAACTTCATGAAGAACAAGCCAAAATTATTTGAAATAATATATTAGAATTAAGGTATATGAGTGTAATAAAACCTCCCAAAGGAATTTGAGTTGAAACCTCCTGAGCTATCTATACTAAGCAAAAACTTGAAGATTACTTTTTCTTGCTAAGAAGGGTGAAAAGGGAATAGAATATTTTTGGGACAAAATGGCACTTATAAATATAAAAAAATGAAAAATTTATCTTTGGGAAGCTAAATATACATTCCATGATCATATCCCATGTGGCACACTTCTCAATGAGTCATACAAGTACCATTTCTTCTTCTTTCTCAAGAAAACTACATTTTCTCTTAATGAACCTATCACTTTTCAGTTATGTCAGTTAATTAAGACCTATAAGGACACATGGGATGTGAAATAACATTTTTTAACCTACACACTTCCTAATAAATATAAACAAATCATTAAATACACCCTTTTTGACATCAAAATGACCCAAAAATGATATAAAGACTAAAATAACTAATGACCAAGGCTAGTACAACATTAAGTGACATTAATTAACCTATAAAACACCTTGTGACATCTATGTGATACCCATAAAATTCTTAAAAGTCATGTTTTTAACTATGGGTACCCCAATTTGACCTAAAGGTCAAATTTGGTCAAGAAATTGGTGACTCATAAGGGTAGTATGCCTATTATACTAACTAGACTAGCAACCTTATCAGTCCATTGGGATTAGGGACTCATATGAAGTATGAGACCAAAATTGAAACCTTTTACCATTTAATTTTATCAATATAAGACCAATAATTACCTCAACCACACAAATCAAAGGAACATATAATACAAGACAACAAAACTAACAAGCACATACACACACATGTGCTCAAGGCACTTAGGGAAATTTGAAAAAAACTAATATTCACAACTAAAGACTAATCATGCCTCATTTATAGGATTAAAATGAAAAATTCTTGAATAATCTTCATGGTGAGATAAAACATAGTGCCAAGCATGTTTCTCCTTGGACTGAATGTTTTGTGAATCAAACCTATTCCTTGGCACTTTAGTTGACTTGATTACAAGTGAATCATCTTAAAATAAGTATCAAATGTAGATATAATCTTCTTCAACATGTTCAAAAACCTCATATTACTTCCCACTCTTCATCTCATGATCAACTAGTATCTCTTTAGTATGCATGGCTTTAAGGGGAGTAATTTCATGTTCTTTAGAACATTGAGGCTAATATTAGCTTGTTCCATCCTTAGAGAGTTGATGTGTTTCTCCCAGCTAGTTGAGAGGATGATATCCCATATAGATGAATTCAAACATGCCATCATGAAATGTATATTCTTCTTAAAAGGACACATTTGAAAGATTACTTTTTCCTTTAAATACTTAAGTGCCAAAGCTTCCTTCTCCATCCTTGACCAGATCATAGCCTCATTAAAGAGGAGTATAGCCTACTCCAATGATTTCAAATAGGTCATCCAAAGGTTGATTAATAACTTGTCCTTGACCATACATGAAATATTTCAAAGTTATGGAATAACCAATGAAGGTTTCCTCCTTCTTGACTTCCGTAGTGCTCTTAATAAGATTGGGCTTCCTCTCAGCTGCAAGATCTTCTATCTCATCAAGGAGGTTTGCATATTCTTCCCAATCTTGGTCATTATCCTTCATGGAAAACTTCCTTATTCACTTTTCCATGTCCTTGATTCTCAACTTGTAAAAACTCTTCAAACCATTGAAATAACTCCATTTACAATTGCCAATCATTCTTGTCCTCTTTATCATCTTGAACCACTACCTATTAAATCTTCTCTTCTTGATGTATGATGTCATCAAACTGGTATTATTCAATCTCTAATTCATCTGATGATGTTTCAATATCATGATGAGGTATTGGATCATATTCAAGAGCAGTAACATCCATCTCTTTTTATTTCATGGTGATGCCAAGACTAGGCATCTTGAAATCATGTGACCTAACCCAATGAGGCTACCAAGGAGATATGCTTTCTTCAATCAAGAGTTATTTTTCCTTATCAACCAGTTGCTCCTCTTTAGGTTCCCATACCATATGTACTTCAAGGAAAAATGTGATGGGGTGAGTAAAATATGAACTAGTTGGTGGAGGTGGCACATAGTACTCAAAATTAGATTGGAAGTGAAATGTAGGGGATTCTTTTGGAATCTCTCGAGGAAGGGGAGATAGACCTTGGGCTAAAACCACTTGATTTTATTCCTTCCACTTGACAATAATTTCATTTAAATATAATTTATCTTAGGTATTATATTTAATAAAGGTGTATGGGGTGTGTTTAGGCTTAAGATCTTCTTTCAAGTCTAAATCTTCCATCACACCTTAACTTAGTAGCTTCATCCTTGCCTCTAACTCTTTAATTTTCTTGGATAGGTTCTCTTGGAAAAGTCTCTCTTGAAATTCATATGACTCATCATAAGGATGAGGGATATTATGGGATTCATATGGAGTATAATAGGTTTCTTTAGGAAGGTTGGGAGGAACTTTCAAAGGATCAACTTCATTTACAACTTCACATTCCCTATCAACCAAACTTCTATCCTCTTTCTTTACCCATGACTTCACTATCTTATTCCATCTTAGGATGTTAGGATTATAAGTCTCTTTTTTAGGTAATGGGTATGTAATTTGAGAGGTAAATTAGGGCTTAGACTCCATTTACTTTGATTCCAAGATGGACTGTTGCATATGCATATTATCCAATTCAATTTTTCTATCAAGGTTTGCTTCAAACATAAGGTTTCTATTCTTAACTCTCTCCTCCAAATGATTAGGAAAATGATGAATTTGATATCATTTATTGGGATCACGAGTAGGGATAAAATATGGGTAATATGGGACTTGGGGAAGTGGATATGAAGGTTGATAGGTTTGGTGAGGTTGCCTTTCATGAACTCCTAGCCTATTCTCTAAGGAAGAAACTAGGCCACTCACATCAAGCATCTCACTTGTGAGCCTTTGCCAATTGGCTCTCTAAATAGATACCCACTCTCTTTTGACCAACTCTAATGACTATCTCACCTTATTAATGCCATGATTAGGAACCTATATACCATATCCTCTTTGTGTGTTAAGATCCAACATGTACTTCTCATAGTCCAAAAGAGTTTTCTTGAAGGTGGAAGTGGATTGAGTTGATAAGTGTTTAGGTTGACTAGGGAAATCAAGACATTGAGGAGGCTAGATATAGGAATGACATACTTAATGAAAAGGCTGATTAAGGACTTACTCATATTGATAAGGAATGGCATAAGATTGCAATGTCTCACCAACTTGTGTAAGACAAATATCAACACCAAAATTAGCCATTAAACTTCATTGAAAGCAAGACTATAAAGGAACATGTTACCAAAAATATTAAAAGGATAACTTGGGTTGCTTTATCAACTGATATATCTTTGGATTCACCATTTATGCTTTCATAGATGCCTCCAAAGGCTGATTATTGAGAGATAACACCAAAAATATCTCAACTTCTTGGACCAAGAGTCCCATCAAGCATGCCAAAAACTATTATAACTTAGATTTGTAGCCTTCAAGAAGATGGAAAATATCTCCTCATCCAAGTGGCATAATGGAAACACCTCTAGGCTTGTGGGTAGCCTAAGGAATGAGGTGAATCTATAGGTAAGGCTAGATCCCTTGATATACCACTTTGGGTCATAACTACACTTTGACTTGGGGGTTAAAAGGGAGAGAGACATAAATGAAAATAAACTATCCTAAGGGAGGTGATACACAAAATATACTAATGAATTCAATCCATATTCATGTTACTCTTGAAATCAAATGACAAATTGAATATACACTTCTCCAATCTTCATCTTCTCACATCAATGTTACATTGTGAGGTTATGGATGAATTTGCAAAGATAGAAGGACTAGATAAGAGGATTATGGGGGCACTAGTGAATATAATAAATCACTCAATCCTTAAAATTTCAAATAAAACTTCACATGCCCTATAAGAAGAAGCTTTCCAACTACAAATAGGTGATAGAATGAAACAATCATGCTAAGGAAACAAGAGTTATCACTTATGCAAAATCAAACATTCAAAATGAACACACCAAGAATAATAATTGAAGAGGTGAAAATTACTATTATTGTTGATAAAAATGTATGTAAATTATTAGGGCTTCACCATACTCAAGTGGACCATCCATTACAATGCCAAAATGGCTAGTTCTTATAGAACTTGAGAGAGGAGAAAATAAAAGTCCAAGGGTCATAAAGACACTTGTCAAGCTGATAAATTTAGTTAATTATGCATGAGAAGAGGATATGGGATGAACCATATAATTATAAGAAGTCTAAATTTACATACAAGTCATCAAACTCTTGTAAAGTGGCATAATATTTCTCAAAATTGGCTCAAAAAACTACCCTCATGATTGACCCTATTTGAATGCCTTATAACTTATTAAGACCAAGTCCAATTATTGGAATGAAGGATAAAGGTTTCAGGCATGCCTCTCCATGTGTTAGTTTTAGGATTGGTCCTCTATAATCACTTGGAAAGGATCTATCATCATTTGTAGTCTAGAAAACTCTTCTTCCATGCACCTTGCACACTTGGCTTTAAAATTAGCATCAGTTGCTCATGAAAATCTATGGTATGGAGTGGATGATAAGATTAATGACCATTCATGGACCTATAATCATTAGGGACACATTAAAATCACTTTCCATTATATTTTTCACAGTTCTCACTAGCTTATCCAATATGTTAGTTTTGAATGGGCATGGATAATTAGAAAAAGTCTTAAGATTTCCCCCAAAGTTGGTTTTATCTTTAGTCTCCTCCTATAACTTACATAGCACCAAAAATGTTCAAAAATAACCTATTTATCACCCAATTCATATAATTACATACAAACAAAAATAATGGGGAGTATCTTGAAGGATTCCTCTAAAATTTTCAATAGGTTTCATGGTCAAACTATGCCATTAGATTAGCTCTAAAACTCCATTTCTCCAAACTAGTCCTGAATCAAGGTTTTCAAGGGTTTCTAATAGATTTGTCTCTTAAGGTTCATTCATAGAAGTCTGATTTCCAAGTTTCCAACCAATTCAAAAATTTAAAAGTTAAATACCTCCACCAACATCCCTAAACTCCTCTATCCTCCATGTAAAACCTCCAAAAATATGTGAGCACTTGAATCTAGCATATCAAGCTATTTTCCTCATCTTGCAGAATTATAAGTTAGTTCAAGGTCCAAAAATGGATTTCATTGGTTTTATTTTCTCTCTAAACTCTTTTACACCTCTGTATTAACCCCAATAACATGCTTCAATAGGTGGAAAAGCATATCTAAGGCTAGAATTAAATTTGACCTTGCATTTGAAAACTAGAACTAACCATGTCAAATAGACCTAAGTGTCCTTGAGGCCAAAAATAGATTATTGATGGTTAATATACATTTAAAAATCTCAAACACATTTAATTACATCTTATAAACATTATTCAACAATGTGAAAGGCATATCTCATGTTAGAAATGGAAATGGTTTTCTTTTTGGCTTCTAAGCCTTAATTTTGCCTACTAGGTGTGCTTATAAACCTTTCAGTTTTAGAAATATGACTTAGATACCTAATTATTTTTTTGATTTATCATGATCACCTAGATGTGTTTTATATTTATACACCTTCTTAAAATGTTTATTCAACTCTTGGTCTCACTTTCATACCTCACTCACTTAAACCTGCTAGTCTTGAATAAGGGGAAGTACCCCCTGTCTAAGATAAAATAGGGGTAATTAACTTATTTTTATAATAAAATAACACTTATTTTGGATTTTTAAAGTATCATATATTCCATATACAAAATTCAATCTCTCGATTGCATGATCTGACCCTTTAAATCCTTGAAAAACCAAAATAGACTTGTTATAAAACAAATTGTGTAGGGTTTCAAGGAATGGACTGAGTTTTATGTGTTTAAGATTGATTCATCTATTTTATATGAAATTTTTAGAGTTTTAAGAGATCATTTAAGTCGTTTATAAGGTTATTTAAACTTTAAATACAATCTAGGCTCCTATTTTAATTCCCATACAACTGTCTAAGTGATTGAGTTTATTGTTTGATTGTGTCTTGCTTCAAAAAGTTGCACCTATAGGTGTGAATGTGTGATTTGAATTTAAGGTAAGTGTCCTAAACATAAATTTATCCTCATTATAGTAATATTTAATTGATTTAAATCCATTTTCCCCACTTTTTTATCCTAGATCACCACTTTGAAACCTAGTCCTGCTCACTATGCTACCACCATTCAATTGACTTTGTTCTTGTTTTGGAGACCTTGCCTATAGGTGGATATGCATGTTTAGGAATTGATAATATTTAAATGGTTTCCTAAAACCTACCAAGATCCATTTTTATGTGTCTATATTAATTTTAAACATTTTCATGATCAATACAAACCAAAACACTACCACCCTATCAAATTGAGTGTTACCTTGATTGTTTTGTACCTTGGAAGGACACATGTAAGTGGGTTTATATGATTTAGGAATTAAATACAAGGAATATATCCTCATTTAATCCTTAAATGGTCATGTATCATATTTTTGAATCAATAATTCACCTTGTGTGGCCCTAGATAATCACTTTGGCACATTTCTCATATCACTGCTCATAGTCACCTACAGTTGGTTGTAGGTGTCTATGAGTTGTAGTTTAGTTTTTTATCATGGTGCTTAGAAAATATTCACAAAGCATGAGAACCAAATTATATAATATTACACATTAAACTCACTTGTATTCTATTTGGACTCCTAACTGAGTCTCTTCTTGCCATGACTAAGACACCCCTGTTATAGGTGTGTATTAAGGTTGTTGTATTGTGTGGGAAGCAAAACACAATGTATCATTACTTATGATGATCCTTTTGACCATAAATGCTACTTTAATATTTTTAAATAATTAAACTTAATGATATGGTCTAAGTTTTTAACTCTTGAAATAATAAAGGTCTCATTGTAACTTATAACTGTAGATAACACTACCTGCATTTAGTGTTTTTATGGACAACTTGAGGGATTTTGACAACCATCCTCCTTTATTCAAACATAACTATTATTTTTCAAGTTGGTATACCTATAGATATTGAGGATAAATTAACTTTAAGGCCTTAGAACTCAATGAAATCATGTATAAGGACATCCAAAAAAGGGCCTAGACCTTTGTTTTGACAAATTTGGGAAATTGTCCCAAAATGTCACAAGCTTTCTCCAAGACCATTTCTTGTATATATAGTTGCTAAAACCCACTTAAACCCTATTCAAGATGATTAAAAATATTTTTTTGACTCTTCAAACATAATATAATTTTTAAATTTTCATGCTCCTCCAACTGATGACAAACCATACAAGTGTTGTGGATGGCTATTTTGTGCATTTACTTAGTCTCCTAGATTTTGAAGTGGATTTTGAAGTTGGATTTGGAATTTAAGATGAATAAAATAAATTTATGAAAAATCACTCATCAATTCACTTCATTTTGAAACCATAACATAGGAGAAAACACCAACAATTAGAAGAAATGACTGTCACTCCACTCCTTCACTCCTTGTAAACTAAGTTGGTTAGCTCATAAAATCAACTAATAATGTGAAAAAAATCATCAATAACATTATATAAATTATTAAACATCATCTAGAACTAGTATTAGAAACTAGTTTGTATAGACCTACCTAAACAAGAGAAAAACCTGTAGGGTGCATAGATAAGCAGGCAAAAAAATATAGTCAATTTCATGAGGATGGTTCATGAAACACAGACCACCATTATTAAAAAATAATTATATTTAAATGAATCTATCTATGTTTAATACAACCTAATAGATGTATTTGAGCTAAAACCTTCTTAGCTGTCTGTACCGAGTAAAAACTTGAAGACTACTTTTACTTGCTAAGAAGGGTGAAAAAGGAGTGGAACAATTTTGGGCCAAAAATGGCACTTCTAGATTTTAAAAAATAATGAAATGAGATTTTAGAAGTTAAAGAGACATTCCATGATCATATTCCATGTGTCACACTTCCCAATGAGCTATACAAGTACCATATTCTTCTTCTTTCTCAAGAAAACTATCTTTTCTAATGATGAACCTACCACTATTCAGTTATGTTAGTTACTTAAGACCTATAAGGACACATGGGACATGACATCATGTTTTATAACCTTCACACTTTCTAATAAATCCATACAAGTCATTAAATGCACCTTTTTTGACCTTAAAATGAACTAAAAATGATATAAAGGCAAATAATTAATGACCAAGGCTAGTAAAACATTAAGTGACATTAATTAACATATAAAACACCTTGTGAAATCTATGTTAGATGCATAAAATTCCTAAAATTCATGTTTTTACTTAGGGGTGCCCTAATTTGACCTAAAGGTCAAATTTGGTCAACAAGTAGACTTCTCACATTAATCACTCTACACTTTGTATGACATAGATTTATTTATAATGACTCTTTGGTAACCTCCAAAAGAGACATGCTAGCCTCATAAGAAGATTCCATTTTCATCCATCTCCCCTTTATACACTATAAGCAAGGTATTTTGAGCTCACTTGACATTATGTGATCAAGACACCTTTTTAACCAACTAACAAACTCTAATGCGAAGCATTCAAAGGGATTATGTTCCTTAAGGCCAATCCAAATTCAGTTTTGTTGTAGTCCTTGTCAAAGAAGAAGCATCATGTCCTCTTCTTATCCTCTCATAACTAGTTGATGTATCCACTTAGAGGTTTGTCTCTAGAGTATTTTCTATTTTTAGACATCTAAAGTTGTTCAAATCTCACTTTATGTGTTTAACCTTAAGCACCAATAACCATAATCATAACCAAAACATATCAACATGTGTCATGAGTGAAAATTTATCATCATCAACACAACCATCACAATCATAACATTGTATCCATAAAAAATAAAGCAATCAACCATTTTCACCACAGGTCTAAATCCAAATAAGGAAGTATAAACTTAGTAAATAAGCATCATCATCATAACCATGAACATAAACAACATACATCTCATCACATGCCTAGCTAGGTGAGTCTACATCAATATCCAATATCCATAACATAAGCATAATCAATATAACATCATCAATGATCAATAATAACATCACATCATAAAATCAAAGAAAACCATAAACCATGAGCAATAAACAAAGATCATATGCATAAATCATGAGTATAACATCATAATGTATACAACATTATACATGTCTCTCTCTCAAAATGTACATCTCACTACATCAGCTCACAGGTCGGTATCAAAATGATATACATCAAAATAACATATATTATATACCACATCATGACTATGCCCTTGTGGCACCATTGTCTCTTGAAACACCACTAGGTCCTGGAGCTTTCCCCCCCAAAGTACCTATTGATCCACCTATAAAAGTAGCCCACTAACTTGGTGTCACCACACTAGCACTGCCTACCAAACTAGTTCTATATTCTCCCCATCGATGTTCATCAGGACAATGCCTCAAGACTATAGCCTCATAGTAGTGTAATTCCTCCACAATGGCTTGGTATCATACCATTAAGATAGTGCTTAGTGGTCCTATAGGTTTTGTGACTCCTCTGATTTATCTCAAGGAATCTCTCTCTTGGGTGACCAAGGATAATGAATCTCTAGCCTAGTCCTTATCACCTGTAAGTGTAGCCACCTAACCATGTAAAGCTTCTAATTAACCCTATAATGTTGTAACCTATGCTTTTAAAGTGGCTGGTTTTGTACCTATATATGCATATGGGGTACCTCCCTGAACCTGTACCCACTAACCTCTACCATCTAGGTCCACATCCATCTGGCTCCTACCACCATCATCCCCAACAAAATCTACTATTACATATAGATCCTAGTACCATACATGGTAACCATATAAAATACTTGCATCATCAATCATTGGCCTTACTAGAAAATCCTTGTGATCTAGTAAGGTCTATACCAGATGTGGCTCAAGTGGTAGTATCTCTACATCCTTGTACCTATATTTGGGAAATAGACCTAAGATACCGTATACTAAGTTGAACTATCTTTGTACCCTATCAAATGGGATGAGCTATACCTTCCCATCTCACCTACTAAAGATCCACCTATAATGCTATAAGGGTAAATTCTACCTCGTATGCATAGCCCACTCTGGAAACCCAACATATGGCCTCTGTGAATCTAGGAATTTAACTCAAGAGAGGATGGCTAGTATGGTGTTAGTTTCAAAATGAAAACAAAATAAAATAAACACACTAACTAAAACAACATATCTATGCCTAAACACTAGGGAGAGATTAGTTAACAAAAATGAATAAAAAACACAACTAAAATGCAAAAGAAACTCTCTTTTACCTTCCTTGGATGCTCCAAAATGCTTGTTGTAGTGGCTTGCTCAGCTTGTGCTCATGAAGTCCTTGACAATGGAAGCTTGGCTACCTCCATCTCTCCTTGGCACCTTTGGCTTATGTCTTGCTTGGATTGGAATCAATTTGGCATGATAACACTAATTACAATGGCTTCTTGAAGATGTTTATGCATTATAAGTTTTCACCAAAATGGCTTAGAAATGATGTTCTTGGCCTCTCTATTTATAGATTTTTGAGAATGTCTAGAATCAACTTCAACCATCCATCTTGAGATTGAGATATGTGGTTGAGGATTAATTCAATTTTTTTGGAATTAAGTTTATAATTATCCTTATCATGACATTGGAATAAGGGCCAATTAAAATGCATTGAGGGCATCATGGAAGGCATTGATAAGGCATGAAGGGCACAAATCCTAATATTTGTGGTATTTATGGCCTAAGGATGCCTTCCTAAGAAATGAAGTCACCTGATGATGCAAATATTTAATATCCATTTTCAAAAAATAAATTTTAAATAATTTTCCATGTAATTCTTAATTATGCCTTGATTTGGATTAATTATCTCTTAAGCATGCTTAAGCACTTTGTGCACAAATTACTCAAATTGATTAGAATGCCTTGTTATTGCTCCAAAATTTGACTAGATTGGAATTGGAAGGTGATGTTAGATGTGCTGGATTTTTTATCCCATTTAGGATGTTACTGACAACAAATAACAAAGGCATACATCTCATGCAAGAGATTTAATAGGAAAGAGCAATCCAAAGCACCTAAATGCAAAATTAGTATTTTGAATTAGAATGGTTTGATCAAAGTTAGTTGTCACATAAATTACATTGCCCCATTTAGGGATACCCTGGCCAAAATTAGCATTTTAATATGTTATTTTCACATCATTTAGCATGTTTTAGTGTTTTAAAGCCAAATTGTGCATTTCGGATGGAAATTGGCCAAAAGACTGATTAGAGGTTATTGGTGGCCAAATGTAGGTGTCTATAGTTTGCCCTTGTTTGGGAAGGCATTGCAAGATATAAGCACAATAACATCTTTTCAAATAATGAAATGGTCCTGTATGCCTATAAATACAATGATGATAAACTAACTGTATGATGCTCCCTCAAGGGAATGATTGGCATAAGTAGGTTGACAAATGGTCCCTCAAAAAGAAAGAAGCAAAATGAGGGGACTAAAGAAAAAAAAGATGATGGGGTGAAAACACAATGATATTGAAAAATTAATCGAAATCATTGAGAATTCAAGTGGGATGGTGTAAAATGGTTTTCCCAAAGGTGGTTATAATCATTATACCCTAATAGTGGGAACATGATATGAGAACACACTGATTTGCCCAAAGGAAGTTATAATCATTGAGAAGATGGAGCTACCCTAATTAGGATAGACAAACAAGAAAATAACATGCCCCTATATAGGAAAAAAAAGGTAAAGTGGGGACAACACAATGATTTACCCAAAGGTTGTTAAAATCATTAAGAAATGTAGGTGGGATGGTGTGCAATGATTTTCCCAAAGATAGTTATAATCATTAGACCCCAATTATGGCAAATAGGATAAACTTTGTCAATGATGATGATATATTAACATAGAGGGTAATGATGAATTGGAACAACCTACTAATAAGGAGATGCTCATCTAAATTAATAAAGGTTGAAATTATTTCATGTTGAATTACTCTATTTGGGATATGATAAGGATGGAATCATGATGTCAGTGTCGAAGAGATGCCACCATTACTGAATAGACTTCTTGAAGTTGAGGTTTGTTGTAGCACGTGTCGATAGACATCATGGTATAACATCATGAGGACTTGGCCTAAATATGTATGAGGACTGACTCCTATAATCCAATACTCAATAGAAAATAGTGCACCAATGATATAAACCATGATGACAATGTAAACATATGAATATGGATGGATTTGAGTATAAGTGTGGGAAAGGAATCACCCAATAAACACACATAAACTAAATCAAGGCAACAGTGCTGAAAGCCAACAATAGGTAGACAAATAAATAACAACAAAAAGTAGAGACAAACAAACAAACAAACAATGTAATAGAAACCATACAAACACTACCCCTAGAAAATAGGTGATAACTGAATAAATTAACAAAATGGGGAAATATAAGAAAAGGAAGGGGGTGGCCAAGTTGTCTTCATATGCACTAGGAAAGTGGGTGCTACCTACATAGTTCCATGGATGTAATACCAATAAAAAACTTCAAGCCAAATGTAGTTCTCCCAGGGAATGGGAAGAATGCGATAACTGATGAAAACAAATAGAATGGATGTGATAGAAGAATATGAATGGTATTGAAAAAAGGCAAGTGGGTGAGAGAAAAGGCCAAAAAAGGATGGGTAAACTAAGTGATAAGTGATTTTATTATAACTTAGGGTTCCCAAAATCCTTAAGGCAAAGAAGTGGTCAATGTTTTTGTTCTTTTCTAATGATTTTCCAAATGTTTTTGAAATTCTTTTGGAGTGTCTCAACTCAATTGAGAATTATGAGAAACTAAATAGTTCAAGCTCATAAAATGGCAAGAGCATGGATTAGGTTGCTCATAAAATGGTGAAAGCGTGGCTTACATTACTCACAAAATAGTAAGAGTGTGGCTTAAGTTTCTCTCAAAATAATGAGAGTGTGGCTTAGGTTGTTCACAAAATAGTGAGAGTGTGGCTTAGGTTGCTCAAAAAATGGTGAGAGCATGGCTTAAGGTGACTAATTTGACATCAACAAGTAGGACTTCAAGTCACTATATTTTTACCCTTATAGTGGAGGAATTCAACTAGTGTAGTAGTCAATTCAAAAAAAATAGGCACAATTAGTAAAAAGGCATAATACAACATAAGAAGTGGTAAGTTAGTACACCAAGGCTTAATATTGCCCCTAGTTTTCCCATAGGTGGTTATAAAAAGGACACAATGGCATAGATCAATGGTATTAATTTTCCCAAAGGTGGTTATAATTAGTAGCAAGACCGGTGGTAAGAAAGGAATAACCAATGAAGGATGCAACCACCAAATATTTTGTCACATTGTCCCAAAATATAATCTCTATCTGAAGTAATTAAACCAAATGATGAAACTGATCAGATAACTTGATGCTAAAAATGTGTAATGAATGGCAAAAACCAAGGTCAAATGGGTTAGGATTTAGAACACACTAGTCCGATAGGTTGGAAGTGGAAAGTGGATACAGCTAAGAAGATGGATAAGGATGATATTTGTACAAAGAATAATAGTGATAAAATGTCATAACTAAAATGGTCCTTACAGACAATACACCTTAGCACTCAAGCATAGTACCATTTGAGATGAATAATATTCATCATCTCATGAAGTTCATCTCCATCTAGTGTGGCAAGCCTGCATGCTCCTAATCCATACTCTATAGTAATGATGAAATGCCCTATTTAGTTTGGTCTGAATTACCCTTTATGCTTCTTCTCAACCGTGGTATTCTTTTGGTTTTATTTAAGAAAAATATCATCAAATTTAATTTTTTGATACTTAACATGTCAGTTATAGTGGCCTTTTAATCAGTTCTGATATACTTGAAGATTTTTGAGCATGACTGTGAATTTTTCATCAAGTAGGTCTAGTTCTTACAAGTGAGCTACTCGATAGTCATGATCATCCAGGACATGCTTGAAATAGATGCATATTGAAGGAAATTTGACCTCAATGGGAAGGATGTCTTCAGTACCATAAAAAAGTGAGTATGGAGTGGATCTTGTGGGGGTATGATGATTGATATGGTATGCTCAAAGGGTAGGGAATATCTACAAGTGTCAATCATGGCCGGCATCATTGACAATCTTTTTGAGAATATTGACAATGGTTTTTTTGGATGCCTTAGCTTGGCCATTACCTTGAGGGTAATATTCTATAGAAAAATGTTATGTGATGTTATATTTAGTACATTGATGATCTACAACCTCGTTCTTGAATGATCCTCTATTATCATATATAATGTTAGAAGGGATATTGTAGTGGTAAATTAGATAGTTGAAGATGAATTTGGAAATTTAATTTCCAATAACATGAGGGGTATAGCTTCAACCCACTTAGTGAAATATTTGGTGATTGTAAGGATATGTTTATGGCCATCGAATGAATTGGGGTTGATACTCCTAATGAGGTCAAGTCCTCATGTAGAAAATGGCCATGGTGTCAACATCGATTTTAGAGCTTTTACTAGGGCATGAATCAGATTAACATACCATTGAAATTTGTCACACTTTTTTATGTATGTAGTGACATTTGTGTCCATTATGGGCCAATAATATCTAGTAAGCAAGATATTTTTGGATAGGACTACCCTTCTAGAATGAGTACCACATACTCTTTTGTGAACTTCTCTTAATTTTAGTGTAGACTTTGCCAAAGTTAAATAATGAAGTAGAGTTTTATCAAAACTATGATGGTAAAGGGTGGATTCAAGTAGAGTATAATGAGTGGAATGATGAATGAAGACTTTGGTTTGTATTTGAGATAGGTTAGGTGGTAGAAATTGGTCATGAAAGTAGTTTTAAAAGTTTGAGTATCAGATAGAATTAGGACCAACAATATCACAAATCATTGCAATTGTTGAAGTTCATAAGTTGATGCTAAAAAATTCTCAATGAAGAACTAATACTCTCTATATTTATTTATTTATCGAATCATAGATCCAATAGTATCCATGGAATCTATATTTATGTTACTAGCCCTTGGTATGTGCTCAAACTAAATGTTGGCAATTTATTTCTTAAGAGTGTTGACCATGGCTTTATATGGAACTAACTTGTCATCTTTGGTCTAAAAATGATCTGTGACCTGATTAATGATTAACTAAGAATCACCATAAAATTGGAGATGAGATATATTCTAATGCACTATTTGTCAAAGTCCTACAACAAGTACTTCATACTCGACTATGTTGTTAGTATAAGGAAAGTTGATTCTAAATGATTTAATGATTAGATCCCCCTTGTGGTGTAATAAACAATAGGCCTTCCCTCAATCCATTTGTAGTAAATAAACCATCAAAATATAGATTATAGGGTTGTTCCTCAAGGGGTGTGTCAATGACAGTAATTATGGATTCATCAGGAAATTGAAATGTGAGTGGTTTTGTGCCTATGAGAGGTGTTTCAGCAAGTTGATCTGCAAGAACTTATCCCTTGATTACCTTCTTATTGACATACTCTATGTCAAAATCAATGAGAAGCATGATCCATTTATCCATTCTACCTTACAAAGATATTTTAGATAGCATATATTTGAATGGATCTACTTTTGAAATGACTATGGTCATATTATTCAACATGTAATGGCATAGTTTCTAAGCTATGAAAACCATGGCCATATAAGCTTTTTCAATAGGTGCATAGTTATGTTCAATGTAACCAAGGTATGGCTTAAGTAGTATACAACATGATCTTTTCCATTGTCATCATGTTAAGGCAAGAGTTACCCCAGAGCATGGTCAATAGCTGATAGGTATAATAAGAATGGCTTTCTTGGCATAGGAGGTAATAAAATAGGTAGATTAACAAGATAGTCTTTGAGTTGTTAAAAAGTTGTTTGGCAGTGATTATCTCAATGAAATGTAACTCCCTTCTTTAAAAGGTGTGTAAATGGATGGAACTTGTTTGCTAATTGAGACATGAAGCATCGGATTGACTAGATCTTACCTTATAAACTATGGAGTTGCTTTAAATTGGTTGGTGGCGGCATCTCAGTTATAGCATGGACTTTACTTAGATTGACTTCAAGACCTCTATGAGACATGATGAAGCCAAATACTTTTCCTAAAGTTATATCAAACATACATTTTTTTGGATTGAGTCTGACTTTGTACTCCTATAGTCTTTCAAATATCTTATGCAACATTACTGGATGGTCAACCCTAGTTTTGGATTTTCCTAATATGTCGTCAACATAGTATTTAATAATATCATGCATCAAATCATGGAATATGATATTCATGGCTATTTTATATGTAGTTCCAACATTATTAAGGCCAAATGGCATTACATGATGACAAAATATTCTCCATAGAGTGGTGAAGGATATTTTATGTTGGTCTTTTGGTGCTATTTTGATCTAGTTGTATCCTGAAAAGCCATCCATGAGTGAAAGCATTTCATAACCTATCATGGAGTCGATAATCATGTCAATATTAGGCAAGGGAAAATCATCTTTAGGACAAGCTTTGTTGATGTCTCAAAAATTAGTACAAATTTTGATCCTTTCAAGATTTTTACTAATAGGTACCACATTAGAGATTCATTTTGAGTAGTCAATGGATCGAAAACATCCTACTTCTAAGAGTTTTTCCAAATCTTTATTTACCAAAAAAAATGCAAGGATTCATATTATGTAGCTCTTATTTTACCATTTTGGCATTAGGATTAACCACAAGGTGGTGTAAAACCAAGGTGGGGTCTAAACTTGGCATGTCAAAATAGGCCCATGCAAAGATATCTACAAATTCTCTCAATAGAGCTATAAAGATGTCATGTTCCTCCTCAGTAAGGGACATGCCTAATTTTATCCCTTTCAAGTTAGATGGAGTCTTTATATTTACCTCTATTGTATCTTAAACTATAAGGGTCAAATCATCTTCTAGGATAGTAGGCAATGACTTGAATTGTTGGATTATGTCAGGGTCCTCTGTTAGGACTTGCTCTTCAACTTCTCTTAGGTATGATGAATCTGAGTCCCCTATTGGGAGATCTATCCATGTGACAAAAATAGTTATAAATTCTTGAATAATTTTATCAAATAATGGTTTCTCAAATCTAAACTTAGAACCATAGGTAAGTTCATCATTGGTGGTCTCCTGGTCTAAATTTAAAAAAGAATGAACACCCCCATCTAATGGCACTTGAAACAAGTTTTCACCACTAGAATATCCTTTATAATTACTTTTTCACTAGTCAAAAAGTTCCTCAAAGAGGTTTTCACTTTGGGACCTCAATTTTTTACTTATTTTTGGCTAAGGGTGTTCACTTGCTCTCCAAAATAGGCTACATGATCCAATGTAATTGAGAATCTTGACTTATGATCTCCCAATAGAACATTGTATAGAATGCCTAAGAAGTCATAGAATGCCTCATCATTCTAGAACTCATCAATTGGTAGATTGGATTCTTGTTGGTCCCAATCTATCAGTTGGGGATAATATAATGGCAATGGGTTATGATTAATGGCTAGGGTAAGGGTAAAAATGACATTGTTATCAAATAGGTTGGTTTTAGCTAGGTCATAAAAGGTGAGGCTATTATTAGACTCTACTTCACTGTCAGCATCATCATCACTAGTCATTGGTGATGGATTTTGAATAAGATATGTGGGGTCACCCCCAAGTGGTTTAAATCTAAGTCTATTAGGTCCTTCATACTTAGTCATGGAAATTGGCTCGATGGTTCCTTGTTAATTTGGTCTGAGGCCTCTTCCTTCATAATTGTGATGCTCCATGATCCTATTGTAAATATGATACTTTGTATTTTTATAACAATCAGCTTTGTTGTCATTGTATAACCATGATTCATCTCCTTTAAGAGGGTTGATTTCTAGGCCAGATGTTGGTACAAATGTGATAGGTCCCTTATCTTTATTCTTTTGTTGCCAATGCATATGTGGAGTGACTTTAGGTCTCCCAAAGGTTTTTGGATTCTAAGGAAGATTGAAAATATGAAATGTATCATGGATCACATACTTTCCCAGTCCATTATATGAAATGGTGAAATGGTTAGAAGCTTCAGGAGGTGGCATGTGGGAAAGGGAATCTAAGGTATTAGGATCTATACAATTATCTGATGAAGGATCAATAAGTATAGCCTTTCCTTTATCCTACTTGAAACTTGAATTCATGTCATACTGATAATTATAGCTTTAAAATTTGGCCTCAAGATGTTTATAGTGTTCATATGGGTGTAAATATCCTAGAGTATTCACTTCCATCCCTAAGTGGGAAAACTTGATACATTAGTACAACGTTGATGAGACTGCACAAATATCATGTAACCAAGGACTACCTAAAAGCATATCGTATGATAACCCAAGATCAAGCACATGGCAATGTGTATCATGGGTCAAAGGCCCAATGATAATTGGCAAACTAATGGTGCCTTATTATTCTCTTTCTTGATTATCATAGGCTTTAATGGTTATTATTTTTGGTTGAAGATCTACCATTATGTACCCAAGAAGCTTGATGAGCTTTAAAGACACTATGTTGAGGCCTGATCCATTGTCTATAAGGACATGTTTCACTTTATGCCACTTTATATAAAATTATATATACAATGAGTTATTATGGAGTGGGCCAAGGGACATATAACTTTGGTTAAATGTGACTTATTGGGCTAGAGCTAGGTGTCCAACCAAAGCTTGAAATTCATCTAGGGATATGCCACTAATAATAGTGGATTGGGTTAAAAACTCATTTAAGATTTTATTGTGGATTATTGATGTTTGCAAAAAATTTAAAATAGAAATTTGTGCTAGTGTCTTCTGCAATTATTCCATAATATCAAAATTCTTGTATTGGTCAAGAGTGAATGGTTTATTTCAAGGTTAAATAGTTGGTTGGATGACAAGCAAAGTGGTAGATGGTTATGGGCTTGGGATAGTAATCTTTGACCTTTGATTGTGATTTCACAATCGGGATTAAATACTAGACCACTATTGCTAACTAATGTTGAGAATGGTGTGGGACCAGACAAGACAAGTCTCGATTGTTGGTGCACTCATATGTGGTCATGGGGCAAGGATGGGTTATCGATATAAGGTCCAAAGGGGGAAGTCCTAGTTTGTTGGTTTGCTTGTATGCACTCCTAGGTCAAAGAAGGATCATCCATATAATTTGGCTGAATATTATTGTTTAGAAATAGTCTAGGCTAATTAGTGCTTGGTCTAGGATTAATGGAGATGGTATTAACCCTACCCCCTACAATATGACCTACAACCCTATTATAGTCATGTGTAACTGCATGGTAGGTTTATTGGCTGTTACCATTTTGACCTTAGTTTTGTCAATTATTCTATCACTATGGGTTCTATTTTTAATTTTGTTGATTATGTTGGTTCATCCTTTAATTTTGATATTGTTGATTTTGCTATTGTATTGGCCATTGTTGTTGTTGCTGCTGATCATTTTGATGCTACTAATTATTATGTCAAGGAAAGGGGGTTTGATAAATAACAAGAGTTTGATTGGAAGTGGAATCACCATTATCCAATGTTATCTCCCCATTCTCCAACATATTCCCAATTAAATTCTTGATTTGGACACATCTTCATAGATTATGCTCATTGACCCAATGATAGTCACATAATTCATTTTCACAGTACCAATCATGATAAGGAATGCCTTGTGGGTAATGCTTTAGTATATGCCAAATAATTAGATTAGTGGTAGAAATCTTGTGAAATAAAGACTCAATAGGTTCTCTTAGGTGACTAAAGACACGATGTGCAGGCACAATTCTCTTAAGAGGAGGGGTTTGCAATGGTAAAGGTTACTATATTTGTTATGTAGGTCTAGTTATTGTGCTTGCGGCATTAGTTGGAGAGGTTTATAGGTAGGAGTAATCTAAAAAGGTGGTTTAAATGATGTTTTCACCATTTGGACATGATGGGATTTGGTTACTCTATTTCCCATATCATTCCTATTGTGGTTGAATTACTTCGGTCTTTCTTGGTTATTGGCATGTGCTAATTGTGATGCTTGCACTTGAATGGGATGTTGATGTTGGCCATTTCCCTAATTGGTACCTTGATTTTGATTATTTGAATTAAGTTTGATGACTCTTTTATTGATGATCACCTACTTAATCAATAAATATTTATCAATGATCTCTTTGAAAGTATGTGCACATTGTACTTTCAAATGATAAGCTATCTCACTATGCAAATTTTTGGTAAACACAATGGATAATTATTTATCTAGTAAAATATGGGTGAAATGGATTACAAGGGATCTCCATCATTGTAGATATCTTGCAAAAATATCACCATCTTTTTGCTTTGCTTGCATTAATTCCACTAATGAAATCTCATGCTCGAGATTATAGGAAAAGTACTGCACAAACTTATTAGAAAGATCATCAAAATCTATTACTAATTTTTTAGGAAACTTTAAAAACCACTCCAAGGCTTATCCAGTCAAGCTCCTTGGAAACAAAAACAAAAGTTATATGTCATTATATGCCACTGGTTGACATGCGATAAAGAATTCGGTCAAATGAGCCTTAGGGTCAACTTTTCCTTTATATTTGTCAAATTTTGGTGGTTTCTATCCTAGAGTAAATGGTATCTAAAAATACTCCATGTTGAATGGATAGAAACACATGCCATCCAATTTGAACTTTTTAGTCTATTTCTTAGCTTGAATGGTACCAATTGCATCTTTCATTTGTTATAATTCTTGGGATAGGAAATTGGAAGGAACATTGGTTTGAGGGAGAATATTAGTTTAGGTAGATGATTGGGAGGTCACAAGTGGGACACTTTGACCAAGTTATGATGGAGATACCTATTGGGGTATATTGGTTTGGTTGGGGAATGGACCAAAAATATGCATACATGGATTAAGATGTACTTGAAATTATATATTTAGTTGTGATATTCTGGTTTGGGTTGGTGATAAAGGTTTGACTTGGAGGATTTTTTGGTTGGGATAGAGGGATATAACTATACTATGCCTATTGTGGTTGAAAAGGGACATGTTGTCAACTAATCAAACCTTGCAGTTGAGTGGGAACTTGTGGACCAAGACCCTATCTCTAAATTTGTGGCACATTTTGAACCAACAGTTGTCTAGTAGCTACTTGAGAAACATGGGAACCTCCTTGTTGCATGAATCCCTATGGAGAAGTGAAAATAGGTTACAAATTTGGCATTTGTCACTGACCAATATTTGCAAATTATTGACTAGTCATTACTTGGTTTTACATTGGCATATTAGTCTAATGCTGAAGAGGTATGTTTGTTGTTACCTAGTGAGGTGGAACATTAGTTACCCTTGATTGAGGTGGAAATATATTTTTCCTCTGTTGCGTTGATAAACTAGGTTATGCCTGTTGTTATGGAATACTACTTGTTACTTGTTGAGGAGGAGTAGGATTCATCACATTATGTCATTGAAGCATGACATTGGTTGTTGTTTGATTACCTAATCTAGTAGGTTGTACACTTGAGGAAGTAGGTGGTTGAGGTTAGCGTGTAGAAAATCCTATTCCTTGGTATGATGATCTACTCATAGGATTAACTACATGCACATGTTGTTGGCTAGTTATTTGTGTGTTAGTACCACTTTGATCAGGATTAAATGTTGTTTGCATATTGTCCACTATGTTTAGCTCACTATTCTATGTAGAGGCTAAAGACACTTCTTTAATAATGAACATATGCATCAACTTATCTATTGAAGCAGTTTATGTGAATGGGTTAGAACTCAAATTCTCTTATCTAGTTAACTCTATCAACACTCCTATTGAAGGAACTAGGTCAATAAGAGGCTTACTCACCATGTTCATCTGATTAAAATTATGTGCTAGATTTAGGTAGGTTTGTTATGCTATTTATATTTGGATAAAGTGATCTTTCATGAAGTTTTTTCCTTAATTATATATATATATATATATATATATATATATATTAGGGTCTTGATACGTTGTTTGGACTAAAGCCATAGGATTGATAAAAGAAGCTTGTTGATCAACAATGATATTATGGGGCACTCTTACTAGGCTTGGTAAATTATCATGGGGGAAATCTACTGGAAACTTGGCCCCTACCTCTTTAGATCTAACCAAAATATTTTCTTTGTTCTCTAACAAATGTCACTTAAACAAAAATGGATCATACGTGGAAGCCATATCAATAGAATATGACTGTTGAAGAACTGGCTCATCCACTATGGGTATTGTAACTAGGTATTGTGTGGTTTATTCTTGGTCTTGCTCTAAATAAGGTGGTGCGTTAACCAAATAGTTAGCCAAGGGATCTTGGTTTTGTGCCCCTAATTGAGTATTATAAGAGGGACAAGAATCCATCTCATAAGAATTATTATCTGCATAGGGGTCTTACACCATTTATTCTTGTGCCACCACATTACTAATCCTTTGATTGTACATGAGTCCACTACAAGTGTAGGAATACATGTTAGGATCCATAGTCAATGCTTTATGATAAAAGGTTAAAGAGTTCTACAAACTCTAAAAAGGACAAAATCTAAAATAGATGATGTTCTAACTTGGTCTAGATTCATCAAAAGGATCAAAAGGTTTATGCAAATATTTATGAGGAAACAAGCTAGCATGAAGTATCTAACATTTCACTATTCACACAAAGATAATAAAGTAAATGGACTAAAAATCAAAATGCCAAACTCTAAGGTCAAAGTTTTTCAAATCAGTCTAATCTAGAAATTTAAAAGTTGCTAGGTCTTTTATCCAAACTTAGCATCAAAAGCTAGGCTCAAAGAAGGCATGTGCTAGGACTCTTAGCCAAATGGTGTCAAAAGCTATAATTTTGAAATAGATGAAAGTTTTAATCTAATAGATTTGAAAAACTTCTAACAAAACACTAGGCATTTAATTCTTGGACATGAACTTTATCAACTAGGTATGAGGTATGAAACAAAAGGCACTTTAGAGATAATTTATTTTCTCATAGATAATGGTATAAAACTTGGTTCTTTTGACAAATAATCTAGACAAAAGTGAACAATATAGCTATACTAGATAAAAGATCACAAAAGTACACCCAAGTTGCTCTAAAAATGTAAGAACAAATTTGAAATCTATGCAAGAGGGTCTATGAAACAATATTTGAAATGTTTTGGGTAGTGTAATGACACTACACTACCCAAAAGGTGTGACAAAAAAGTTTGTTTTAGAATCTCTCTAAGGCAAAGATAATTTCCCATAATTTTGATAGCACAACACTACTTTTTTTGACTCAAAATGTTGTGGTGCATAGACTCAAAGTGCAAGTGTTTAGCACAAAATTTCTTAAGTCTATCAAGTGATGACAATGATTATGAGTCTAAAATGACCTTCAACCAAAATGTGAAATTGAACATAAGTTCCCTCAAGTTTAGTGAAAATGGTGAATCCACTTAACATATCAACCTTATGAACTCATAAAGGTGAAATTATGAATTTATATTATAAGTGAAGGACTTAAACAACTTTGGTAAAGGTCTAGACTCAATTGGGAAACATAATTGTGCCAAAGTGGATGATATGACTCCCAAGATTTGATGAAATTTTGAACAAGGAAAATTGATGATCTTACGTGGGAAGCATAATGCCTCTTTTTTCAAAGGAAAATGAGGACCATGTGTTTTGGTTTGAATTTTTTGTTTACATCAAGTTTTGAATTCAAACAATACCTTAATCTAAGACAAAACTCAATTGATTAATTTCTTGTAGACTGTAAACTGACAAGGTTACTTGGTATTTTTAGAATCCATCTATAACATAATTTGAGAGGATTTTAAGTGTTAATCCAAAAGTAAATGTGAATTATATAGTAGGGTTTTTACACCCCCCTCTCTCAAATGATAGTACTATGATATGGACCTTGAGGTGCACCTTACACCAACAATACTTCCATGGAAAGTGGGGATTTGTCTAAGATCTAACAAGTTTCCAAACATTCTAGGGGAATCAATTGCACAATGAATTTCATGCCAAACAATGCAAAATAAAAGCATAGATTTTGGGTCCATATCACTTAGCTTGTTACAAAAAGGTATAGTCTTTTTTGCGACCACTACATCTTACTATTCACTCAGTGTAGTGTGATGTCCAAAGTGCCACTACATACCATGTGAAACTCTAATTAGGAGCCAAATGAAATCAATGATGGGAGGTGAAACCCTGAGTCAAAGCTTCCCTAAATAACTTGCAGGAGGTGATGAAGTCCCCCTCACAAGCCAAGTTTACATAAAAACAAAGAAAGCATGAAAGTAGAAGACTTTAGGGTTGATTTCAAGGTCAGACAAATTTGATGAGTTTTTGGGGAGTACTTTAAAAAACTTTATTCTAAACCTTGGACTAGGCTACTTGCAATAGGAATGACACTTTTGAATTCAAGGGTTCCCTAAAGGGGACAAATAGAAGAGCATACACACACCATCCCTATTTTTGCCAAAAAAAAATTTAATATAAACAACTAAGTGAATACAAAAATATTGAAAAGGTGAGTTCATTTTTAAGACCAAATGGAAAATGAGGTGGTGTTCATTTGACCCCTTGGTCTTAGTTGCAAACTTTGAACACATTCACCATAAACATCTAAATTTTTTGTTAAACACCAAAACAAGGTTTTAAATTGATTTTTAAGCATGAAAAGGGTGATCTAAAATATGTTTTTAGAAAATTTCAAGCTTGGTCTTGCAACAAAAATGTTAGCATGTCCTTTATCCTTGAAGCTCTTTTAGGTTTGAAACAATGAACTTTAACAAGAGATCTCTCAGGTCTGTGTTTTAAGAAAAACACAATGACTGACATCAGTTATATAACCAATGATGGTTAAATTTGCTAATTGATGATGGTTATCTGACTGACATCAGTTATACCAATGTGACCACTGATAGCTATCCAACTGATATCAGTTTTACTAATCAACGTTAGTTATTATGTAAATCTGTGACAAATAAAAAATGGTAAAACAAAGTTAAAAAATCAATTTTCAAGATTTTTAATGATCCAAATGAAGATTTTAAAGCTTCAAAATGATCTTATTCATGTGTAGGATGTGTCAAAATAATCTTATTCATGTGTAGGATGTGTCTAGTCCCACTGGGCATGCCATATGTGAATCTAGAAATTTGACTCAAGAGAGGATGGTTAGTATGGTGTTAGTGTCAAAATGAAAACAAAATAAAATAAACATACTAATTAGCATAACATCTATAGGCCTAGACACTAGGGATATCTTAGTTAACAAACATGAATAAAACACACAACTAAAATGCAAAAGAAACTCTCTTTTACCTTCCTTGGATGCTCCAAAATGCTTGTTGTAGTGGCTTTCTCTACTTGTGCTCATGAAGTCCTTGGAAATGGAAGCTTGGCTATCTCCATCTCTCCTTGGCACCTTTGGCTTGTGGCTTAGCTTGGAATAAATTTGGCATGATAACACTAATTACAATGGATTCTTAAAGATATTTGTGCATTATAACTTTGCACCAAAATAGCTTAGAAATGATGTTCTTGGCCTCTCTATTTATATATTTTTGAGAATGTCTAGAATCAACTTGAACTATCTATCTTGAGATTGAGATGTGTGGTTAAAGATTAATTCAATTTTTTGGAATTAAGTTTATAATTAGCCTCATCATGACATTGGAATAAGGGGAAATTAAGAGGCATGGAGGGCATGAATCCTGATATTTGTGGCATTTATGGCCTAGGGATGTCTTCCCAAGAAATGAGGTCACCTGATGATGCAAATATTTAAATCCATTTACAAAAATATTTTTTCAACAAGTTTCCATGGAATTCTTAATTAGGTCTTGATTTTGATTAATTAGCTCTTAAGCATGCTTAAGCACTTTGTGCACAAATTACTCAAATTGATTAGAATGCCTTGTTATTGGTCCAAAATTTGACTAGATTAGAATTAGAAGGTGATGTTAGATGTGTTGTATCTATTATCATATTTAGGATGTTACTAATAATATATAACAAAGGCATATGTCTTATGTAAGAGATTTGATAGGAAAGAGCAATCCAGAGCACCTAGGTGTAAAATTGGCATTTTGACTCAGAATGGTCTGATCAAAGTTAGTTGGCCCATAAATTGCATTACCCCATTTAGGGATACCCTAGCCAAAATTGGAATTTTAATATGTTAGTTTAACATTATTTAGTGTGTTTTAGTATTTTTAGGCCAAATTGTGCATATTGGGTGGAAATTGGCCAAAAGTTTGATTAGATGTTATTGGTGGCCAGATTTAGGTGTCTACAGCCTCTAGGGAACATCACCAATTACCATACATCCAAGGCACCCTTGAACTAATATACATCATGAGCTCCTCCTCCTACACTTGAATCAACAAAGCCACATCTCCATCACATAAAACCAACCAAAAAATCTATCTGAGCATATCCCACCCATGGTAGCCCTATCAGCTTCATCAATCATATGTGATCATAAGCCCAATAGTGTAGGACAAGCCTAATGCTTATATTGTACCTCTTGTGAGCTCTAAATGCCCATAACTCCTTGTATATCTAAACAAGTAGCATATGTACCCATCTAAACACTATTCATCCCAACAACATCTTGACTGACACCCTTAATAATAAATAGGGAAACCTCCCACTACTTAAATTTTGCAGGGCAAAGAAAAAAACTACCATCATCATCATAGTCATTAGTCTCCTCTCACCCCTTGCCCTATGATAGAGTATAGAGTATATAAAATCCCTATTATTCCACCTAACATGATCATGGTCATCTCCATACATCATCTCTAATAACTCCTTCCAATCATCTCACTCGATGTGATATATCAGATCACCTTGAAGGGGCAATCATGTGATCCTATGCATGTCCTCTAAAAAGATAGTCATCTTACCATTGGGTATTAGGAAGGTGTTCATGGCTAAATCCCATCTCTTAATGTGGGCCATGATCATCATTGTATCTCATAGCAAGTGCTTGTAGTGTTGCATCGCTTTAAGCCCAACCTCCTCCATATGTGCCCAATTCACTAGGGTCATCCCCTAGTGGATCTCCATGAAGATGTGAGGTACCTGATCCCACATCTAAATCTACTCTTATGCCTATAATGTTCAATAGTAAACACATTTAATCACCTCTACTATTTTTCTTATGAACTTTGCCTATTAAACTATCATTTTTCCTTGAAGCCTTACCAATGACCTAATACCCTTCATCCTGACCAACTAGCTACTTTACCATCCCCCTCCTAATATTTACCTTACGAATAAAACCTTTTCTACCTCATATATCAAACTTACCACTTACACTATTACCCATAAACACTGACATTTTACCTACAAGACCAAGTTAAACCATGACCAATTTGAGTATTACCCCTTGACCTCATCTATCACACCTTTGACCCCCCATTACATAAATTTTATAACATTTATGCATTCAAAACTATCAACAATCAATAAAATTAAATATAAACCTTTTTCTATTTGGCTTGATTTCTAATGGTCAAGTGACCATTCCTCCCCACATTTATCAACTCTTGATGATTGAGTTAACCATTGATAGTCATTGTGTGTGACCACTGGTGGAAAGTGCCCAAAACCTACCTACTTAAAAACTTCAAAAAATTACCCTAATCCTACAACCAACTAACCTAAACTTTGCTCTCTACCCTACCCCCAACCTATATACCATCATAATTTAATTTTCACCCATAAATTCATTAAAAACCCACAAAACCCTCTACCTAAGTCAAACCTAACCTACCCTACCAATAAAACAATCAACCAAGCAAATTCCCACTTCAAATGAAACACAATACAAAATTAAACTACCACTACCAATTTCAATGTAGCCCCTACCTCATTCCTCAACCATCATCATGGAAGAATCCATAGACCTACTACATATCCTCATCTACATCCATGTTGTATCCTACCTCAGTCTACTTGGTCAATCTACTAAGTAAATCACCCACTAGTCATCACTATCAATTTCTTCCAAAAATGCCAAATGCACTCGAAAACAAATTCAATAATTGTAAATGAGATCACATGACTCACTTTTTTGCTTTTGTCCTTTGACCTTTTAGGGTTTACACCCTAACTATCAATGGTTAAGTTGACCGTCGATGGTCACTTTTAAGCCCATTGACTGTTGATGATCAAGTTGTGGACTTTTTTTCCTTTTTGCCTCAAATAAGAATTTTTTTGGCAAACCTCAACAAGTACCCATCCAAGGAGACTACCTTCTCTACACACCTCAATGACCTCATCACCTCAGTATTGGTCTATTTCATCCTAACTATCACACATTTTACAACACCTTTTGCTTGGTACTTTTGACCATAATGACACCACTTTCTGCGTTGATCACTTTTTGACCTTACACTACCTTGCACATACTAGACCTAATCATGTCTTCTCAAAAACACTTCCTACCTTAGATACTCATGACTTCAGCTAACCCATTTGTGTTTTTCCTAGGAGCACTTGTTGCCTTGGATTCCCATGGAAACACTTACATAGCCTAGGAAACTTACATTTATGAGTGTACCTAGCCCTAACCCCTAAATACAGTCACATGGTCCACTTGTCACTTATCCTCCTAGCATCAACCTTTATTTTTACAAACTATGACAACCTAATCTATATGCAATCTTGGCTATCACACCTTTTATCTCACTTCATGTGAACATTTGTGCTTCAATTCCCAATCTATCATTCACCCATTTTTATCATCCACTACCCACTCATCAAACCCATACCCAAATCCATTTTACCTCATCAATTCTCCATTTGAGGGGTAACATCTCCTCCCATACCCAGGGTAACTTGACCTTCAACCTACAGTCCATTTTTTTTTGTACCTTGTTGATTCAAATTACATAATGAAAAAGGGAAAAATGCAGACACTAGAAATCTACACATGATAGTTTTGAATGTCTCAATCACCTTGGACCACTTCAGGACTCCCTTGGGCCCAACTTAGACTATTCAACCCAAAACTAGACCTAACACTAGTCAATTTGACCTACTGGCTAAACCCACCTTTTTAACCCAACTTTTACCTTGGCCCTTGACTGTTGATGATGACCTTAACCATCGATGGTTACCCTGATCATCAATGATTAGGTTTTATCATCTAAACCAACTCAATTCACCCTTCACTCTAACTTTATTTTCTATAATTATAATGTCTAATCTATGTACAAGACCATGTATGATGAAGTTAAAATTAGACAGTAAGTTGGATCCCTTGTTAACATCTTATTGCATCTCTCCTTCCTTGCCTATAAGAAGAGAGGAGCAAGAGATGAAAAAGGATCCATCCATAACTATCAAGAGATTTTACATCCAGAGCTTATTTTACAAGTGTTCTCCTAGAAAATCTAGTGATCCAACCATCATGTTAGAGAGTCGACTTGCCACTGCCACTCGATCGACATCTAAGTATTGTTACTCTTTTATAATCATGCTAGATTATATCAATGAGTCAACCACCTTAACCACCCATTTGACCAACCTATGATAAGCTAAGTATTTATTTATAGTCTATCAATTACTTTATTTCTATTTTGCAATTAGCCCATTACAAACCAATCTTCTAGAATTACCTTTAATGATCCCACCAATCTAAATTTTATCAACCCAAACCTAATACATAGTAACTATTGATGATCACCCTAATCACTAATGGCTTGTCTAATTGTTGATGGTCATCTTGACTGCTGATAGTCACCTCAACCACCAACAATCACACTAACCACTAATGGTCACTATCATAGGAAATAATAGTAAGCTATTTTCATCCACCTACCCTCAGCCAAATCCAACTTTCTTTTTGTTTTCCTATTCACAAACCCTAACTTATTTTTTGAACCACACCTGACCTATTTATTATTAGTATTGATTTTTTTATTGCTATATTAGTCATTTTAGTCTATTTTCTTTAACTTCTTGTGTTCAATTTTAGTAGTTTTTAATTATTGATACAAGTACTCTATATTCTATTTTATAAACTTAATTGTTTAAATTGTGTGGATTAATAGCTCTTGAGGAAGATCTTTTCTTGGAATCTAGCTAGCACTAAGCAATCCACCTAACTATCTATCTAACCAACCATTTTATTTAGTGTTATTTTATTTTTAAGTCATCTTCCCAATCCAAAGAGGATCTATTCACAGTCATTTAATTTAACATTTGCATAACCAAATAGATTTTTCAACCATACCTATATTTAGTTTCTTCTTCTTCCATTCTTTAAATATAAGCTAAAATTTATTAAAACATTCTATTTTGACCTACTAGATAAACCCACCTTTTTAACCCAACTTTGATATTATCCCTTGATTGCTAATGGTCACTTTAACCATTGATGGTCATCCTGACTATGGATGGTTAGGATCCATAATGTAAACCATCTCAACTGACCCTTCACTTTGACTAGCTTTTCTATAATTAGAATGTCTAATCGGTGTGTGAGCCCATGCATGATGAAGTTAAAATTATATATCAAGTTAGACCCCTTGTTAACATATTGTTGCACCCCTCCTTCCTTTCCTATAAGAGGATCGGAGTAAGAGGTGAAAAAATATCCATCAACAACTATCAAGAACTTTTGCATCGAGAGCTTTTTTTGTAGGTGTTCTTCTAGCAATCCACCAATCCAACCATCACATTAAAGAGTTAACTTTCCACTAGCCCTTGATCGATAGCCAAGTACTATTACTCTATTGAAATCATTTTAGACTCCATAGATGAGTCAACCACCTCAACCACCCATCCAACCAACCTTAAAAAATATAAGTATTTGTTTCCAATATGTCAATTACTTTATTTCCATTTTGTAATTAGTCTAATACAAACTAATCTCCCAAAATTATCTTTTGTGATCCTACCAATTTAACCTTTATCAACCCAAACCCAATACATAGTAACCTCTGATGGTCACCCTAACCACCAATGGTTTGTCCAACCATCGACGATCACCTCAACCCGTGACGGTCACACTAACTGCTAATGGTCACTATGGCAAGAAATAATAAGCTATTTTCATCCAACTGCCCTCAACCAAATTCAAATTTATTTTACCTATTCACAAACCAAAACCTATTTTATGAACCACACCTGACCTATTTAGCATTAGTATTGATTTTCTTATTGTTATATTAGTCATTTTAGTCTATTTTCTTTAGAAAACATTTCTTGTGTTTAATTTTAGTATATTTTTATTATTGATGCAAGTCATCTATATTCTATTTTATAAACTTAATTTTTTTAAATGTATGGATTGACATCCCTCAAAGAATCTCTTACTTCTAGGATCTAGTTAGCATTAGATAATCCACCCAACTATCTATCTAACCAACCATTTACTTTAGTGATATCTTATTTATAGGTCATCTTCCCAAGCCAAAGAGGATCTCTTCACAAGCATCTGATTCAATGCATGCACAACCAAATAGGTTTTTCAACCATACCTATATTTAGTTTCTTCTTCTTTTCTCAAAATATAATCTAAAATTCATTGAAATATTCTAGCATATTTGATGGGACCCTTGAGTCTCTACTTGGGTTTCTTTTGTTTGCATCTACATGTTCTCTTTATTTTGTGATCATAAATGAAATTAAAATTTCTTTTGGGCTTAAAAACAATTGAATACATTGGTAACTTGCAAGTTTAGCTTACTTAGTTAAATTAAATAAAAGTAATTCAATCATATCATCACTTTTATTGCACACATTAAAACAAACTACTTGCATTAATCAAACATCTACACAACTTGACATAAGACAAGATTGGGATTTCATCACCTAGTGGTCACCTTACCCTTTCTCGGTAATCCTAGTTAAAATTTATTACCAAAGGGAGAACCAACTTAGCTCTCTAGTTGAGTATAAACTCTGAAAATTAGTATATATTGGCTAAGCACTTGACACCCTTATCGTTGTAGTGTGTGAAGTGAGGGGGTAGGCCCCAATACCAAGCCATGTATTTATTTCCAATACATATCCTTTTGAGAGCCTAAACATAAGCTAAAACCAACCATAGACTTCTTTTCTAGTACTTACTCTACAATCCAATTTTAGTCACATAATTTCTTACAAATCTTAAGGCATTAGCCAAAAGAGAGACTAAAAATAACTTTAGGACTTGACATAATTTTTAGTATGTGTTTGATTTCCTTGCTCATTTCTTGTCTTCTCTCTATTTGAGTGGTGAGATTATTTTATATTCTCTCTCCCTTATCTTGTATGGTTCTAACTCACCCATAGTGAAATAATATAGTATAATAAAACCCATCACCAAAATAATCAACCTCTTATACCTCTTCATCCATGTAGTATGTCTCTGAACCAGAAGATTCTCCTTGCCCTTCAAGAAGTCCTTTCCCTTGGGTAGTTCCCTAAGGAGATATTGACTTTTCCACCTTCTTAGATAAAAATCATGTGGCCCTTCAACATTATCTCAACACCATTCCTCACCATACCCTGCTTCAATTACACCTATGGACCCACCTTATGACATACCTTCCCACCTTATGGGAAACACTTATATTAACACAGTTAACACCCAATTGTTAACTACCCAAGATTATTCATCTACCAATAATATTTTTGATACTATTGTGGAAAACCAACCTACCCAACAACCCAACATCCTTATGCCTTCCACCCCTACCAAATCCTCTACCTTAGGAATAACCCAACCACTAGCCACCTATAATCCCCTCATCATGGGATTACCTACCTCTAAAATTACCAATCTTCCTTTAGCTACCTTAATATACTAACCACTACCCCACTTTAATTTTTTGTGGTGTCTATACCTTCTACCCTACTACCAATTAGTACAAAGGTCACTACCCTTCCTTTTATTACCAACCTAACCACAACTTCTACCCAAAAAGTGTCCATTACACCAAACCTAGGTTACATCCCTAACCCACAAGGGTATGTACCTCTACCTACTACCCAACCAACTACATCTGCCTACTCTTACATAGCTTCCACTTAACCACCAGTTTCCACATATCAATATGTGGTAGATTCTCAGCCTCTTACCAATTATCAATATATCACCCAACCACAATAATAATATGTATCTTACAACCTTTTCAGTGCTAAACCCCAAATATATCTAATGAAAATTCTCATGGATAAAATGACTACCTTAGATTCATCCATTTCTAGAGCTCACACCATCAAATTATATGACCAAATTTGTAATGATCCCATTCACTCATATGTCCTTATCAGACCATATCTTCCTTAATGGGAACTTTCCAAGATTTCTAAATTTTAAAGTAAGGAGGACCCCCAACATCACCTAAGGTAATTTAGGCATGCATGTTATTTGATCACCTATGATGATGCTCTCCTTATTTGTACCTTCCCCATGTCCCTATCTGGTCCAAAAATAGACTGGTATAGTGCCATAACCAAAAACTCTCTCTTCTCCTTCACCTAGTTGACCCACACCTTCTTAGATCACTTTTCAATAAACATCTCCAATAAATTTTCCATCACTAACCTTTACTCTATCCAAAAATTTGATGATGAATCTATTGTTTATTTTGTATCCCATTGGAGAAGCTTAATCAATGAACTTTCCTTCTCTTTACCCCAACCCAAACTGATAATTTTTTTTCAAGCATGTACCAAGAATATATATTCTACATTTCATGTTCATAGTTTAGAACCTCTGATGAAGATTTTACCATGACACATAATCTAGAAAATAGAGCCATCGATGAAGGAAAGTCAAAGTTGAAAAACAAAAACTCTACCTACAAAACCATTGAGGCCTCTTCCTATAAACCAAGCAACTAGACCAATACCAATGCCAAGAGCAAGGGAACTACAAATGTGGTTGTCCTTAAAATTTCTCCTCCACCATTTTTCAAACAATCAAATTCCTCCAACTCCTCAAATAAAAACATGAGAAACCAAAACCAAAAAAAATTAGATGCAATTTACTCTACTTGGGGAGTCTTATGCTTTGGTCTTGGAGAAGTTACTAAAAGACAATATCATACAACTTCCTCCCATCAATCCCTCAAAATAATCTAATTCTTCTCATCCTACACCTAGTTGGTACAATGAGAATGACCTATGTGCTTTCCACCAAGTAGTTGGGCATGATATTAGTAGGTGTAATACTTCAAAAACATTATCCAAACCCTCATTAACAAGGGATAACTCTCATTGGACAGCCCTAATGCACCACTACACTAAGACCTTAACATTTTTAGACAAACTTTTCCCAATCATGCGCCTACCAAAAATGAGATTATCAAAGTTGAGTCTTCTCATGATGCCCCTACCATCAATATGGTTCTTAACATGCTCATTTCCATAGAACCTACCACCCAATCTACCTATTCTTTGCCATCTCCACTTATTCAGGTAGTAGAGTTACCTTCTCCTCTTTTAGATATCTAAATTGAGGAAGTAACCTTTTCATCTCCTTCACTTATTGAGGTAGTGGAGTCATCAACCCCCCTTAAATTTACATACTAGAGCAAGTAACCATCATTACTTTACCTTCTCCTTTAACTACCAAACAAATCACTTCCCCTTTAGGGATCATTCCCAAGGAAGAAGCCACCATGTCTACACCTCTCAAAAATGAGTCACCCATCTAAAACTTGCATCCTTTTATTGAGGAAAAGGATGAGGTCATCATTCCCACTTCTTGACCTATGGGCTTATCCTTCAAGATCACTACCTAGGGAATGACACTCGTGTACAAACCATTCTCTAGATTAGTTTAGATATTTAAATTTGTCTCCAAACCTAACATGGATTGAGACACCTTTTGGTAGCAGTTTGGGCTCCCTTACATTACTAAAAAATAACCTCCAACCCCATCTTTGATATACCAACCCACCACTTTTATTATAAAACCCCCTACCTTATCAACCAAACCAATAAAAACCTCTACCCACCAAACCATTTTAAAACCATCCAAATCAACCAAACCCCAAATAACCAAATCATCCTCTCCAAACAAAACAACCAAACTAACCAAAAACCTTGGCATCTTCCCCATGTAGAACCTTAGTCACCCATCCTTATACTAGAATTTACTTCACCAAACCCATCAAATAAACACCAAGCCAAATCAACCAAGAAGGCAAAGCCACCAAAAAGCTAGAAAGCTAAAATTGTACATCTCTCAACCTTACCCTCTATCTTGGGGACTCATCCCTCCACTTTGATTAGAAATCTAACTGTCTCAAATAAAACCCAAACACCATTATTGGTTACACCAACACACTTGCTTTCTAACACACCCGTCTTTACTAAACTATCAATAACCAAACTACCTACCCTAAAACCTCCTACCTCCAATTTATCAACTTCCACCTTACCTAAACCAAAACCATCAAATTTGAACACCATCTTACCCAAGCCTTCTATCACCAATCCCATTTCAAAAAATACTTCCATCTCACCAACGAAAGCTAGAACCTCTAAACTCTTTCAAACTTTAGCTAATTTTTACTCAACCATTTTCCAAATGTTACTAAAAGCCTCTTGTTTGACCTTAATACCTATAAAACCATTTGATCCTCTAGGCCCAAAACCCATCTGGTATAATGACCTCAAAGTGTGCTCCTACCATAAGACACTAGGGCATGCCATAAATAGCTACAAAGTTCTCCAAACCATAATCCATTAGCTCTATGATAAGGATTACCTATTAAAAATGAACCTATCATGAGACCACCATTAAAAAAACTAGTAATAACCACCACCCAATGCCTTCCTACTCCCCCACTCTCACCTCAGAGTGGTGAGGAACCAAACCAATCTCCTACCCCAACTCTTCCCTCCATCCATACCATCTATGTGGTCATAAGATCACAATAGGAGGATAAGGGTAAGGGTAAAGTGTCCATTCTATGGATGTATCCATCTTATAGCCCCCAACCAAACCACACCCAAGCATCTTCACCTTTAGCCAAACCTAAAATATTGATCTTAGGTTCCTCTCAATCTAACCCCTCCAAATCCATCAGAAGAGTGGTTCTCAAACAACTTCACCAAACCCTAGTGAAGATGAGACTATACAAATTTATCTCTACCTCACCTCATCATCACCAAGAAATGATAGAGATATTGTAATCGATAGAGGTCCAACACAAAGACCCTCAACCTCTAGCAACCTTTGTTGGCACTCTCTAAATTTTTAACTTTGTCGCCTTCAAGGATTTATAAATACCTTCTATTTATTCAGATGATCCAAATCCCCCTCTCTTTATTACTTCCTACATCAACCAAACCTACATCAAATGGGGTCATGATTGATGGAGGAGCTAGTATTAATATAATCTCCTCCCATGCTTATGATCAACTGAAACTACCAAATAATGTCATGTCTAAAACCTTAGTCATCTTCTGATCCTTCAAAGATACCATGGCCACTACTTTAGGAACTATTGTCCTTCATATCTATTTAGGACCTCACACATTCTCAAAGCTCTTTAATGTAGTGGAAGGTTAATTCCAATACAATGTTTTACTAGGATGACCTTGGATCCACTCCATGGGTTACATACCTTCTACTCTCCATCATTGCACCAAATTTGAGCACAAAGGCTAGGTTGTCACTATACAAACTAACCCAAGTCCCATTTCATCATGTAACATGACTTATCAACCCAATGAAGTTACCCTACCTTCATCTAACACAACCTCATTAACCTAAGATAAGCCCTCAACCACAAAAGTTGACATCATATATTCTTCCACCAATGATGCATTAAATAGATGATGTATCCCCTTAGATCAAATCCTCACCACAAATACCTTAAAACCAACATTTTAATTCCTTTCACTTGGAAAATATCACCTTTTGGCCCTTGATGCCTTCCTTACTCCACATGAGTACAAGCAACTTAATAACCAACCCAAGAATGACCCCAATATCAAAGCCATTTTTCCTATTAGGCCTTGATACATTCAAACCCATTACATATATGGGGGACTTAACCAACCCTTTGGCACTTCTACCACCTCTATTTCACCTTGACCATTCACTATCAGCTTTTCCTACCTAGATAAACTGAGTTTTTCCAAGACATACCTTCATAAATGTACTTAGAAGGGATTTGGCCTTGGATAATATGAATAGGGGCCACATGAATTGCTTCTCATTGAGACCCAAAAAACCCCACAAGAAATGTGGCCTAGGTTTCTTTCTACTAGACCAAAAACTTGACTCACCTCCCACCACCAAAGTTGATGAGGAGAGCCCATCCTCTCTGATTCCTTCATCATCAAAATAAGAGGATTTCAACATCATCCCTCCTAAATTTTTTTTATCAACATGATCAACCTCATACCTCTAACTTATCAAAAGGATGGGGTGACCATAACCATCCCTATGACCCATCTAAAGATGATAGGAGAGGACTCTCCTACCATTAGTACCATTTGGTGTCAAGATGATAATTCCATTCTCACCTATCTTGGTACCCTAGATTTTTCCATCCATAAATTCCTACCTCTTGAAACTTCAACCATGTTGAATGAGTCCACCATGAATATCAACTTGGGTATCCTAAATGATTTGTGCATTTCCAAAATTATCCAATCTATAAATTTTGAAGAGTTCTAGGACTTCCCTTTCTTCATTCAAGACCATAACATAAAATTCACTTGGTTTTATAGTGACATGCTTGGTATTAACCCTATCTTTGCCATGCATAACATCATTACCAACTATGATGCCAAGATGGTTAATTAGAAACTTTGATGAATGTACCCTCACATAGACTTCTTGTAAAATAAGAGCTTCAATGTCTCCTATCTATAAATTTCATTCAATCCATCGATTGTCCCTAATGGGTCTTTAATATCATGCCTATCACCAAAGCCACAAGGGGACTTTCATGACCTCAATCTTGCCTACCCAAAAGATAAATTTCCTCTACCAAACATTGACCAACTAGTTGATCTTATAGCTAGCCATGAGATGTTATCTCTCATGGATGGATTCTTAGGTTATAATCAGATTCTAATTTCCCCCAAATATCAACACAAAATTTCCTTTATCATCCCATGGGTGACCTTATACTATAGGGTCATGCCTTTCAAACTAAATAACACTAGTGCAACCTACCAACATGCTATGACCTACATCTTCCATGAACGTATCCATAAAATTGTGCAAGACTATATCAATGACCTTCTTGGGAAATCCATATATCATAAAAACCATTTGGCCATTCTCAATATTATTTTTGAGCAACTTATCCATTACCATGTCCACCTTAACCCCTAAAAGTCCATTTTTGGGGTCTTATCAAGAAAAATCCTTGGATTTATCATCTCCCTTCAAGAAATTGAGGTTGATCCAACCAAAATCAAAGCCATCCTTGACATGATTCCTCTAATCAACCCCAATCAACTCTATAGTTTACAGGGGAAGCTCCAATCCATTCATCACTTTATCTCCTAGCTTCAGATAAATGCCAACCCTTCCATCACCTTTTAAAGAAGGATGTATATTTTAAATGGAGAAATGACTATCAAAAGGCCTTTGATTCATTCCAAAATTACCTTTTGTCTCCACCTATCCTCACCCCTCCCAAGGATGACCAACCTTTCTACCTTTATATATCTACCACTAACCACTCCTTACAGGCAATGTTTGCTCATCACGATGAACAACATAAAGAATAACCCATCTACTACATTAGACACACGTTCATAGAATATGAGACTCAGTATACCCATACTAAGAATATTTTCTTAACTTTAGTCTTTTTGGCCACCAAACTTTTCCACTACCTTCTTAACCACAAAACCTATGTCATAACCACTATCGACCCACTCAAGTATATGCACTTCAATACATACCAAAACCAATGTATTTCTAAGTGGCTCATGATTTTATCAAATTTTGACCTTGATTTACTTTATCAAAATTTAATTAAAGGGTAAGTCATTTTTGACCTATTGGTTAAAGCACCATTAGTAGATAACCAACCTCCACCTCTTAAGTTTCTTGATGAGTCTATCATGACCCTCTCTCAAGTAGACTTCACCTATCAATTCACCATGTTCTTTAATGGATTAAAGTGTCAACATGGTGGGGTAGCTAGAATAATCCTTATTTCCTTTGATGGTGAACCTCTTCCTTTGTATTTAAAACTTTACTTTGAATGTACCAACAATATGGTTGAGTGAGAAGCCCTAGTCATAGTCCTTCAAACTATGTTAGCCTTGGGTGTCAAAATGATCAACATCTTTGGCAACTCTTAACTTTTGGCTAATAAAATCAAAGGCTCTTACAAATTTAAGAATGATGTTTTGTAATATTACAAATAACTAGTTGATGAGCTTTTCACATCAATTGAACACTACCACATCTAGTCAACCCTATGATCTACCAAAAGTTTGCCAACACCATGGCCTCCTTTGCATCTTAGATCCTATCTACACCCTCTAACTCTAGGCCATATATCACTATCTACATACTTACCCAACCTTATTATGTCAAGCTATATTATCTCACCATATTCAATGTGGAGGAGACCCATCCTAACCTTTGGTATTAGTAGACCTTTGACTACCTCAACCTTATCATCATTCCTTTTGGTCTTTCTAGGAATACTCAAAGATAGTTTATCCAAATCACCTTGTGTTATAACATTATAAGAGGAATTATTTATAAACATCGCTTTGATGGTCTCCTATTATGTTTCCTATTAAATTAAAAGTCTCTCATGCTATCAAAGAAACATAGAATGGGATCTATGGGGGACACTTTGGTGGCCTCATCATGGCTAAATGCATCCTTTTCCTGGATATTATTATCTTACCCTAAAACAATATTATTGTGATTATGTGAAAAAATGTGTTAAGTGTCAACAACATGCCAATTTACATCATGTATCTAGCTATTGTCTTAATGTATCCATAGATTTTTGTCCCTTCTCATAATGGGTCCTAGACCTTATTAGTGAAATTAACCCCCATTCTTTGTAGAGACACCATTATATCATCACCATGATCAATTATTTTACCACATGGGTAGAGGCTATTCCTTTAATCTCAACCAAAGCCAAAATATTGTAAGCTTTATCAACCATCACATGAATATAGGTATGGTTTAAATACTTTGGTTTTGCATGCATTGAATTGGATGATTATGAAGAGATCCTCTTTTTATTAAGAGGATGACCTATAAATAAGACAACATTAAAGCAAATGGTTGGTTAGATAGATAGCTGGGTGGATTTCATAGTGCTATCTAGATGCCAAAAGCAAGAGCTTCCTTGGGGGCTATCAATCGACACATTTTAAATAATAAAGTTTATAAAATAGAATATACAATACTTGCATCAAAAATCAAAATCTACTAAAATTAAACATAATAAATGTTTTCTAAAGAAGATAGACTAAAATTACTAATATAAAAATAAGAAAATCAATACTAATGTTAAACAGGTCAGGTATGGTTCAAAAAATAGGTTAGGGGCCTATGAAAAGGCAGATGAAAAGAATTTTGGATTTGGTTGAGGGTAGGTGGATGAAAATAACTTGTTATTATATCCTACCATAGTGACCATCGATAATTGGATAGACCATTGGTAGTTAGGGTGACTATCGGTAGTTATTGTGTATTAGGTTTGGGTTGAAAAAGGTTAGATTAACTAGATCAAAAAAGGTAATTCTAGGAGATTGGTTTATATTGGGCTGATTATGAAATGAAAATAATGTAATTGATATATTGGAAACAAATACTTAGCTTGCGAGAGGTTATTCAGATGAGTAGTTGAGATGGTTGACTCATTAGTAGAGTTTGACATGATTTTAGTAAAGTATCGATAATTAGATGTCAATTTAGGGGTGGAAATAAGTTGGCTCTCTAATGTGATGGATGAATCACTAGATTTCTAGAAGAACACCTACAAAAGAAGATTTGAATATAAAAGCTCTTGATAGTTATGGATGGATCTTTTTTCACCTCCTGCTCCTCTCTTCTTATAGGAAAGGAAGGATAGGTGCAAGAAGATGGTAATAAGGGGTCCAAATTTCTATTTAATTTTAACTTTGTCATGCATGGGATCACACATGAATTAGACATTCTAATTATAAAAAAGTAAGTCAGAGTGAAGGATTAATTGAGCTAATTTAGATTATGGAACCTGATCATCGATAGTCAGGGTGAGAATAAAAGGTTAAGGTGACCATTGGTGGTAAAGGGCCAAGGTCAAAATTAGGTTAAAAGGTGGTTTTAGATAGTAGGTCAAATTGACTAGTGTTAGGTCTAGTTTAGGGACAAATGGTCTAGGTTGGGCCCAAGGGGGTCCTGAGGTGGTCCAAGGGGATTGTAACAATAAAAACCATCATGTGTAGATTTTTGGTGTCTATATTTTTCCCATTATTTTTATGTAGTTTGAATCAATAAGCTGAAAAATAAAAATAAATTATGGGTCAAAGGTTAGGTTGCCTCAAGTATGGGAGGAGGTGTTCCCCCTTTGACTAAGAGTCAATGAGGTAAAATGAAATTGAGTATAGGTTTGATGAGTGGGTAGTGGATGATAAAAATGGGTGAATGATATATTGGGAATTGAAGCACAAATGTGCACACAAAGTATGACAAAAGGTATGACATCCAAGATCATGCATAGACTAGGTTGACATAGTTGGTAAAAATAAAGGTCAGTGTTAGGAAGACAAGTGATAAGTAGACTACGTGACCACATTTAGGTGTGGCAGTTAGGTACACTCATAAATGCAATTCTCCTAGGTTATGTTAGTGTTTTCATGGGTATCTAAGCTAGGAAGTTATCCTAGGGGAAACATAAATATGTTAGGTTATGTCATAGGTATCTAAGGTAGGAAGGGATCTTGAAAAGACACAATTAGGTCTAGTATGCACAAGGTAGTGCAAGATCAAAAAGTGGTCAACATGGCAAGTGTTGTAATTGTGGTCAAAAGGACCAATAAAAAGGTGTCACAAAATACATGTTATTTAGGATGAAATAGATCAATGGTGAGGTGATGAGGTGGTTGAGGTGATGGAGAAGATAGTCTCCATGGGTGGGTGCTTGTTGAAGTTTGCCAAAAATTTTCTTGTTTGAGGCAAAAAGGAAATAAAAGTTCACAACTTGACCATCAAAAGCTAAGGGGAGCTTAGAAGCAACCATAAATGGTTACCCTAACCATCAATGATCAAGGTGTAAACCCTAAAAGGTCAGAGGACAAAAGCAAAAAAGTGGGTCACGTGATCTCATTTGTGATTGTTGACTTTATTGTCTTGTATATTTGGTGTTTTTGGGTAAAATTGACAGTGACAGATAGTGGGTGATTTTATTAGTGGATTAACCAAGTGGACCAAGATAGGATTTAATGTGGACATATATGAGGAAAGGTAATGGTTCCATAGATTATTCTATGACAATAGTCAAGGAATGAGGTAGGGGTTACATTAAAATTGGTAGTGGTAGTTTGATTTTGCATTGCATTTCATTTGAAGTGGGAATTTTTTTGGTTTATTATTTCATTGGTAGGGTAGGTTAAGTTTGACTTAGGTAGAGGATTTGATGATTCTTTCATGAATTTTATGAGTAAAAATGAAATTATGAGGGTAGGAGGTTGGGGGTAGGGTAGAGAGAAAAGTTTAGGTTAGTTGGTTGTAGGATTAGGGTGATTTGCTAAAGTTTTTAAGTAGGTAGGTTTTGGGAACTTTCCACTGGTGGTCACACATAGTGACAATCAGTGGTAAGCTCAATCATCAATGGTCAATAAACATGGGAAAAATGCTCACTTGACCATCAACAATCATAGTGAACATCGACAGTCAAGCCAAATAGAAAAAGGTTTATAGTTAAGTTTATTGATTGTTGATAGTTTTGAATGCATAAATGTTATAAAGTTTGTGCAATGAGGGTTCAAATTTGTGATTGATTAGGTCAAGGATTAATGGTCAAATTGGTCATGGTTTAAGTTGGTTTTGTAGGTAAAATGTTAATGTTTGTGGTTAGTAGTGCAAGTGGTAAGTTTGATAGATGAGGCATAAGAGGTTGCATTCTCGAGGTGAATGTTAAGAGGGGGATGGTAAAATAGTTAGTTGGTAAGGGTGAAGGGTAGTAGGTTATTGGTAAGGCTTAAAGGATAAAATATAATTTAATAAGTGAAGTTCATAGGTAAAATAGTAAAGGTAAATAAATGTGTTTGACATTGAACATTGTAGGCATGAGAGCAGATCCAGATGCAAGATCAGGTACCTCACATCTTTATGGAGATTTTACCTGGGGATGACCCCAATGGATTGGGCACATATGGAGGAGGTTAGTCTCAGAGTGATGTGACACTACCAACACCTAATATGAGATGTATATCTAGATACATCATCATCAATAATTGATGAACAATAAAGATTTAAGGGTCCCACCAGGCACTATCCTTATGGCATGATACCTAGCCACAATGGAGGAGTTATGATACTATGGGGATATAGTCCTAAGGCATTATCTTGATGAGACATAATGGGGAAAATAAATAACTCATTTGGAACGTGGTGTCAGTGTGGTGACACTAGGTTAATGGGTTGCTTCTATAGGCAGACCAACAGGTACTTCAAGGGGGCAAGCATAATGACCTAGTGATGCTTTAGGGGCACAGTCATGACATGGTTTATGATATATGTTATTTTGTTTTATATCATTTTGATACCATCTTGTGAGTCACTATGGTGAGATTTACATTTTAAGAGAGAGACATATATATTGTTGTATACATTATGATGTTAGACTCATAATGTATACATATGATCCTTGTTTATTACTCATGGTTTATGGTTTTCTTTGATGTTTATGATGTGATATTATTATTGATCATTGATGATGTTATATTAATTATGATTATGTTATGGATATTTAATATTGATGTAGACTCACCTAGCTAGGCACTTGATGAGATGTATGTTTTTTATGTTCATGGTTATGATGATGATGTTTATTTAATAAGTATATACTTCCTTATTTGGATTTAGACATCTAGTGAAAATGGTTAATTGCTTTATTTTTTATGGATGCAATGTTATGACTGTGATGGTTGTGTTGCTGATGATGTGGTTTGCTCATGCCAAATGTTGATACATTGTGGTTATGATTATGCTTATTGGTGATTAAGGTAAAACACATAAAGTGAGATTTGAACAACTTTAGATGTCTAAAAATAGAAAATAATCTAGAAATAAATGTCTAAATGGATATATTATCTAGTTATGAGAGGATAAGAAGAGGGCATGATGCTTATTCTTTGAAAATGACTAAAACAAAACTAATGTTGGATTGGATTTAAAGAACATAAGCCCTTTGAATGCTACGCATTAGTGTTCATTAGTTGGTTAAAAATGTGTCCTGATCACATAATGTCAAGTGAGCTCAAAATATCTTGCTTATAGTGTATAAAGGGGTGATGCATGAAAATGGAATCTTCTTGTGAGGTTAGCATGTCTCTTATAAAGGCTACTAAAGAGTTAGTATAAATAAGTCTATGTCATATAAAGTGTAGATTGATCGATGCAAGAAATATAATCATGAGAGTCGATTGCAGCTTTCAAAATTATTTTGGTTTTGCTATCTCTTGATAATGGGTCTTTTGCTTTTTATTTGTTGTTGCTTGGGGGTTGGTTGAGTCCCCCATAGATAAAATGATTTTGATAGTTTGGAGGCCCAAAAGGAACAATGACTCTGATATTGGGGTCATACTTGGGTTGGTTATTAAGTTACCCATACTCATGGGGAGTAGGGAAGGCATCAAGGACCAAAAAGTGATATTTTCCAAGTGAAAGGTGTTATAATGTTGTTTCCAAGGGGTTTGTGGTGGGGATTTTATTCAAGGGGATGGATGATCTAGTAGATTCCTTATTGGAGGAAGAAGATATGACATCAAATTTCATGGTTGAGGGCTTTTCTTTGGTCAATAAGGGTGTGTTAGATGGAGGTAAGATAACATCATTGGTCGATAAGTCATGTTGCATGATGAAAAGGCACTTGGGTCAGCTTGTATAGTGAGAACCTAGCCTTCATGCTCAAATTTTATGCAATGATGGAGGGTAGAAGGTACACAAACCATAGAGTGGATTTAAGGTCATCCTAGCAAAATGTTGTATTGGAATTTGCCTTCCACTACATAGAAGAGCTCTAGGAATGTGTAAAGTCCTAAATGGATATAAAAGATAATAGTTCCTAAATTAGTGGCCTTGGTGTCATTGAAGGATCAGAGCAATACCAAGGTTTTAGACATGACATTTTTTGGTAGTTTGAATTGATCATAAACATTGAAAGAGATGATATTAATACTAGCTCCCCCATCGATCATGACCCATTTGATGTGGGTTTGGTTGATGTAGGTAGTAATAAAGAGAGAGGGATCTGGGTCATCCATATGGATAGAAGGTATTTCTAAATCAGATGATATACCATTCAATATTATCATCATAGAACCATCACAATCATAACATCACATCCATGAACAATAAAACAATCAACCATTTTCACCACACGTCTAAATCTAAATAAGGAAGTATATACTTATTAAATAAACATCATCATCATAACCATGAACACAAACAACATACATCTCATAACATGCCTAGCTAGGTGAGTCTACATCTATCTATAACATAAGCATAATAAATATAAAATCATCAATGATAAATAATAACAACACATCATAAACATCAAAGCAAACCATAAGAAATAAATAAAGACCATGTGTATAAATCATGAGTCTAACATCATAATGTATACATCAATATACAAGTCTCTATCTCAAAATGTACATTTCACCACATCATCTTGTAGGCCTATATATATATATATATATCATAAACCATGTCATGACTATGCCCCTAGGGCATCACTATCTCCTAGAGCACCACTAGGTCTTAGTGCCTATCCCCTTAAAGTACCTATCGATCCACCTATAAAAGTAGCCCATTGACCTAGTTTTGCCACATTGACACTACCTACCAAATAACTCTATATTCACCCCATCAGGCTCGTCAAGACAATGCCTCAAGACTATAGCCTCATAGTAGCATAAATCCTCCATTGTGGCTAGGTATTATGCCATAAGGATAGTGCTTGGTTGAACTATAGGTACTATGGATCCTCTGATCTATCTCAAGGAGTATCTTTCCTAGGTGACCAAGGCTAGTTAGTCTCTGACCTTATCCCTATCACCTATAAGTATAGCCACCTACCCCTATAAAGCTACCAATTGACCTTGTAATGTTGTAACCTATGTCTATGTAGTGGTTATCAATGATCCTACTTGAGTATCTAGGGCACCTCCCTAAACCTATGCTTACTAACCTCTATCAGTTGGGTCCACATCCATCTACCTCCTACCACCATCATCCCCACCAAAATCCATTAACACATATAAAGCTTAGTACCATGCAGGGTAACCATCTAGAAAACTTGCATCATCAATCACTGGCCTAATTGGTAACTCCTCATGATCTAACAAGGTCTTTACTAGATGTGGCTCAAGTAGTAGTATGTTTGCATCCTCACACCTATATTTATAACTAGGATACCCTTTACTAAGCTGAATTGTATCCACACCCTATTGAATTGGATGAGATCTACCTCCCCATCTCACCTACTAAAGATCCACTTGTAACTCTATAGGGATGAAGTTTGCACCCTGTACCCTACCCACTCTTGAAACTTAACATATGGCCTCTAGGTAACATCACTAATCACCAATGAATCCAAGGCACCCCTAAACTAATCTACATCATGAACTCCTCCTACACCTAAAGTGGCAAAGTCATCTCTCCACCACATAAAACTAACTAGGAAATTTATCTGAGCATATCCTACCCACGATAGCCCCATTGGCATTAACACTTGGATGTGATCATAATCCCAATAGTGTAGGACAAGCCTCGCACTAATGTCATATCTCCTATGATTTATAAATCATTGTAACTCCTTATATATCTAAATAAGTATCAAAATTACCCATATAAACACTATGTGTCCCAACAACATCTCAACCAACAACCCCAATAGTAGATAGGGAAACTTCCTGTTACTTAAAATTTGGAAGGGTAAAGCATGAAACTACCATCATCATCATATTCATCAATCTCCTCTTTCACCTCACCCTCTAATAGAGTATAGAGTATCTAAAACCCCCAACAATCCACTTGACATGATAATGGACATCTCCATATATCATCTCCATTAACTCCTCCTACTCCTCCCACTCAATGTGATATATTGGATCACCCTGAAGGGGCAACTATGTGATCTTGTGCTTGTCCTCTGGAAAGATAGTCATCTCACTAGTGGGTAATAGGAAGGTGTTCATGTCTAGTCCCATCTCTCAATGAGAGCCACCATCATCTTCGTATTTCATAGTATGTGATGGTAGTATCACATAGCTCTGACCTAACCTCCTCCATATGTGCCTAATCCACTAGGATCATCCCTTGGAAAACCTCCATAAAGATGCAAGGTACTTGATCCCACATTTGGATTTGCTCCTATGAATGTAATGTTTAATAACAAACACATTTAGTCATCTCTAATATTTTGCCTACAAACTTTTCCTCTTAAACTATCATTTTTACCTTAAGCCTTACCAATGACCTACTGCCCTTCACCCTTACCAATTGACTATTTTACCATCCCCCTCCTAACATTCACCTTAGGAATATTTTGCCTTATCTATTAAACTTACCACTTACACTATTACCCATAAACATTAAAATTTTACCTACAAGTCCAACTTAAACAATGACCAATTTGACCATTACCCCTTGACCTCATCCATCACACTTTTGACCCCCCATTGCATAAACTTTATAACATTTATGCATTCAAACTATCAACAATCAATAAACTTAACTATAAAGCTTTTACTATTTGGCTTGATTGCTAATGGTCACTATGACCACCAATGGTCAGGTGACCATTTTACCCACATTTTTAACCATTACCAGTCGAGATGACCACTGATGGTCATTATGTGTGACCACCGATGGAAAGTACCCAAAACCTACCTACCTAAAAAATTTAACAAATCACCCTAATCCTAAAACCAACTAACTTGAAAATTTGTCTCTACCTTATCCCCAACCTACATGCACTCCTAATTTCATTTTCACCCATAAAATTCATCAAAAACACAAAAACCCTCTACCTAGGTCAAACCTAACCTACCCTACCAATGCAAAAATCAACCAAGAAAATTCCCATTTCAAATGAAATGCAATGAAAAATCAAACTACCATTACCAATTTTAATGTATCCCCTACCTCATTCCTTGATCGTTGTCAAGGACGAATCCATGGACCCACTACTCATCCTCATCCATGTCTATGATGCATCTTGGCTTGGTCCACTTGGTCAATTCACTAAGCAAATCACCCACTATTTGTCACTATAAATTTCATCCAAAATGCCAAATGCACTAGATAACAAAGTCAAAAATCACAAATGAGATCACATGACTCCCTTTTTTACTTTTGTCATCTAACCTTTTAGGGTTTACACCTTGATTGTCAATGATTAAGGTGATCATCAATGGTTACTTTTAATCCCTATGACCATCGATGATTAAGTTGTGGACTTTTATTTCCTTTTTGCCTCAAATAAGAATTTTTTTGGAAAAACTCAACAAGCACCCATCCATGGAAACTACCTTTTTCACCCACCTCAACCACCTCACCATTAGTACATTTCAGCCCAACTAATGCACATTTTATGACATTTTCTACCTAGTCGTTTTGAGCACTTCCTAACTCAGATACCCATAACTTTAATTGAACCATTTGTGTTTTTCTTACGACCACTTCTTACCTTGGATACCTATGGAAACACTAACATAGACTAGGATACTTTTGTTTATGAGTGTACCTAATCATCATGCCTAAATGCAGTCACATGGTCCACTTGTCACTTCTCCTAGTACCAACCTTTAATTTTACCAACTATGGAAACTTAGTCTATGCATGATCTTAGATATCACACCTTTTGTCACACTTCATGTGTGCATTTGTGATTCAATTCCCAATCTATCATTCACCCATTTTTATCATCCATTACCCACTCATCAAAATCATACTTGAATCCATTTTACCTCATTAAATCCTAATTTGAGGGGGAACACCTCCTGCCATACCTAGGGTAACTTGACCTTTGACTCACAATCCATTTTTTTTACACCTTGTTGATTCAAACTGAATAACAAAAAATGGTAAAATGTAGACACAAAAAATCTGCACATGATGGTTCTAAATGTTGCAATCCCCCTAGACCACCTCAAGACCCCCTTGGGCCCAACCTAGACCATTTGACCCCAAACCAGACCTAACATTAATACATTTGAATTATTAGATAAATCCACCTTTTAACCCAACTTTGACCTTAGATCTGAACCATTGATGGTCACCTTAATCATTGATGGTCACCTTAACCATCGATGGTCAGGTTCTACTGTATAAACTAACTCAACTGACCCTTCACTCTGACTTATTTTTATAGAATTAGAATGTTTAATTCATGTGTGATCCCATGCATGATGAAGTTAAAATTAGACAAAAAAATAGACCCCTTATTAACATCTTGTTTCACCTCTCCTTCCTTGCCTATAAGAAGAGAGGAGAAGGAGGTGAAAAAGAATCCATCCACAACTATCAAGAACTTTCGCATTTAGAGTTTATTTTTTAGGTGTTCTTCTAACAATCGAAAATCCATCCATAACCTCAAAGAGTTGACTTGTTACCACCCCTTAGTCAACATTCAAGTACCATTACTTTGTCTAAATCATGCTAGACTCTGTATATAAGTCAACCACCTCAACCACTCATCTAACCAACCTCTAACAAGCTAAGTATTTATTTCTAGTTTGTCAATTACTTTGTATCCATTTTGTAATCATAACAATAAAAATTAATCTCCAAAAATTACCTTTTATGATCCCACTAATCTATCTTTTATCAACTCAAACCTAATACATAATAACTGATGATGGTCACTCTAACCGTTGATGGTCTATCTAACTATCAATGATCATCTTAACCATTGATGATCACCTCAACCATCGATGATCACACCAATCACTGACAGTCACTATGAAAAAAAATAATATCAAGCTATTTTCATCCACCCACCCTCAACCAAATATAACTATCTTTTCATTTGCCTATTCACAAACTCCAACCTATTTTTTAAACCACACTTGACCTATTTAGCATTAGTATGGATTTGCTTATTGCTATATTAGTCATTTTAGTCTATTTTATTTAGAAAACATTTATTATGTTCAATTTTAGTAGCTTTTGATTATTGATGCAAGTAATCTATATTATATTTTATAAACATAATTATTTAAAATGTGTGGATTAATAGCCCCCACAAAATTTCTTGCTTCTAAGATCTAGCTAGCACTAAACAATCCACCCAACTATCTATCTAACCAACCATTTGCTTTAGTAATATATTATTTTTAGGTCATCCTTTTAAGCCAAAGAGGATCTCTTTATAATCATTTAATTCAATACATATACAACCAAATAGGTTTTTCAACCATACCCTTATTTAGTTTCTTCTTCTTTTCTCAAAATATAAGCTAAAATTCATTGAAACATTTTGGCTAACCATACCTATATTTAGTTGTCTTATTTACTTTAATGTTATCTTATTTGATGGAAAGAAGGGTGATGTTATTATAACTTGGATGTGGTTTGTGTTTCATAATTTAGATTATTTTAGATGCTTCTCTTTAAATTGAGAAAGTAGGGTGACCCTAGACGGTCAGGGTGTCCCACTAGGCATGCCAGAATGTTTCAATGAATTCCATCTTATATTTTGTGAAAAGAAGAAGAAAAAACTAAATATGGGTATGGTTGAAAAACCTATTTGGTTTTTCACATGTTGTATCATATGATTATGAATATCTCCTCTTTTTCTTGGGAGGATGACCTATAAATAAGATAACACTAAAGAAAATGGTTGGCTAGATAGATAGTTGGGTGGATTTCTTAGTTCTAGCTAGATCCCTTAAAAAGAGATTCCTTAGTGGCTATAAATCCACACATTTTAAATAATTAATTTTATAAAACATAATATATAATACTTGAATCAATAATCAAAATCTACTAAAATCAAACACAAGCAATGTTTGCTAAAGAAAATAGACTAAAATGACAAATATAGCAATAAGCAAAGCAATACTAATTCCAAACAGGGTAGGTGTGGTTTAGAAAATAGGTTAGGGGTCTATGAATAAGTAGATGAAAAGAAAGTTGGATTTGGTTGAGGGTAGATGGATGAAAATACATTGTTGTTATTCACTACCATAGTGATCATCAATGGTTGTGGTGACCGTCAGTGATCAAGATGATTGTCAGTAGTTGGACAGACCATTGACATTCAATGTGACCATTGGAAGTTACTTTGTATTGGGTTTGGGCTGATAAAGGTTATATTGGTGGGATCACAAAAGGTAATTCCATGAGATTGGTTTTTAATGGGTTGATTATGAAATGGAAATAAAGTAATTGACAAACTAGAAAAAAATACTTAGCTTTCCATAGGTTGGTCAGATGGGTGGTTGACTTATTGGTAGAGTCTAGCATGATTTTGGTAGACTAATGGTACATGGATATCAACTAATGGGTGGCATCAAGTCATCTCTCTGACATGATTGATAGATAACTATATTGTTGGAAGAGCACCTATAAAAAAGCTCTTGATAGTTGTGGATATATCCTTTTTCACCTCTTATGCCTATATTCTTATAAGCAAGGAAGGAGAGGCTTAATAAAATGTTAATGGGTCTAATTTTCTATCTAGTTTTAACTTCATCATGCATGGGCTCACACACAAATTCTACATTCTAATTATAGAAAATCAAGTCAGAGTGAAGGGTTAGTTGAGCTAGTTTAAACAGTAAAACCTAACCATCGATGGTCAGGGTGAATGCTAATGGTTAAGGTGACTATCAATAGTTGAGGGATAAGGTCAAAGTTGGGTTAAAGGGTGGGTTTATCTTGTAGGTTAACTTGACTATCATTAGGTTTGATTTGGGTTCTAACGATCTAAGATGGGTCCAAGGGGGTCCTGAGGTGGTCCAGAGGGATTGGAACATTCGAAACCATCATGTGCAGATTTATGGTGTCTACATTTTTCCCCTTTTTTATATGTAATTTGAATAAAAAATCTATAGAATAAAAATTGATTACAGGTCAAAGGTCAAGTTGTCTTGGGTATGGGAAGAGGTGTTTCCCCTCAAATTAGGAGTTTATGAGTTAAAATGGAATCGGGTATGGGTTTGATGAGTGGGTAGTGGATGATAAAAATGGGTGAATGATAGTGGGAATTGAAGCAAAAATGAGGTTCAATTTGACCACTAATGGTCATGTTTCACTGCATGAACACTTAACTCAAGATAATTCTAGTTTGTTTTTTCTTAGCCAATCATGAATTATGAATGTTAAGACTAAAATTAGAATGTGGTGTTGAACCCTTCTTGAACCTACACTTATACCTATCCCTTCCTTATAAATAAAGGGAATTGAAGGGAGAGAGATCAAGGAAGTAGATCATTAGTAGGCAAGATTAAGAGAGAGAATGAATATCAAAATCAATCATCAACTTATTATATAGGTATCTCTTCATCAAAAATCATCTTCAACAAGCTCTAGAACTTCTCTAAGCCATCAACCATCAACTTTCAAACCATGAGCTAAGTATATTATTATTTGTTTCAATTTTCAATTGTTTAGTTTATAAATTGCATCCATCTACCCATAACCTCTTTTCAGTCATTTGAATAACTAACCCTTGAACCAACCACCTCTAAACCTTACCCTCTATCTCACAACCAATATCTAAGCCAAACCCACCTTCTAGAACCATTTTATAACCTCAACTAAGAAACCTTCTTAACCTGAACCAAAATTGATAATAACCATCGATGGTCATTCTGACCATCGATGGTCACCTTGACCATTGAGGGTCACCTTGACTATCGATGATCACTATGTAAAACCAGACACCCAAAATCAAAAATCAAAAACCACTTATCAAACTCAACCAAAACCGTATTTTCTTGACTTTTATCATAATACTGACTAGAAACAATAAACTATCCATACTTGAACCATATTTTTATAGTTTAGAATCTACCTTTAACATTATTTTTTAAAAATATGTATTAATTTTGAAAAGTATTTATTTCTTTTGATCAAGTACTTTTATTATTCTATGTAACCTCTCTTATCAACAACTTCAACAACATTAACTTATTTTAAGAGGTGGATTGATAGCCTTTAAAGAAGTTGTGTACTTCTTGGATCTAGTTTAATAGGCAATCCACCCATATACTTAATGAATAAACCATTTTCTAGTCTCTTTATTATCTACAGGTTATTTTCCTAAGCCAAAGAGGAGTATCTACAATCATCTAGATTATGGAGTGAAAACCACATCTAGGTTCTACTAACCCCACCCTTCTTTCAAGTTTTACTCTCTTTCTAAATTAAAAAAAGAAATTAGTGAAACATTCTAGCATGCATGGTGGCATATGTCAGATCCTAATTACCCATTGACCATTGAGGGTCACCTTGATCATCGAGAGTCATTATAATTCAACATGCATAAAACTAAATGGGTTTTTCAACCATACCCATCTAAACAAGCTCCTCTTTGAATTAAGAGGATGACCTGCAAATAAGATAAAATAAATGGTTGGTTAGATAGATAGTTAGGTGGATTATAGAAACACTACCAAAACATGCCAAAAGATGTGATGATGATCATGGCCCTCATCAATAAATGGGATCCAACCATGAACATCTTCCTACTACCTACTAGTGAGATGACTATCTTATCAGAGGACATGCACAAGATCACAGAGTTTCCCCTTTGGGATGATCTGTTATATCATATTGAGCAAGAGGAGCAAGAGGAGTTATTAGAGATGATGTATATAGATGACCATGATTTTGTCAAGTGGCATAGTGTAGGTTTTAGCTACTTTATGCTCTATTAGAGGGTGAGGGGTGAGAGGAGACTGATGACTATGATGATGATGGTAGTTTTATGATTTTCCCTTTCAAATTCAAGTAATGAGAGGTTTCCCTATCTACAAATGGGTGTGTTGGTCGAGATGTTGTTGGGACACACAATGTTTGGATGGGTACCTATGCTACTTATTTAGATATACATGGATTTGTGGGGTTTTAGAGCTCACAAGAGGTATGGCATTAACATAGGGCTTATCCTACAGTGTTGGAATTATGAGAACATCTAAGTGTTGAGGTTGTTTGGGATATTATGGTTAGGATATAATTAGATAGATTCCTCAGTTGGTTTTATGTGGTGGAGAGATGAATTAGCCACTTTAGGTGTAGGAGGAGGAGTTCATGATGTAGATTGGTTCGTGGGTGCCTTGGATGCATTGGTGATGTTACCTGAAGGTCATATGTCAAGTTTTTAGAGTGGGTTAGGTATAGGAGGTAGACTTTATCCCTATAGAATTACAAGTATATCTCCATGAAAATGTGAGGTACCCAATCCTACATCTAGATATGTTAACCTTAATTAGTTGATGATAGTATTGAATGGTATATCATCTAATTTAGAAATACTAGATCCATTAACCTTAATTTGTTGATGATGTGAGGTTGTGATGATGATGAATTTTAGTCTTAACATGCATAATTCATGAATGGTCCATATCAAAATGATATATATCAAAATAACATATATCATAAACCATGTCATGACTATGCCCCTAGGGAACCATTGTCTCCTAGAGCACTACTAGGTCCTAGTGCCTATCCCCCTAAAGTACCTATCGATCTACCTATGAAATACACCCATTGATTTAGTGTCACCATGCTAACACCACCTTTCATACTAGCTTTGTATTTTCCCCATCAAGGCTCATCAGGATAATGCCTTAGGACTATATCCTCATAGTATCATAACTCCTCCTTTGTGGCTAGGTATCATACCATAGGGATAATGATCATTAGTCTTATAGGTGTTGTAGATCATCCTCTAGTTTTTCTCAAGGAATCTCTCTCTTGGGTGACCAAGGCTAGTGGAGTTATAGCCTAGTCCCTATCACCTATAAGTGTAACCACCTAACCTTGTAAAACTACCATTTGACTTTATAATATTTTAACTTATGCCTATGTAATGAATAATGACACTCCTTGTGCATCTAGGGTACCTCCTTGAACTTGTGCCCACTAACCTCTACTAGTTGGGTCCATACCCATCTACCTCCTACCACCATCATCCCCACCAAAGTCCACCACCATAGATAGAGCCTAGTACCATGTAGGGTAACCATCTAGAAAACCTGCATCATCAATCATTAGCCTCACTAGTAACTTCTCATGATCTAACAAGGTCTATACTAGATGTGGCTTAGGTAGTCATATCCCTATATCTTTCTACCTATATCTATAATAGACCTAGGATACCCTATACTAAGACAAACTATCTCTACACCCTATCGAATGGGATGAGCTCTACCTCTTCATCTCACCTATTAAAGATCCACTTGTAACTCTACAAGGATAAAGTTTGCCTCTTATACCTAACCCACTCTAGAAACCTAACATATGTCCTACAAGTAATATCACCAATCCACCAATGTATCCAAGGCACCCCTACACCAATCTACATCATTATCTCCTCCTCCTACACTTGAAGTGAAAAAGTCATCTCTCCACTGCATAAGACCAACTGAAAGGTCTATTTGAGCATATCCTACCTAGGGCAACCCCATCATCCTTAGCACTCAGATTTGCTCATAGGCCCAATAGTGTAGGATAAACCCAAAACTAATGCCATACCTATTATGAGATCTAAAACCCCATATTTCTTTATATATCTAAAAAATTAGCACAAATACCCATCCAAACACTATGCATCCTAGTAACATCTCAACCAATACCCCCAATAGTAGATAAGGAAACCTCTCGCTACTCAAATTTGGAAGGGTAAAGCATGAAACTTCCAACATCATCATAGTCATTAGTCTCTTATTATCCCTTGCCCTATGATAGAGCATAGAGTAGTTTAAACTCCTAGCATGCCACTTGAAATGATCATGGTTGTATCCATACATCATCTCTAATAACTTTTCCTACTCCTCCCACTCAATGTGATATATCAAATCACCCTGAAGGTGAAATCGTGTGATCTTATACATATCCTTTGGAAATATAGTCATCTCACCAGTGGGTAGTAGGAATGTTTTCATGGATGGATCCCATCTCTTGATGAGGGCCATGATCATTTATGCATCTCATGATATGTACTAGTAGTGTCACATCACTTTAAGCATGACCTCCTCTATATGCATCCAATCCATTGGGGTCATGCCTTGGTGAATCTCTATGAAGATACAATGTACTCATTCCCACATATGAATCTATTGGTATGCTTGTAATTCTTAATAGCAAACACATTTATTCACCTCTACTATTTTGCCTACAAACTTTTCCTCTTAAACTATCTTTTTTCCCTTAAGTCTTACCAATGACATACTATCCTTCACCCTTACCAATCAACTATTTTATCATCCCCCTCCTAACATTCACCTTGGGAATGCAACCTCTTCTACCTCATCTATCAAAATTACCACTTGCACTACTACCCGTAAGCATAGACATTTTACCTATATGACCAACTTAAACCATGACCAATTTGACCATTACCCCTTGAAATCATCCATCACACCTTTATCCCCCCATTGCACAAAAATTATAATATTATGAATTCAAAATTATCAATAATTAATAAAAGTAACTATAAAAAAATTCTATTTGTCTTGACCGATGATGGTCACTATGATCACTGATGGTTAAGTGACCATTCTACCCATGTTTATCAATCATTGATAGTCGAGTTGACTATCAATAGACACTTTTTGTGATCATCAAAGGAAAGTGCCCAAAACCTACGTACCTAAAAACTTCAATAAATCACCCTAATCCTACAACCAACTAATCTAAACTTTTCTCTCTACCCTTAACCCAACCTACCTACCCTCCAAAATTCATTTTCAATTATAAAATTCATCAAAAACACAACAAACACTCTACCTAGGTCAAACCTAACCTACCTTGCCAACACAAAAACTATCAAGAGCTTTTACATCTAGAGTTTCTTTTGTAGGTGTTCTTCTATCAATCCAACAATCCAACAATCATGTAAGAGAGCTGACTTGCCACTACCCCTCAGTTGACAACTAAGTACTATTACTCTATTGAAATCATGTCCGACTCTATCGATGAGTCAATCACCCATCTGACCAAATTCTAGCAAGATAAGTATTTATTTTCAGTCTGTTAATTACTTTGTTTCCATTTCATAATCAACCTACTATAAACCAATCTCCTAGAATTAATTTTTGTGATACTACCAATCTAACTTTTATCAATCTAAACCTAATACACAATAACCACCAAGAATCACCTTGATCACTGATGGTCTATCCAACCATCGATGGTCATCTTGACTATTGATAGTCACCTGAACCACCAATATTCATACCAACCACTGATGATCATTGTGGCAAGAAATAATAACAAGCTATTTTCATCCACCTACCCTCAACCAAATCTAACTTTTTTTTGTCTTCCTGTTCATAGACCCCAACCTATTTTCTATACTACACATGACCTATTTAACATTAGTATTGATTTTTTTATTACTATATTAGTCATTTTTGTCTATTTTATTTAGTAAACATTTCTTGTGTTCTATTTTAGTAGATTTTAATTATTGATGCAAGTATTCTATATTTTATTTTATAAATTTAATTGTTTAAAATGTGTGGATTGACATCCCTCAAGGAACCTCTTGATTCTAAGATCTAGCTAGTGCTAGGCAATCCACCCAACTATATATCTAACCAACTATTTGCTTTAGTGTTGTCTTATTTTTAGGTCATCCTTCCAAGCCAAAAAAGATCTCTTCACAATCATTTGATTCAATGTGTGCATAACCAAACAAGTTTTTTAGTCATACCCGTATTTAGTTTCTTCTTCTTCCTTTCTTGAAATATAAGCTAAAATAAGACAACACTAAAACAAATGGTTGGTTAGATAGATATTTGTGTGGATTTCCTAGCACTAGCTAGATCCTAGAAGCAAGAGCTTCCCTAGGAGCTATCAATCCACACATTTTAAAAAATTAAGTTTATAAAATAGAATATAGAGTACTTACATCAATAATCAAAAGATACTTAAAATGAACACAAGAAATGTTTGTTAAATTAAATAGACTAAGATGACTAATCTAGCAATAATCAAATCAATACTAATGTTAAATAGGTCAGGTGTGGTTCAGAAAATAGGTTAGGGGTCTATGAATAGGAAAAAAAAAATAAATTTGAATTTGGTAAAGGGTAGGTGGATGAAAATAACTTGTTTTTATTTCCTATAATAGTGACCATCAGTAGTTGAGGTGACCATCAGTGGTCGAGATGACCATCAATAGTTGGATAGACTATCAATGGTTAGGGTGACCATCAGTGGTTACTGTGTATTAGGTTTGGGTTGATAAATGTAAGATTGGTGGGATCACAAAATGTAATTTTATGAGATTGGTTTGTACTGGTATGATTGCAAAATGGAAACAAAGTAATTGATAGATTGGAAATGAATACTTAGCTTACCAGAGGTTGGTTAGATGCATGGTTGAGGTGGTTGACTCATCAGTGGGGTTTCATGTGATTTTAGTAGAGTAATGGTACTTGGCTATTGACGAAGGAGTGGCAACATGTAAACTCTTTGACATGATGGATGGATCATTGGATTACTAGAAGAACACTTACAAAAGAAGCTCTAGATACAAAAGCTCTTGATAATTGTGGATGGATCCTTTTTCACCTCCTACTCATATCTTCTTATAGTTAAGGAAGGAGAGGTGAAATAATATGTTAACAAGGGTTACAACTTGATATCTAATTTTAAATTCATCATACATGGGCTCACACATAGATTAGACATTTTAATTATAGAAAATCAAGTCATAGTGAAGGGTCAATTGAGCTAGTTTAGATGGTGGACCCTGATCGTTGACAATCAGGGTGACTGTTTATGGTTAAGGTGACCATTGATAGTTGAGGGCCAAGGTCAAAGTTGGGTTTATCTAATAGGTCAAATTGACTAGTGTTATGTCTGGTTTAGGTTCAAATGGTCTAGGTTAGGCCTAAAGGGATCCCAAAGTGGTTTAGGGGGATTGTGACATTTGAAACTGTCATATGCAAATTTTTGGTGTCTATATTTTGTGCCTTTTTGTTATGCAATTTGAATCAATAAAATAAAAACTAAAAATGGATTATGAGTTGAAGGTCAGGTTTCCCTAGGTATGGAAGGAGGTGTTCCCCATCAAACTGGGAGTTGATGAGGTAAAATAGAATTGGGTGTGGGTTTGATGAGTAGGTAGTGGATGATAAAAAAGGGTGAATGATGGATTTGGAATTAAAGCATAAATGTGTGTACAAAGTGAGATAAAAGGTGTGATAGCCAAGTTCATGCATACACTAGGTTGTCATAGTTGGTAAAAATAAAGGTTGGTGCTAAGAAGATAAGTGAAAAATGGACCACATGATCATATTTAGGCATGGCAATTGGGTACACACATAAATGCAAGTATCCTAGGCTATGTTAGTGTTTAGGTATCCAATGTAGAAAGTGCTCTAGGGAAAAACATAAATTGGTTAGATGAAGTCATGGGTATCTAAAGTAGGAAGTGATCCTAAGAAGACATGATTGGGTCTGGTATGCACAAGGTAGTGCAAGGTTAAAAAGTGGTCAACATGGTAAGTGTTGTCATTGTATTCAAAAAGACCAGATAAAAGGTGTCACAAAATCCATGTTAGTTAGGTTGAAATGGACCAATGGTGAGGTGATGAGGTGGTTGAGGTGGGAAGAAAAGGTAGTCTTCATGGGTGGGTGCTTATTGAGGTTTACCAAAAATTTACTTATTTGACGCAAAAAGGAAAAAAAATTCCACAACTTGATCATCGATAGTTAAGGGCCTTAAAAGTGATCATTGATGGTCATCATAACCATCGATGGTCAGGGTGTAAACCCTAAATGGTTAGAGGACAAAATCAAAAAAGTGAGTCATGTGATCTCATTTATGATTATTGACTTTATTGTTAGGTATATTTGGCATTTTTGGGTAAAATTGATGGTGATGGCTAGTGGGGATTTGATTAGTGGATTGACCAAGTAGATCAAGCCAAGATGCAACATGAATGCAGATGAGGATGAATAGTAGGTCCATAGATTCCTCCTTGATGATGATCAAGGAATGAGGTAGGGGCTACATTAAAATTGGTAGTGGTAGTTTGATTTTACATTGAATTTCATTTGAAGTGATAATTTTCTTGGTTGATTGTTGCATTGGTTTGACCTAGGTAGAGGTTTGGCTAAGTTTTTGATGAATTTTATAGGTGAAAATGAAATTGGGAGGGTAGATAGGCTGGGGGTAGGTAGAGAGCAAATTTTAGGTTAGCTTGTTGTAGGATTAGGGTAATTTGATAAAATTTTCAGGTAGGTAGGTTTTAGGCACTTTCTATTGGCATCCACACATAGTGACTCTCAATAGTCAGCTTGATCATCGATGGTCAACAAATGTGGTTAGAATAGTCATCTAACCATCAGCAATCATAGTGACCATCAGTGGTCAAGCCAAATAGCAAAAGTTTTATAGTTAAGTTTATTGAATGTTGATAGTTTTGAATGCATAAATGTTATAATTTTTTCACAATGGGGGTCAAATGTGTGATGGATGAGGTCAAGTGGTAATGGTTAAATTAGTCACGGTTTAAGTTGGTCTTGTAGGTAAAATGTCAATGTTTGTAGGTAGTAGTGCAAGTGGTAAGTTTGATAGATGAGGCAAAAGAGGTTGTATTCCCAAAGTGAATGTTAGGATGGGGATGGTAAAATAGTTTATTTGTAAGGGTGAAGGGTAGTAGGTCATTAAAGGCTTAAGGGAAAAAGATAGTTTAAGAGGCAAAGTTCATAGGCAAAATAGTATAGGTGATAAAATATGTTTTAGATTAAGCATTGAAGTCATGGGAGTAGATCCAAATGTGGGATCGAGTACCTCACATCTTCATAGAGATCCACTAGGGGATGACCCCAATAGATTGGGAATATATGGAAGAGGTTAGGATCAGAGTGATTTGACACTACCAACACATGCCATGAGATGTGGTGATGATCATAAACCTCATTAAGATATGGGATCTAGATATTAACACCTTCCTACTCCCCACTAGTGAGATGACTATCTTTCCATAGGATGTGCACATGATCACATAGTTGCCCCTTTGAGGTGATTCAATATATCACATTGAGTGGGACGAGTGGGAGGAGTTATTGGAGATAATGTATGGAGATGAACATGATCATGTCAAGTAGAATTATAGGGGTTTTAGCTACTCTACACTCTATTAGAGGGTGAGGGGTGATAGGAGATTGATGATTATGATGATGATGGTAGTTTCATGCTTTGCACTTCCAGATTTGAGTAGTGGGAGGTTTCCCTATCTACTACTAGGGGTGTTGGTTGATATGCTATTGGGACACAGTGTTTGGATGGGTATATGTGCTATTTATTTAGATATAAAAGGAGTTTTGGGGATTTAGAGATCATAAGAGGTATGGTATTAGCATCGAGGGTCACCCTGACCACTGACTATCAAGTTTCACTTCCTGAACACTTAACTTAAGATAATTCCCGTTTGCTTTTTTAGTCTTAGCCACTCATGAATTATGCATGTTAAGACTAAAATTATAACATGGTGTTAAACCCTTATTGAACCTAAAATTCCACCTCTACCTTCCTTCTACATAAAGGGAACTAGGGGGAGAAAGATTAGGGAAACAGATCATCAAGAGGCAAGAGTAGAAGAGAGAACAAAGATCAAGATCAATCATCAACTTCTTATGTATATATCTCTTCATCAACTATCATATTCAAAAAGTTACAAAACCTTTCCAAGCCATCAACTATCAACTATCAAACCACGAGCTAATTATATTGTTCTTTTTTTCAAGTTTTAATTATTTAGTTTAGAAATTGCACCCATACACCCATAACCTCTTTTTAGTCATCTAAATAACTAACCCTTAAACCCACCACCTATGAACCTTACCCTCTATCTTTTAACCAATATCTAACCCAAACCCACCTCCTAGAACCATTCTACAACCTCCCAAGTAACCTTCTTGACCTAAACCAAAATTGATAGTAACCATCGATGGTCATCCTAACCACTGATGGTCACCTTGACCATCAAGGGTCACCCTAACCATCAAGGGTCACCTTGACCACTAACGGTCACTATGTAAAACTAGACACCCAAAATCAACAAGCAAAAACCACTTTTCAAACTCAACCAAAACCCTATTTTCTTGGCTTTTATCACAATGTAAACAAAAAACAATAACCTAACCATAGTTGAACCATATTTTTAAAATTTAGCATCTACCTTTAATGCTATTTTGTTAAAATAAGTATTTATTTTGAAAAGTATTTATTTCTTTTGATCAATTACTTTAATTATTCTATGCAACCTCTCTTATCAGCTACTTCATCAATATTAACTTGTTTTAAAAGGTGGATTGATAGCCTCCAAGGAAGTGTGCTTACTTAGATCTAGCTTGTTAGGTAATGTACCCACCTACTCAACTATTCAACCATTTTATAGTCTCTTTCTTATATACAGGTCATTCTCCTAAGCCAAAGAATAGTATCTACAACTATCTGGATTATAGAGCACAAACCATATCTAGGTTTTACTAACCTCACCCTTCTTTCCATCAAATAAGACAACATTAAATAAAATAAGATAACTAAATATGGGTATGGTTAGCCAGAATGTTTCAATAAATTTCAAAAAATATAACAAATATAACATCATCTCATAGATAAATCATCATAATACTATCATATGATTTGGTAGAGGGCAGGTGGATGAAAATAACATGCTATTATTTACTACTATAGTGATCTTCAATAGTTTGTGTGACCATTAGTGGTTGAGGTGACTGTTGGTGGTTAAGATGACCATCAACAATAGGATAAACTATCAACGGTCAGGGAAGCCATTGATGGTTACTATGTATTGGGTTTGGGTTGATAAAGGTCAAATTAGTGGGATCACAAAAGGTAATTCTGGGAGATTGGTTTATACTAGATTGATGGTGAAATGGAAATAAAGTAAATAATAGATTAGAAATAAATATTTAGCTTACCATAGGTTGGTTAGATGGGTGGTTGATGTGGTTGACTCATTGGTGGAGTCTAGCATGATTTTGATAAAGTAACAATACTTAGATATCGATTGAGGGGTGGCAACAAGTTGGCTCTCTAACATGATGATTGGATTATTAGATTATCATAAGAACACCTACAAAAGAATCTTTGTATGAAAAAATCTCTTGATAGTTGTAGATGGATATTTTTTTCACCTCTTAATCCTCTCTTCTTATAGGCAAGGAAGGAGAGGTGCAACAAGATGTTAACAAGGGGTCCAAATTTTTATCTAATTTTAAATTCATCATGCATGGGCTTGCACATGAATTAGACATTCTAATTATAGAAAATTAAATAGAAGTGAAGGGTCAATTGAGCTAGTTTAGATGATGAAACCTAACCATCGATGGTCAAGGTAACCATTGATGGTTAAGGTGACCATCGACAGTCAAGGGCTAAGGTCAAAGTTGCGTTAAAAGGTAGGTTTAGATAGTAGGTCAAATTGACTGTCATTAGGTCTAGTTTGGGGTTGAATGGTCTAGGCTAGGCCAAACGGGGTCCTAAGGTGGTCTAGAGGGTTTGTAACATTTATAACCATCATGTGTAGATTTTTGGTGTCTACATTTTGCCCTTTTTTATTATGTAATTTGAATCAATAAGATAAAAAATAAGAATAGATTATGGGTCAAAGGTCAGGTTATCCCAAATATGGGAGGGGGTGTTCCCCCTCAAATCAGGAGTTGATGAGGTGAAATAGAATTAGGTGTGGGTTTGATGAGTGGGTAGTGGATGATAAAAATGGGTGAATGATAGATTGGGAATTAAAGCACAAATGTATACATGAAGTGTTATAAAAGGTGTGATAGCCAAGATCATGCATAGACTAGGTTACCATAGTTGGTAAAAATAAAGGTTGGTATTAGGAGGACAAGTATCAAGTAAACTATATGACTACATTTAAGTGTGGTGGCTAGGTACACTCATAAACACAAGTATCCTAGGCTATGTCAGTGTTTTTGTGGGTATCCAAGGAATGAAGTACTATTAAATAAAATAAAAATAGGTTAGGTGAAGCCATGGGTATCCAAGGTAGGAAGTACTCTGAAGAAGACATGATTGGGTCTAGTATGCATGAGGTAGCATAAGGTCAAAAAGTGGTCAACATGACAAGTGTTATCATTATATTCAAAAGGAATAGGCAAAAGGTGTCATAAATGTGTGCTAGTTGGGCTGAAATGGACCAATAGAGAGGTGATGAGGTGGTTGAGGTGGGTGAAGAAGGTAGTCTTCATGGGTGGGTGATTATTGACATTTACCAAATAGTTTCTCATTTGAGGCAAAAAGGAAAAAAAATTCCACAAATTGACCATTGATGATTGTTTCTATTCAAAATTCGCTTTTTAGATTTAAGAGAAAAAAGAAACTAAAAAAGTAATGGACAAGGCATGGGAAGTACCTGGATAAAGATTGCACACCGTAATCCAGACGCTTGTGAGCACTCCTCTTTGGCTATGGAGGAATGACACCTACAAGAAAAAAGGAAACTTGGACAAGAAAATGTTAGATGGATAGGAGGTGGGTTGCCAAGCAAGAGCTTGTTCCCGGAAGTGTGAAAACTTCCTTAAGGGAGGTCAACCCACTATTAACAGACAGATAAAAGATCAAGAAAATACAGAATGCCAGAATACAAAAGTGACAAAGAAATTTGGAAGGAAAGAAAAGACAAAATGATTACCTAAAGGAGTTGTTGGGCTGAAGACAGTCGCCGAGGTCGGAAATGTCGCCGGCGTCGGTTAGCTAATCTGCCGGCGTCGGCTACCCTGCCGACGTCGATTGGGGAAGTGACCGGCGTCGGTCGGGGTTGTGGCCTGTAGTCGGGTCTGGGTTGCTTTTTGGACTGTGGACGGGCCTGGTTCGTGAATGGGGTCGAGACAGGGTTCAGGGACAAATTTAGATGGACTGAGGGATGCTCTGGTTCTGGTTGGGTGCCTTATGCAAGGTCTTTGTTGACAGGGGGATGAGGAAGAGGAAGATACACAGGGGACAGGACCTGAGAAGGCTTTGCAGCCTCTCAGGGGGAAAAATAGAGGGAGTAGAAGACAGTAGATAGGATAGATGACTAAAAACTAAAGAAAAGAAATAAAATGAAACACTAGACTGTGCTTACCTTTGGCTTGCTGACTGAAGAAAGGAGGAGCTGTTGTTGGAGCCATGGAAGACTTGTTGCAAGAAGAAATCCCTGATCTAGAGCCTTTGCACCTGTTGCTGTTGTTGCACGAGGTCCAGACAGAGGAGAGACAAATGCCAAAGCACCAAGAGAAGTCTGTTTGCGAGCTCAAGGGTCTCGGGGGCTGCAACGGATGTAGAAAGGGGTAATGAAGGCTGCCGATGCCGGTAGTTTCACCGACGTCGGCCGAAGGGTCACCGACGTCGGCGGTCGCAGGATGGGGACAGAGGCTAAAAATAGCCTTTGCCCATTCTTGCATGCCACCGGGTGAGGGGTTATGGGAAGAATGGTCACGAGGATGCCAAAATGGGCGTGGGGGGAAGATAATGAAGAGATTTGGCCTAATAAATGCTAGGGGGAAGGTGGAGGGATTCAAGGGAGGATCCAAGGTGGCAAGGGTAGGGTGGAAAGGGGGCCACTTGATTTAAAATATTTAAGTTATTTTAATCAAATGGAGGCCGAGGGTTAGGATAAGGGTTTGAGGTGGACAAGGGGGAGAACCAAGGTGCAGACATGTTTGCGGTGTCTACATTTGCCCCTTTTTGTCTTGTTGGTTGTTCTAGATGAACTGCAAGACAAAAATAGGAGTTGGTTACCCCAGAAAAAGGATGAAGTGTTCCCCCCCTCAAAGCGATAGTCGAGAGAAGGGAACCGAAGATCGAGTGTCGATTTGACAGAGAAAGGGATAGAAGAGAGTGAGTGAAAATGCTGCCATAGTCGTGATTGCGCGTAGTCCACTTCACGAGAGGGTCAGGTCAAATTGTCACATGTCGAGGGTCAAGGAGTGCCAAAATTGAAGTAATCGGGCCCCAACATTTAGTCATCTGCTGATCGGGTCACTCAATTTAAGCTGAAGCTCCAAATGGTCATCGTGTTCTAGGTATCCAGGGCTCAGGAAATGCTCCCAGAAACACAAAAAAGCCACAAGTAGTAGGGATCAACTGGCTCGTGATCTTATACTTGCGAAGGGTCAAAAATAGTCCGCGGACAATTCTGCTAACCAGCCATGAGGTAGCACACACGTAAAAACAACCAAGGCAACACGCTGTCTTGGAAGTGGTCGAAGGTCGAAGGAGATACGCATGATCTCCAATGGTCATTGGTCAAGAGGATGGATGGATGAAAGGATGCGGCCGAGCTAACCCCAGAAGACCCCATGTCAACTGAGTGCTGCCTACATAGCCCCTGTCGTAGGGGCCTCAGGCCGATGTAGTTCTCCCTAAAAGGGAGGGAGGGTCAGAGGGATTGATTGGTCTTGGTCAAAGTCGATGATTGGTCTTGGTCAAAGTTGACAGAGTTGGTCGTGATAAGAGTCAAAGAAGAGAGGGTTTGTCCATCATAGAGATGAACAAAAGGGGGTGGTCAAGCTAACCTCAGAAGATGTGGTATCTGAGTGTTGCCTACATAGCCCTGGTCATAGGGCCTCAGACCAATGTAGTTTGGACAAATTGAGAAGATTGGTCGATGATGAGATTGGTCATGTGTTGAAATGACGAGGGTAAGATGAGGATAAAATGATGCTACAGATGGTGTATTCTGTAGAATTGGTCGAGAGTCTTTCATCCCTAGCAAGTTTCCATAATCGCGATGGATGTATGCTAAGAATGAATAGAAGTCTATTTATGCTTCAACAAGTATTGGTTTATGCTTAACATAAATTGGGTCTAGTCGGTAGTTTCCATGTGTACTGGTGTCCATAGAAACTATGTGAAATGGTCTAGGATGATGTCAGCTGAAAATGATGAAAATGGCTGGGTTTGAGATGAGTCAACAATTGATGTGGTTAAATGTGACCAAACTGTGAGAAAAGATGAAAGGCAAATCGCTCTTTCATTGACAAGGACCAGAAAGGAAGCATAGATAGGGGTTATTAGAACCAAAGCCCCGTTCATGCATTACGTCGTTGACCAGTGTTGAGTTAGAATGGTAATCGAATCACTTTGACATTAAAGTGAGCTCAAAGTCCCTTGAGCAGGTGATAGGAGGAGGATAGGGTAACCCAGTTTAAGAGCAGGAATAAACTTGCCCCTTTTATAGGAGACCCTGAGACAACTACAAGCCAAGTCCGTGACTCATTTTTTTTTTTTTTGTGCAGGCTGATCGATGCGGGAAGCCTACATAGAGATGTCATTTGCTTGGTGGTCATGTTGCGAAGCTGATCGATGCGGGAAGCTTCTAAGAAAGGCACTATTTGTAGCAAGATTAGTCACAGCCATCCTTTGAGGGAGTGGTCTATATTTTTGCTTAATATAAGGGCTTGAATAGCTGTCCTTCGAGGGATCAGTCTATTGGCTACAGCAATGATAGTACAGCTGTCCTTCGAGGGAGCAGTCTGTCTTTTTGAATTTGACTTGATTTTGTGACCATGGATATGTTTTGACATCTTGATTTTGATTGTTTTTTTGATAGGAATTTGAGTCACAGACAAGACTGTAGAGTTCAAGGACGCCCCTTTTATTAGGACAAAGCATCCATGCATCATAAAAGGGTCGTAGAGGACTTGTTAAAGGGGAATAGGGTTGAAAGGGATGAGGATTAAGAGGACGAGGATTGCTCAAGGGACGAGCTCAAGTTACGTGTCAAGTAGATGAGTACTCGACTAGCAGAAGAATGGTCGAAGATGCAACGCATTAAGAGGCTCAAGTTCTGGCCGTCTGTCGAGGGAAGACAGACGATAAGTCCCTGACCCATACTTGTGCGTGATGATAAAAGGTCCAAGCCAATTGGGGGCGAATTTTCCTCGTTTACTTCGCTCCATATTGGTCACGTGCTGATTCTCTTTGAGGACGAGGTCTCCGATGTTGAAATCTCATTCTCACAGATTTTTGTCGTAGGCCCGCTTTATGTGACTTTGGTAGACATGGAGATGATTAAGGGAAGCAAGACGGCGCTCATCGAGTAACTCAAGTTGAGCTAAGCGGTCTTGACGAAAGTCATCGTTGGAGAGAATGTCATGCAGGGAGATGCGGAGAGATGGGATCTGTACTTCGAGAGGTAAGATAGCCTCTGTTCCGTACACGAGAGAGAAGGGAGTAGCACCCGTAGAGGTTCGGATGCTAGTGCGGTAGGCCCACAAAGCGAAGGGAATATGAATGTGCCAATCCCTTCTTGTATCGTCGACCACCTTCATGAGAATTTTGGTGAGAATTTTGTTGGAAGCCTCGGCCTGCCCATTTGCTTGTGGGTAGTAAGGCGAAGAAAAGCTGAGTTTGATGCCAAATGAGTCGCATAGTTTTTGGACAGCCTTGTTTTTGAAGGACTTGCCATTGTCGGTGATGATTTTGTAAGGGGCACCGAAATGACAGATGATGTGGATGCTGATGAAGTCGACAATCTTGTCAGCTTTTGTGGAGACAAGAGGAATGGCTTCCACCCACTTGGTGAAATACTCAGTGGCAGTGATGATGGACTGATGCCGAAGAGATGAGTGAGGGTTGATCTCACCGATGAGATCCAAGCCCCACTGAGAGAAAGGCCAAAAATCCTGAGCGACTTGCAAGGTGTGGCTGGGGAGATGAAGCAGGTTAGAGTGCTGCTGACACTTGATGCAACACCGAACATAATCGCTATAGTCTTGATGAAGGGTGGGCCAATAATAACCCAGGCGAAGGATGCACTTGGCAATCGAGTTTCCACTGAAGTGTCCACCACAAATCCCATCGTGGACTTGCTTTATGGCATGAGAAGCTTCAGCGGAGGTTAGACAGCAAAGGAAGAGACCGTCAAAGCCTCGCTTATAGAGAAGACCCCCTAGCATGGTATAGCGAGCTGTGCGCTTGATGAAAGCTCACCGCGCATTGCTAGAGAGGTTGGGAGGAGTGACAGAAAGAGACAAGTAGTCCACAAGTTGCTTATACCAGTCATCTTGTGGGCTAGAATTGACAGTGTTGATATGGTCGATGTGAGGAGAGATGTATGAAGGCAAAGGTACACGATGCACTGTGACAAAAAGGCGGGATGACGATGATGAAGACGGGATATGTGAAGCAAGAGAGGCCATGGTGTCGACAAACTTGTTCATAGATCGTGGAATAGTCTGCAAGAGGTAATGGTCGAAAGATGCCAAAAGAAGGTCAGCACGATTCTTATACCTCTGTAAAACTTCATTTTTACAAAGATATGAACCGTTAACTTGATTAACGACGAGCTTCGAGTCATTGAAGATGTTGATAGACTTGATGTGGAGAGAAAGGGCAGTCTGAAGTCCCAAAATTAAGGCCTCGTATTCGGCCATATTATTGGTACAATCAAAGTCAAGCTTGAAAGATAGAGGCATGGGCTCCCCTTCGAGTGGGATGAGGATGACCCCCACACCCCCATCGAGTTGACATTTAGAGCCGTCAAAGAATATAGTCATTTGGTAGACGGTGTCATCGGTGGAAAGGGTAGCGATAGACTCGTCAGGGAACTCACAGTGTGAAGGTTGGTTGTCGGGAAGAGGGGCATCTGCCAGTTGGTCAGCGATGGTTTGCCCCTTGATAGATTTTTGTTGGATGAATTCAAAGTCAAACTCAGCAAGCAGCATGAGCCACCGAGCCATACGTTGATTCTGGTATGGCTTGGAGTGCATGTACTTGAGAGGGTCGGTGTGAGTGACGACAAAGGTTTTGTGGTTGAGAAGATAGTGGCGGAGCTTGGTAGCGGAAAAGACTAATGCCAAATAGAGTTTCTCGGTATGAGTATACCAAGTTTCATAGTCGACCAGTGTTCGGCTGATGTAGTAAACCGCTTGCTCGCGATGATGCTCGTCTCGGTGCGCGATCATGGCACCTAACGAATGGTTGGTGGCAGAGATATAAAGGTAGAAGGGTTGGTCGTCGTTAGGTGGAATGAGGACTGGTGGAGAGACCAGATAGCCTTTGAGGGCTTCAAAAGCCTCTTGACAGTCTTTATCCCATTTAAAGGAGACGTCTTTCTTAAGGAGGTGATGAAAAGGTTGGCAGCAGTCTGAAAGTTGCGAGATGAAACGGCGAATGGACTGGAGCTTCCCTTGTAGACTGCGAAGCTGCTTGAGATTGGTCGGGGGTGGCATTTTGAGGATAGCGTAGATCTTGGCGGGATCTATCTCGATACCACGGAAAGAAATGATGAAGTCGAGAAGTTTGCCTGAGAGGACTCCAAAGACACACTTCTTGGGGTTAAGGCAGACATTGTATTGCAGAAGGTGAGAGAAGATGATTGTGAGAATGGTCAAGTGGTCGCGGTGAAGTTTGGACTTGCTGAGAAGGTCATCCACATAGTCCTCCATGATTTTGTGGAGGAGATCATGGAAAATGTAGGTCATGGCGCACTGATATGTGGCACCAGAATTTTTCAAGCTGAAAGGCATGACTCGATAGCAGAAAGTCCCCCATGGGGTGATAAAGGTAGTCTTGTGCTGATCTTTTGGTGCGATTAAGATTTGATTGTATCCTGAAAACCCATCCATGAGAGATAGCATCTCGTGGCCGGCCGTGAGATCAACAAGCTGGTCAATGTTAGGAAGAGGAAAGTTGTCTTTGGGACAGGCTAGGTTAAGGTCGCGATAGTCTGTGCAGATCCGAATCCCCCCAGTTGCTTTAGTAACTGGGACGATGTTAGAGACCCACTGTGGATAATCGATGGGTTGGATGAAGGAGACAGAAAGAAGACGCTGAAGCTCCTCTTTGACAAGAAGCGCAACGCGAGGATGCATCTTTCGAAGCTTCTGCCTGACAGGCTTAGCCTCTGGTTTGGTGACAATGTTATGGGTAACAATGGTGGGGTCGATGCCAGGCATGTCGCTGTAAGTCCAGGCAAAGGCCTTGCTATGGTTAGAAAGGAACTAGGCATAGTCAAGATGCTCCTGAGCGTCTAAAGATTGGCCAATCTTTAAGACGTGAGGAACATCGGAAGAAGAAGGGAGGTTGATGTCAATGGTGGATTTATTTAACATAACCTAGGTCTCGGAAGGGAGGAAACGCTGGATGAAAGAGTCATCGGCACCCATGTAGGAAAGGATGGCGTCATCGTCAACGCAGTGGACAGTGTGAATGGTTGCCGACTCATCCTCTACCATGCTAGGAAAGATGAGAGGGAGAGACCTGGGCACCCCATTGAGCTGATAGGTCAGGGGTTCCAGGCGGATGGTGTTTATAGAAGAAAAAAACTAGGAGGGATGGAAACCACCGACTCCGTAGGTGACGAAGGAGAAATGGGCGAGTCTGGAAGAGATTGGTCAATGGTTGGCTCAGGACAAAGGTCGGAAGGAGCCTGAGTGGGGTCATGATATCCCAGGCCATATCATTTCTTGGCATCGTGATCATTGAGCGGCTCGATGGGCTGATGGGAGCCCTGCTCATATCATTCGAAACCAAAACCCTTCCATGCACACCTGTGAAGGTAAGTGTGTACAAAGGCGGGGTTGCCAAGAAATGAGAAATCAGATGTGAAAGGTTGGGGTGAAGAGAGGGAATTGCCATTGGTAGGAGCTTGATTAAGCCCCCCATAGACAAAGTTGGTTTGGAAGTGAGGAGGACCATAAGGTACGACTGTGCCGATCCGATGGTCATAATTAGGACTGAGGTGAAGGCGTCCATACTCTTGCAGAGTTTGGAACATGTCGAGGGTCAACAAGCGATATTCCCCAAGTGATAGTCATTGGAAGATGTCTTCCATGGGGTCTTTGGTCGGCATTTGAAGAGGAGGGGTGAGGGCAACTGTCGATTGCGAACTGGTCGAAGCTTCCGCAGATGGGGGCGGTGCCGGAGTTGACGGCTTGATGGGAATGAGGACATCGTTGGGACGGTAGGTGGTGTTGCAAGTCTTGAAGGGTGAAGGGTCAGCGGGGATGGTGTGGACTTGCCCGTCATGCTCAAACTTCACACAATGGTGCAGGGTAGAAGGTATACAGGCCATGGCACGGATCCAAGGTCAGCCCAATAGAAGGTTGTATTGAAACTCTCCTTTGATGATATAGAAGAGCTCTGGGACTGTGCGTGGACCAACACGAATGTGGAGGATGACTGTGCCAATGGTCATGGTGGTGGTGTCGTTGAAAGAGCATAAGATTGCGTCAGTTTTGGAGACGCAGTTCTTGGGAAGAGCTAGCTGATCAAAGGCATGGGTAGAGATTATGTTGATGCTAGCGCTACCATCGATCATAACGCGTTTAATGCATGTCCAATCAACATAGGCAGTGATGAAGAGGGCGGTGTCCTGATCTTCCATGTTAGATGTGGGAATCTCAGAATCGCTGAATGTGATGGAGGCGATAGGAGACAAGGAATGGACGAGGGCAACGAGTGGTTGGGGGTCTTCGGGTTGGACCTCCGTTGCCTGCAAGGCTTGGATAAGGGCTTGACGGTGCTGAGGTGAGGTTTGGATAAGGTCATAAAGAGACATCTTCACAGGTGTCTGGTGAAGCTGCTTCAGCATGGAGTCGTGAATTGGCCCAGAAGAGGAAGACGAAGAAGGTTGGGACGCGCCAAGGATATAAATTTTATGCTTGGGTGCAAGGGGTGGTTTGACGAAGGGATAGGTCCAAGGAATGGCAGCTTTTTCTTTGGCCTTGTCCTTTTGTGACTTAGTGGTTATACGGATAACATTGATTTCAAAAATGGGAGGCGAAGAAGGGGTCATGTCTTGCTGGTGAGATGTTGACGTGTTTGAAGAGGTTGGACAGGAAGGAGTCGGGGTCTAGTCAAGAGTGTCCTCAAGGAGAAGAGTGTCTTTCTCCATATGGTGGCGAATGACGGCCTTGAGGGCACAGCAAGTCTCGATGTCGTGTCCTAGTGTACGATGATATAAGCAAATTTTTGTGTCATCAAACCAGGAGGGCTTGGACCCGAGAGGTTGGAAAGGCTTGATGGGCGAAAGGGTTATGTCAGAAGTCTGGAGAAGTCGGTGCAATATCAACGAGTATGAGCCCAATAGAGGGTCCGTGCTATTTGATATGCGCGAGGTTGGTGACTTTTGCTTAGGTGAGGATAGAAGAGGTTTCCGTACCACCTTATGGGTTGATGGCGCGGTGACAGATGGAGACGGCTCTTTCTTGATGATTGATACTGCCTTTTTAGGAGAGGGACGATTGGAGATAGGCAGAGGAAGCAAAGGAGGCAATGAGTTTTGGTTGAAGGTCAGAGTGGGAAGGATGCTAGCAAAGGTCGAAGGATGGGGGCCCAAAATGGATGGCAATGGTGACGGGGAAGGAGACGTTCATTTCTGTGGTCTGGCAGTCTTCTTTGCCTTGGTTGGAAGACTACTGCTAGTTGAGGTCTGGCCTAGGTCCACCTTCACTTGCGGGTGAGTGAGGGTGGAGATAGGATGAACGCCAAATGACCTGATGGGTTTAGACGAGATAGATGTAGGCTTCGATTTTGACGGGTTTGGTTGAGGTTTGAGAGTCTGGTCTTTGTCCAAGGTCTGACAAGATTTTGCCTTAGGAGGATTAGCGGCATGTGATGAGAGGGCGCGGGTATGTTGAAGGGCTTTAAGATGCTCCCACAACACCTGAGGTGTCACTTTCCTCGGAGGGAGAAGTTCGATCTTCTCCACTAACCGAGAAAATGGCTGAGAGGAAGATGTTGATGGTTGCGAGGTTGAAGACGAGATGGGTGTAGTGGTCTTAGACGCATGGTGTGGTGAAGTCGTGACAGGTTTAGATGAAGACGAAGGGGAGACAGGGTCTTCCCTGGGTGGAGAAGAAACCGGGGAGCGAGGCTCCTCCAGCGGGTAAAGGGCAGGGATGACGGTGCCCTCCACTTGCGGCTGAGGAGTAGGAAGGGTCGGGTCCTCCATAGGCCGCAGAAAGGAGGAGGGCGAGACCGGTGGTGCTGGTAAGGCCGAGGCGTCCTCCAAGATGAGAGAAGTCGACGGAGAACTAACCGGGGAAAGAGGTTCATCCACATGTGACGGACTGATGGATGGACTGACCTCTTGAGGTTGATTGGGGACGAAAGGAGAGACCGTATTGACTGTTTGAATATTGTGCTCATGATTGTCATCAATTAAGGTCTGGACATTGTTCTGAGTTGGCAGATGATTGGGGAAAGGTTGTTTGAAGATGTCAATGGCCTGATTAGGGGGTGCATTTGGATTGTCTAAGATGAGATCCCCCTTTTCAAGCATGTCTTGTATTATGTTCTTAAAGGTCTTGCAGTTTTCTGTGTCATGGCCCTTAACACAGTGGAAGCTGCAGAAGTCTTGCTCCCTATACCATGCGGGGATGGCGTGTGAGGGATCGAATTGTGGAGGAGGTTGGGCCTGAGGGAGATTGAGGGCCCCCTGTTTAACAAGCTTTTCCAGCACAGACGCATATGATTCTCCGAGAGGAGTATATCATCGCTGCACGTATCTTTGCTGGAATTGGCGAGTAGCGCTCTGAGATGTAGATGGCTCAGGTTGATTGGTCGAAGAAGATGAAGGTCTGACAACCACGGCATTAGCTGAAGCCTTGGATTTAGAATTGAATGATGATGGCTTAGCAAAAGAAGAGTCATTGGTCTTAGAGCTGGGATTCTTACTCCGCAACTTGACTTTATTCTCCTCGATGGCACGCAACTCAAGTTTGCGGGCCATCGTGAAGGCCTCGTCAAAAGTACGGAAGGTTTGAACCCTCAGGGTGGAAGAGATATGTCTGGCACAGGCTTGGGAAAAGAGTTCAATAAGCTCAGCCTGGGGTAAGGAAAAGGAGAGTTGATTGATAAGGCCTCTCCATCGAGCAATGAAGCTGGCTATGGACTCGTCCTTGAATTGCCAGATAGAATAGAGGTCCGTGATTGAGACCTTCTTGGTTATGTTGATGGAAAAGTGATCGAGGAAGAGCTGAGCCAATTGTGTGAATGAGAAGAGAGAATGGCTAGGAAGGGAGCTGTACCAGTCAAGTGCAGCACCCAAGAGAGACATAGGAAACGTGCGTAAGAGTAACGCATCGTCATGGCCAATGAGGTAGCAGGCATGTTTGAATGCCTGCAAGTGTTGTTGTGGGTCTTCCTTGTTTTGAAAGCGAGAAAACTTCGGAAGCTCCCACTGGCTAGGATATGGTCTGATTGGGACAGAAGGATGAATGGGCTCGTTACAGATCTGCTCATATGAAAGAGTGTTACGCGAGCCGAAAATAGAGGTCTCAAGACTGGTCATCTTGTCCATCAGCATTTTGATGATGTCTGCCGACGGATTGATGGGTTGCACGCCCCCTAAGTTGTAGGGCGCTTGGAAGAGGTTAGAGGAGGCGTGTGACATAGTCGATTGTACAATGTACGGATGACTAATCACAGGGGCAGAGGTGGAGGCTAAAGGTGGTTGGGTGGAAGACATAGCTGGGCCCATTGTCGCCACGAGAGGTTGGACTGTGGTAACGGGGGCCAAGGGGTAAGAAGCCACCCTGGTGTTGATAGGGGCCAAGGTAGGCGGAATAGAGACGACAAGGTTTTGAAAAGGAGTGGATAGCGGTTGAGCGGGTTGAGGTTGATAGGGGGCCAAAACCCCGGTGGAAGTGGGCCCAATGATAGAGGGAGAGGGCACACTTGGAGGATTGGTCAAAGTCTGGTCAGTGATCAAAGCGATGGCTTGAGTGTCTGAAGGTTGAACTATGGATGTTGTCGACACAGCTGTAGTCACGACAAGGGAGGTTGGCATTCCATAGATTGGATTGCCCAAGGAGTCTCGTGTTCGGCTATGCGCGAGATAGTGTTGCAAGGCCTTGACGTTGAGGTCCAAGAATCGCTCGAAATCTTGGTCCCCTTCTTGGACAATGGGAGTCTGCGGCGGGGTTGGACGGGCAGGAGTTCTTTCGGTCTCCGAGTTGAACTCCATTGTAGGCTTGGTCACGGATGGGGTGGATGGAAGTGGTTGACGGCTGGCATGGTCGATAAGAGCCTTGGCTTGGCTACGAGTCAAAACCATGTAAGGCAAAGAAGGTTCAGGTCTCAGGAACTGTGTTGCTCAATTTCAGAAGACCAGGATGGAGTCTTTGACAAAGAAGGGACAGGTTTCAGGCTGCTGGTTTTGAAAAAAAAGGACAGTGACAGAGACCAACGTCAGTTTAAAAACCGATGTCAGTAAGAAATGTGGCCGACGTCGGTCAGATAACCGATGCCGGTAACAGATGAAGCTGACGTCGGTAGCAGAACTGATGCTGGTGACAGGGGGAAAGCCGACGTCGGTGGCAGAACTGATGTCGGTGACTGTGTTTTCTAGAGAACCAAAAGGTTTGAGGATTCTTGGAAAAACAAAGAAGAAAGTGTCCTCACTCACTCAAACAAACAGATGAGAAGAGGAAAACAGAGAGAGACAGACAAGCCTAAGCGATAAATCCTAGGAATTAACTTTAGAATTTGTGGCTTATGCCTTAGATGGATGTTTGGGGAGATTGGCTGAAAAATGGGTCCTAGAAGAAGGCGGTCTAAAGATGGTTTTGGGTCTTGTTTTAGGTGCTCAAAGATTTGTGTTAGGGTCTGGTACGTGGCCTGGTGCTAAGGAGCAAGCTCCCCTCACTTCACGATTCCAGTGGTTAGTTGGTCTCGCTTAGCCAAGATATACCTCGCCTAGAGTTTAGACTCCACCAGAGAACGGAGTGGGCTTCCCCCTTGGTGATGAAATCCAAGTGGGGTTACCGGGACGGGTAAGGTATCCGCTGGGGGATGAAATCCCAGTCGGGCCTTGTCTCAAGTAAGTTTTATGTTCGTTTTAGTGCATGTGGTTCGGTAGTGTAACATCAAGTGTCTACGATTTATTCAATATGCGTCTAAGTTACTAGATGTGGACTAATGCAAGCACAAGCAGAAATGAAAGTGCAATACGTTTTAATGCCCAAGTCAAAATGTGATGTTTGTTATGAAGACAAGTTTGAGAAAGGGTTGAGAGTATGATGTTTAGACTAGTCTAGAATGCAAGGAAGAAAGATTCATTTTAGTCCTGCTTATAGTGTCATTGAGAAGAAAAGAAGGAAGAGAAAAGGTAAGAACCTAATGCTCCTAAATGAAGAAGAAAAAGGAACCCAGGAGGAACCTAGGGTCCCACCGGGCGTGCCAGAGATGTTTCTATTCAAAATTCGCTTTTTAGATTTAAGAGAAAAAAGAAACTAAAAAAGTAATGGACAAGGCATGGGAAGTACCTGGATAAAGATTGCGCATCGTAATCCAGACGCTTGTGAGCACTCCTCTTTGGCTGTGGAGGAATGACACCTGCAAGAAAAAAGGAAACTTGGACAAGAAAATGTTAGATGGATAGGCGGTGGGTTGCCAAGCAAGAGCTTGTTCCCGAAAGTGTGAAAACTTCCTTAAGGGAGGTCAACCCACTGTTAATAGATAGATAAAAGATCAAGAAAATACAGAATGCCAGAATACAGAAGTGACAAATAAATTAGGAAGGAAAGAAAAGACAAAATGATTACCTGAAGGAGTTATTGGGCTGAAGACAGTCACCGAGGTCAGAAATGTCGCCGGCGTCAGTTAGCTGATCTGCCGGCGTCGGCTACCCTGCCGACGTCGGTTGGGGAAGTGACCGGCGTCGGTCGGGGTTATGGCCTGTAGTCGGGTCTGGGTTGCTTTCTGGACTGTGGACGGGTCTGGTTCGTGAACGGGGTCGAGACAGGGTTCGAGGACAAATTTAGATGGACTGAGGGATGCTCTGGTTCTGGTTGGGTGCCTTATGCAAGGTCTTTGTTGACAGGGGGATGAGGAAGAGGAAGATACACAGGGGACAGGTCCTGAGAAGGCTTTGCAGCCTCTCAAGGGGAAAAACAGAGGGAGTAGAAGACAGTAGATAGGATAAATGACTTAAAACTAAAGAAAAGAAATAAAACGAAACACCAGACTGTGCTTACCTTTGGCTTGCTGACTGAAGAAAGGAGGAGCTGTTGTTGGAGCCACAGAAGACTTGTTGCAAGAAGAAATCCCTGATCTAGAGCCTTTGCACTTGTTGCTACTGTTGCACGAGGTCTAGACGGAGGAGAGACAAATGCCAAAGTGCCAAGAGAAGTCTGTTTGCGAGCTCAAGGGTCTTGGGGGCTGCAATGGATGCAGAAAGGGGTAATGAAGGCTGCCAACGCTGGCAGTTTTGCCGACGTCGGCCGAAGGGTCGCCGACGTCGGCAGTCGCAGGATGGGGACAGAGGCTAAAAATAGCCTCTGCCCATTCTTGCACGCCGCCGGGTGAGGGGTTATGGGAAGAATGGTCACGAGGATGCCAAAATGGGCGTGGGGGGAAGATAATGAAGAGATTTGGCCTAATAAATGCTAGGGGGAAGGTGGAGGGATTCGAGGGAGGATCCAAGGTGGCAAGGGTAGGGTGGAAAGGGGGCCACTTGATTTAAAATATTTAAGTTATTTTAATCAAATGGAGGCCAAGGGTTAGGATAAGGGTTTGAGGTGGACAAGGGGGAGAACCAAGGTGTAGACACGTTTGCGGTGTCTACAATGATCATAGGGCTTAAACGTGATCATTAACTGTTAGTGTGTAAACCCTAAAAGGTTAGAAGACAAAAGAAAAAAGTGAGTCATGTGATCTCATTTATAATTATTGACTTTGTTGTTTGGTGCATTTGGTGTTTTTGGGCAAAATTGATGGTGATGACTAGTGGGTGATTTGCCTAGTGGATTGACCAAGTGCACCAAGCCAGGATGCAACATGGACATAGATAGGTAGTGGGTCCATAAATTCCTCCTTGATGACAATTGAGGAATGAGGTAGGGGCTACATTAAAATTGGTAGTGGTATTTTAATTTTGCACTGCATTTCATTTAAAGAGGGAATTTTCTAGGTTGATTATAGTGTTGGTAGGGTAGGTTACATTTAATTTAGGTAACGGGTTTGCTCAGTTTTTGATGAATTTTATGGGTGAAAATGAAATTGGGAGGGTAGGTAGGATGGGGCTAGGGTAGAGAGCAAAGTTTAGGTTAGTTGGTTATAGGAGTAGGGTAATTTGTTGAAGTTTTTAAGTGGGTAATTTTTGGGCACTTTCCACTGATGGATACACACAATGACTATCAATGATTAGCTCAACCATTAATGGTTGAAAAACATTGGAAAAATGGCCACCTAACCATCGATAGTCATAGAGACCATCAGTGGTAAAGACAAATATCAAAAGGCTTATAGTTAAGTTTATTAATTTTGATAATTTTGAATGCATAAATGTTATAAATTTTGTGCAATGAGGGGTCAAAGGTGTGATGGATGAGGTCAAGGGGTAATGGTCAAATTAGTCATGGTTTAAGTTGGAATTGTAGGTAAAATGTTAGTGTTTTTGGGTAGTAGTGTAAGTGGTAAGTTTGATAGATGAGGAAGAAGAGGTTGCATTCTCAAGGTAAATGTTAGGAGGGGACAGTAAAATAGTTAGTTGGTAAGGGTGAAGGTTATTAGGTCATTAATAAGGCTTAAGGGAAAAAATATAGTTTAAGAGGAAAAGTTCATACGTAAAATAGTAGAGGTGACTAAATGTGTTTGTTATTGAACAATATAGTCATAGGAATAGATCCAGATGCAGGATCAGGTACCTCATATCTTCACAGAGATCACTAAGGGATGACCCTAGCGAATTGGGAACATATGGATGAGGTTGAGTTTAGAGGAATGTGACACTACTAGCATGTACCATGAGATGCAGTGATGATCATGGCCCTCATTGAGAGATGGGATCCAACCATAAACACCTTCCTACTACCTACTAGTGAGATCACTATCTTGCTAGAGGATGTACACAAGATAAAATGATTTCCCTTTTGGGGTGATCCAATATATCACATTGAGTGGGAGGAATGGGAAGAGTTATTATAGATGATGTATAGAGATAACCATGATCATGTCAGGTGGCATGCTGGGGGTTTCAGCTATTCTATAATCTATCATAGGGTGAGGGGTAAGAAGAGACTGATGACTATGATGATGATTGTAATTTCTTACTTTTCCCTTTTGAATTCAAGTAATGGGAGGTTTCCCTATCTATTATTAGGAGTGTTTGTCAAGATGCTAGTAGGATACATAGTCTTTAGATGGGTACCTATTCTACTTGTTTAGATATATAATGAGTTTTGGGGATTCAAATCTCACAAGAGGTATGATATTAGTTTCAAGTTTATCTTACACTATTGGGCTTATGATCATATTTGAGTACTAAAGCCAATGGGGTTGTTATGGGTAGGATATGCTCAGATAGACTTTTTGATTGGTTTTATGTGGTAGAGAGATGACTTTACCACTTTAGGTGTAGGAGGAGGATCTCATGATGTAGATTTATGTAGAGGTGCCTTGGATGCATTGGTGATTGGTAATGTTAGATGGATTCCATATGTCAATTTCTTATAGTAGGTTAGGTATAAGAGGTAGAGTTTATCCCTACAAAGTTATAGGTGGATTTTTGGTAGGTGAGATGGGGAGGTAGAGCTCATCCCATTTGATAGGGTACAAAGATAGTTCAAGTTAGTACAAGTTATCTTGGGTTCATTTCCAAAATATAGGTAAGAGGATGTAGAGATGCTACTACCTGAGCCACATTTAGTATAGACCTTGTTATATCATGAGGAGTTGATAGTGAGGCCAGTGATTGATGATGTAGGTTTTCTAGATGGTTACCTTGCATGGTACCAGGCTCTATATGTAGTAACAAATTTTGGTGGGGATGATGGTGGTAGGAGGTAGATGGATGTGGACCCAAATGGTAGAGGTTAGTGGGTATAGATTTAAAGAGGTGCCCCAGATGCATAGGCATGAGTGGTGTTATCCACTACATAGGCATAGGTTATAGCATTATAGGGTCAACTAGAAGATTTATAGAGTTAGGTGGTTAGACTTAAAGGTGATAGGGACTAGGCTAGAGCTTCACTAGCATTGGTCACCTAGGTGAGAGACTCCTTGAGATAGACTAGAGGAGTATCTGCAATACCTATAAGATCTCTAGGCATTATCCCTATAACATGATACCTAGCCATAGTGGAAGAGTTATGCTATTATGAGGCTATAGTCCCGAGGCATTATCTTAATGAGCCTTGATGGGGTAAATATAGAGCTAGTTTGGAAGGCAATGCTAGTGTGGTGACACTAGTTTAGTGGGCTACTTCTATAGGTGGACCGATAAGTACTTTAGGGAGACAAACACTAGGACCTAGTGGTGCTCTAAGAGATAGTGGTCCCCTATGTTTCAATGAATTTCAACTTATATTTTAAGAAAGGAAGAAGAGTAACTAAATATGGTTATGGTTTAAAAATCTTTTTGGTTATGAATGAATTAAATCAGATGATTTTGAAGATCTCCTCTATCTTGGGAGGATGACCTAAAAATAAGATAACACTAAATCAAATGGTTGGTTAGATAGATAGATGGGTGGATTGCCTAGCACTAGCTAGATCCCAAAAGCAAGAGCCTCTTCAAGGGATATTAATCCACATATTTCAAACAATTAAGTTTATAAAAAAAATAGATTACTTAGATCAATAATCAAAAGCTTACTAGAATTAAACATAAGAAATGTTTACTAAAGAAAATAGACTAAAATGACTAATATGGAAATAAATAAATCAATAATAATTTTAAATAGGTTAGGTGTCATTTAGAAAATATGTTGGGGTTTGTGAACAGGTGAACAAAAATAAATTTTGATTTGGTTGAGGGTAGGTGGATGAAAATATCTTGCTATTATTTCCTACCATAGTGACCATTGGTGGTTAGTGTGACCATCGATAGTTGAGGTGACTGTTAGTGGTCAAGATGACCATCAATAGTTGGATAGACTGTCGACAGTCAGAGAGACCATTGGTGATTATTTTGTATTAGGTTTGGGTTGATAAAGGTCATGTTGGTGGGATCACAAAAAGTAATTCCATTAGATTGGTTTATACTAGGCTGATTATAAAATGGAAACAAAGTAATTAATAGATTGGAAATAAATACTTAGCTTTCCATAGGTTGTTTAGATGGGTGGTTGAGGTGGTTGACTCATTAGTATAGTTTGGTGTGATTATATCAGAGTAACAATACTTGAATATCAATAAAAGGGTAGTTGTAAGTTAGTTCTCTAACATGATGTCTAGATCACTAGATTGCTAGAAGAAAAAATGCAAAATAAGCTCTAGATGCAAAATCTCTTGATAGTTATGGATGGATCCTTTTTCAACTCCTGCTCATCTCTTCTTATAGGCAAGGAAGGAAAGGTGCAATAAGATGTTAATAAGGGGTCCAAATTTTTATCTAATTTTAACTTTATCATGCATGAGCTCACACATGAATTATGCATTCTATTTATAAAAAAGAAATTTGGAGTGAAGGGTCAGTTGAGCTAGATTTTTTTTCCACCTCCTACTCCTCTCTTCTTATAGGCAAGGAAGGAAAGGTGCAATAAGATGCTAATTAGGGGTCCAACTTGTCTAATTTTAACTTCATCATGTTTGGGCTCACACACAAATTAGACCATCAGTGGTTGGATAGACCATTGGTAGTTAGGGTGACCATCGATGGTTACTATGTAGTGGGTTTGAGTTGATAAAGTTCAAATTAGCAAGATCAAAAATAGGAATTCAAGGAGATTGGTTTATATTAGGTTGATTGCTGGAAATAAAGTAATTGATAAATTAGAAATAAATACTTAGCTTACTAGAAGTTGTTTAAATTGGTGGTTGACTCATTAGTGGAGTCTAACATGATTTTGTTAGAGTAATGGTACTTGGATATCGATCGAGGGGTGGTATCAAGTCAACTCTCTGATGTGATGGTTGTATTGCTAGATTGTTGGAAGAACACTTGTAAAATAAGCACTAGATTTAAAAGCTCTTGATAGTTTTAGATAGATCCCTTTTTCACCTCTTATTCCTCTCTTCTTATAGGCAAGGAAGGAGAGTTGTAAAAATATGTTAAAAGGGGGTATAACTTGTTGTCTAATTTTAATTTCATCATGCATGGGCTCACACATGAATTAGACATTCTAATTATAGAAAACCAAGTCATAACCTTGGCCCTATCAATTGTCAACGATCACCCTAACTGTCGAGGGTCACACTAACCATTGAGGGTCACCTTGATCACCCAATGGGACATTTAGGCACATTTAGGCATGATCCTGCCACCCAATCCAACACCCATAAAACTTCAAAGAACATATATCTTTATCAAATTGGCTTGTAAAGTAGGTAATTGATAATAAATCTATGGTTAGTTTTAATTGTTTAAGGCTCTCAAAAAGATCTATATTAGAAATCAATAAGTGGCTTGGTATTGGGGCCTACCCCCTCACTTCACACACTATAGTGATAAGGGTGTTAGGTGCTTAGCCAATATATACCAATTTCCAAAAGCTTATACTCAACTAGAGAGCTAATTTGGTTCTCCTCTTGGTGGTAAAATTTAAGTAAGATAGCTAGGAAATATAAGGTGACTACTAGGTGAAGAAATCCCAATTGGGCCTTATGTCAAGTTGTTTTGATGTAAGTGGTTTATTTTGTGTGTGTGATACAAGTGATGCTATGATTGAATTAATTTTCTTTAATTTAGCTAACTGATCTAAACTTGCAAGCAGTCAATGTATGTAGTTGATTTTAAGTCCAAAATAAATTTTAATTTCATTTATGAGCATAGAATAGGGATAAGAGAAGATTTATGCAACAAAAGAAAACACAAGTATATATTCAAGGGTCCCACTAGGTGTGCAAGAACATCAAGCTATCTTTACCACAATTAAACATCAAAATTCAAAGAACATCTATCTTTGTCTAAATAAGCACAAAGAGTAGTTCTAAACCATAAAGATTATTGATCTTTACACAAATATGATAAAAGAATAAATACGCAAAGAATATACTGATATTTGAGAAAAATTCACAAAAATGAGCAAAGATATTTCAAAATTTCAAAAATCTAACTACCCTCATTCTAGCGCCACTGGAATGCCTATCCTATCGGTGCTTAAATATGTATCATAAGTGGTCTAGAGTGTTCAATAAACACTTATCATTTATGAAATCAAAGATTCCATTACATAAGTTGCATGTTGTGATAATCCTACTATCTTTGGTGGAATAGAGGTAGAGAAAATGAACTATTCCACAAATTTATATTAGTTGGTGGTTGGGAGCTACCATGGCTTGAAGTTGATTTTTAAGAAAAAGAAAGTAATATATGATAATTAGAATGAATAATGGTAAGATCTAAGTCTAAAGCTAAAACAAGACGAATATTCATAATGAAGCTAATCTAAGGTGAATTGATAAAAAAGTATTAAAAATAAGGTTAGGATAGAGAAGGGATAATTATTGTTCAAGATCTATCTGAACATGCATTTAACCAATACATGACATGACATAGAATATGCTCAAATCCTATCACACATTAGGTAAATATCTAAGGATAGTATGAAATAATGTAAATAAATACCATATTTACCTTAAATATTCACCCTTGAAAATAAACAACATTAGCACATATGCAAGAAAGGTAAAGAAAATGAAGTAAACCTTAGATGTTTTAACTAATCTTTCATAAGCACAAATTAGTAACTCTACACTTAAATATACACATCTAGAATTCATAAGAACCATTCAAATCTAAGATTTAGACTAGATAAATGAGAGAGAAACCATAATATCAATTCACACAAGCAAAATGGACAAATTTTTTAGAACTCTTTATTTTATATTAATTTGCTCAAAAGTTACAAAATAGTTTTTGGCTCCAAAAACTCTCTCCCCTTTTTATAATGGGAATTAACTCTTTATATAGACCTTTCATGAGGTATGCCAGTTATTCATGTCAAAATTTAAGGACAAATATCTTTTTACAATCTTTTGAGAACCCTATAGACATTCTAAATGACTAACCTATAGGCAATGTGCTTTACAAGTTGTACATGCCTTTAAAAAAGAATATTTTCTTTTCAAAAGTATACAAGCTCAACTAAAAATATAATATTCCCATCTTAACTAACTTGGAGACCCTTATGTTGTCGCAATATTTTGCTTTCCTTATAGGATCGTCATTTTATAATGTTATTCATTGATCAGATGGCAATCAATGATAGGTATCATGAATAATTATTTTTCTTGATATTCTAGGCCTTTGAGATCCCTCTCAGCCCTTTCTAAAGATTTTTTAATGCCCTTGACATATCCTATCTTTTCTTATAATGATAAAAGTATGCCCATGACCTTTTTGTTATCAAACCCTATTTTTCCTTCTCCTTGATTCCTTACTTCTTGCATGAATTGAGTAGTTATGTGCTTGAACTCCTCTTCAGTTATAAGACCCAAGGGACTAAGGTTGGTAGGATATTTGATCAAGCTATTCAATATGTTAAACATTTTATCTTCTTCTTGTTTGAGGTCTTTATAAATATCTTCCATCTACTTGGACATGAGTAGGCATTAATCTCATCAATTAATATAACCATATTAAGGTGGGCTAGGATTACTATATTAAATTTAAGGATTTTTTTTTTAGTCAAGACCTTGATCAAATACTTCACTTGGTATCTCTATTCCTACCATTCAAAAACTTGGCCTATAGACCTAATACTTTGTTTATTTATTGAATCCTACCTGGTCTTGATTGACTTTAAAGAATTGAACAAATCAATCATGGTGTCCTCAAATTACATGAATCTATCTTCTTGGATTAATAAGATGGCATGTTATTTAAAATTCTTGTTCTACTGTAAGATGCCCTTGATCATTTTTTACAATTGATCTAACTGAGCCTAAGCCATTTTAAGAACATTTTCTTCAAATATTAGATCTTCACTAGGATTTTGTCCTCTAACTAGATTCAATCAAACAAAAGGTTCTAATTTTTAGAAATTTAATTATTCTCCACCAACCATGGCCTTCTTCTCAATTACCCTCTACAAACTAGTAGTGGTTGGATCAAATTTGCCATCAACTAAATATTTTATCACCTTTGGAGCTAGGGTCTCCATTTTTGCTCCACTTGATTCTCCTAGAGCAACCATTATTTTTTCATCTTCTTGTTATAGGGTAACTATCCATGGATTAACTTCATAAATTGAGATATTGATGGCCCTCATAATATCCCATGGATGTTTTGCACTTGGTAATTTCTACAATTTTCCATAAATGAACCATTTAGGAATGGTTGGACCTTGAATCAAGTTTTCTTCATTAAAGATATTAACTTTACTCAAAGGATGAGTGAAGGTCACCTTGGGCTTCTTGGTTTTAACTTGGATAATGGCCAATTCAAATTTTATTTTGGGGGTTTCTATAGGAACTAGATCCAACATTTCCTTCCCTTTTTCTTCCTTTATTTCTTTCATTTTTTCATCCTCAGACTCATCAGCTAATGATAACATTTTGAGGGAATCTTCAATGGTCTCACCATGGTCTAATTCCACCATGTGAACCTCTTTAAATGGTAATCCTTGTTCTTTTACCTAGGTTGAAGATGATGTTATTTCATCAGGCCTTTTCTCCTCTAGCCTTTGCTCAATTTGTGCCTTAGGTCTAGACTCTATCTACAACTAGGCTAGTGGAGATTTATAAGGTATACCACTCTATAAATGGTATTGCCTTGGCCATAATTGCATTTGTCATCATTCCCTTTTTGCTTCCTTTGTATTCTATACATTGGATTTATGTTGTGGATTTTCAATCTAATGGTTACCTCAAAGAATGAAGAGGATTTTGTATATATGGTGTCAAAAAGACTAGGCTAGTGATCATTAGGGATATTGATTCCTTTAGCTTTCAAATGCTCTTTGACCCTTTCATGGGGATCCCACTTTCTCAGCTCATCAATTTGGAGATTGAATGAAGTTCTATGTTTTAAAGTAGCCTTAATATTATCCCATTGTGAAAAAATAGTCCTACCGATGGTTATGGGGAGGATATGAAGTAGCCTTTCTTCTTTGTCTTGAAAATACCATATATTCCATTACATAGTTGATAAGCCACATCCTGCTCTGCTAGTTTTATGGGTACATGGATAGGCAATCTAAGGGGAGTGCATTATGCTCCTTTAATATTGATGATTGTACAATTAGGGTATATCCAGATGGCCCCCATGTCTTCAATTGACTTTTTAATCAAGAGGTTGACTTTGGATATTAGATTCCCAATTATGGACTCTATTATGGCTAGATAAACATAGTCACATATGAATTGGATGTGGTCCCTATATTTGAATATGTGTAATTTTAAATATTATTGGGAAACTATTTGTGTCCCTTCAAGTGACCATTCTCTAAGGTTGAGGATATTTGTTGTGTTAAACAAGGCATCTAAGAGGTATGACATCATGAAGAATTGGTTCCTAGTCTTCTTCTTGACTGAAAAAAACTATCTACTTAAGTAGGTGTTGCTAACTTCACCAATATGAGGGGTGAGATACTTATCAATCATAAAATATACTAAGGTCACCCAAATTTTGTCTAAATATGTAGTGGTTGAATTTACACATAACCTATTCATCATAGTCATGATCATTCTTATCCTCAGTTTGAATTGACCATTGAAGTCTAAAAATACTTGATTTCCAAAATATAGCCATAGGGTAAGGATGTTATTCAAATCATTTTCCTTAGCCCAATTATTGATAGTGGTTTGGTTTACATGAAGCTTAGGTATCTTGTAATAGTTTTCGAATTCTATAAGTGAGATATAATCAATTTTACTAAAACTACCCTCATGAATAATCATGCCTTTGTTTATTTTGCCATATTTAAAATAAGAGAGAGAATGTCCATATAATGTAGTAACTTGGGTTTTATTGTAGCATAATGGAGACCTACCATATGAATGGAAACTATGTCATAATAGAGCCTACATACAGACATATTCTTATGCTCTTCCTTATGATGGGTTGTTGGTTCTTAATGGTCCAAAATAGGTTCAACCAATTGTTGTCCCTTGTATTTTGAGATATGACATCAAATTATGTGTTCTTGAAAATCCTACGTTCTACATTTGAATTCATGTAGAGTTCCATAATTCCCTTGAAACACCTTTTCGAGATGCCATGGTTGTGCATTTTCCTAAGTGCCTGCTAGGGCTTTTAGTTTAATTCTAGATTAAATTATCCTTACACAAATGATAATATAATCTTCTTTTAATTGACTATAATGAGCAGAGGGTTGAATTAGGGTTTCCATACTTTCTATGGATTTCTTAAAGGTTTTTAAAATGATTTAATAGTAGTATTTATTTAAAATTATGTGAGCTTCATGACTTATATCCTAATTAGATTGCGTACCTATACCTTTGCATTTCTCAGGTCTAAAAAATATTTAACTTAGAATATTATACTTACATAGATCTGATGTGGCATCACCATGGCATCCTACTCTTTAATATTTAAAATATAAACATTTGTCACTTTTGGACACATGTCAATATTTTATTAGTTGTAATCCCTTTGAAAATTTTGCCTTGCCTTCCACTATTAAATCTATTTACTTGGATTAACATGATTCATTGATCTCGATCTAAGAACTCAAACTCCATTAGATACTTTTTATATTCTCCATAGTTATCACACTTGTCACTTCTATATTATTTTTGAGCTTCATTGAAATGTCAATCTCATACTATTAGATCTTCCCTACCTGGATGGATGTGATTCATTGATCTTGATCTACTTAATTATACCTCCTATTCCATAGACCATTGATTAAAATGTGTATGTTCATCCTTATACCATCAATATTTGAAAGATTCATGAGCTTTAATTTGTGGCCTATGACTATGCCACATGTTGTCTTCCCATTCATCCTCAAGGCTTTTGACTTTTCAACCTTCAACACACACCAGTGGATCTTGTTTGGCTTGATAACTGGGTGGAATGATATTAGCTATTCAATATTATTTCATTGATATTGTGACACATATCACCCTCTTTCTTATCTTGGGGATTTGAATTGTCAATATTGATCTCAGACCATCGGATCAACTCAGTTGATCAATCACACTCCTTTGAATCATCTTTTGCTATGTTTTATTAGATATTTGGCAAGGTTATTATGATGGTTATACTTATCACCCTCTCATTTGCCTTCGGGTTTCATTGAATTCTTGACACAATATGAGCCATTAGATCAATCTTGCCTGAGAAAATGTGTATCATTAATCCTACAATCAATGAAAATATTAGGTCAAGCTCAAGAATATATAAAGAACTTAGGTTAAATATTTTAGACTAAGGTTTTATTTAGGTTGATAAACATGGTAAAACCTTATCATAAATTTTTTAGGCTAAGTTATAAAACATAATGAAAGGGATCCCATAAATGATAAGAGATAAGTCATAAGGTTTTAGCCTA
>JARHVA010002734.1:1712500-1737500 GCA_037957365.1 Torreya grandis
CTAAGGCATCCATATAAATGATAATTCACTTACCTATCATGCCCTCGAAAGCGCGGTCCATTACTCTTTATAAAGTTGAACCTTTATTTATTAGTCCAAAGGGCATCCTTTTGTAGGCAAAGATGTCCCAATTAGTAGTGGATGTAGTTTTTAGTCTATCTTCCTTGTTCATCAGTACTTGGCTATATCCTAAAAAACCATCAAGGAAGGACATCATGGCAAAACCACTAACAATCTAAATTAATTGGTAAATAGAAGGCAAGGGATAGTTATCTTTCTCAAATGCTCTATTTAGATTTCTAAAGTCTCTACACAGTCTGATTTACCCATTTTTATTCTTAAATAGTACTAAGTTAGCTACCCAATTGGAGTGCCTAATGGGAAACACTATCCTTACATCTATAAATTTCTTGACTTTTTTCTATATCAAAGGTTCTAGGATAGGGTTGACTGGTCTTTGTTTTTGCCTAAAAGGCTGACAGGTTTATTTTAGTGGTATGGTATGAGTTATGACCCTAGGATCAAAGATATTTATGTCCTCATATGACCATGCTAAAAAATATTTATACTTGGTCAACAACTCTTTATCTCTTCTTAAATCTTCACTAGTGGTGGCTATACCAATGTTGACTAGCTAGGGTTGACCTTAGGAACCTAAGTCAACAACATTAAAATATTTCCCATTTACTTTGGGAACCTTGATATTCCCAAATAGTTTATCTTTGTCAAATAATATTTCTATGGAAATCATGCTCTTAGGAATCTTATTGTCATTTAGTTGGATGATCTTGTCATCAATGTTGCCTCTATCAAGAGCATTTTTATCAACTTCATCAATGATATGGGCCTCAAACACTCCTAAAATATTCATGAAGCCTAATATCTATTGGTCATCACTAGATACCTATAAATGGTTGAAATTATTAGAGACTAAGGGATACAAAACCAATTCAACACTAAGGATTCCTAGTTTAGAGTCCTGGTTGGGCATAAGATTAGTTACAACTAAGGCTAACTCATCATTAACTTGGTTAATTACCCTAGGAATAGATACAATGTTAAAGGCATCAAATTACTCTATTAGGTCCCATGATCTAAACTTATATTTATTGAGATAAGATAATTTTCACTAGTAATTCTTACTTGGTTAACCACCAATTCTGAGTCACCATAAACTAGAAGTTCTTTGACTTTGTGCTTGATGGGAAATTATAAACCTAAGATTAGAGCTTCATATTCTACTAGATTGTTAATGCATGAAAACTAGAGTCGGTAAGAAGAATTCAATTCTTCCCTAACAAGATTAATTAAAACAATTCCTACCCCTGATCTAGACTTACATCTTTCACCATCAAAATATAATTTCCATGTCCCAGGCATAATAAGAGTTTCTCTATAATCACATACCTTAGGGGTGTCAAGAGTATAAACACTTGAATTTGAATTAACCATGTTGACCTTCTCATTGGTGGAATTTTATTCAGTAATCATATGCTTCATTTTAGGTTCTCTTTCTATCCTAATCTAATTTGGAATTCCATTCCATAAAAGCCACATATGGGAATAATTAGTAGACATATAACCATTTAGAGATCTAATATAGTCTCTACTTAGCAGCATTCTATATGCATCAGTAATATACACCACTTGGATGTAAATGAACTATTGTATCCTTGGTTCAAAAGCAATCTTCATGTGAACATTCAACAATTCACCAATTACTTTCACCTTGGACTTATCCAATTCAGTCACAACTCTATTATATTTAATGGGAATCAAACCAAGTTGCTCACAAATACATTTAGGAATGATGTTAGAAGATGCACCTGATTCTAATAAATAGTTATGCAAATTCTTACTATCAATAAAAAAGTTGGGACATTTTCTTTGTTCTTATTCATAACAACATTAACATTTGTAGTATTGGGTGACTCAACAGGCTTTTTGGATAGAGATTTAATTAACAAGTATCTTTGATCAGTGATTTGAGTTATCTCATGTAGTGTGATGTTATCTTTAACCCTCTTCAGACCCTCAACTATGTTATACCTACCCTTGGCAAAATAACTAGGTGAATCAACATTCTATTTAGAGGTACTTCCCTTCAAAGGCTTAGGGTTTTTATTAGATATAGGATCTAGAGGAGTGTCAAAGTTATTGGGTGGAGTTGAATTTGTTAAGGGTTGCTTCTACTCCCTATCCCTTATAGGATAGGTCTTCTTCAAATACTACCAGAAGGCATGCACCTCCTCAAGAATATCCTCAAGCTCATTCTCTTTTTGGAATGGAAAGTTAAAGGTATCCACCATTAGGGATATATCTATAGATTTTGATGAATTGGAAGATCCATATGTACCTAAAAAGTTGTCTCTATTAGATCCACTTTCTATATTATTGAAATCATCTTGAAACAACTCAAAAGCATTAGAGAATTTAAAACAATCCAATTCACCATGCTTGGAAGTATTGTGGACCCTTTAATATTTAGTTAATGCAACATCACAAATACTAATCTCAGGGTCATTGTTCTTACCTGATGATTCATTATTATTATTTTTACTATTATGAAACTTGTTATTAGGCCTATTGAACCTTTGATATGAGAAACTTCTACTGGAACTTTCCCTAGTATTTCCAACTTACATCTATAATTAAAGAAAGTTAGCACTTAGATTTTGAACCATCTTTAAGATAAATTAATTTTCATTCTTTGGGACCTCATAATTATGAACTTGAGTGTTACTAGTGCTAATGGTTGGCACCAGAGATATTTGGTCTTGTGGATGAGATATACTTGCATCATTGTTCAAGAATCCTAGGCTTTGACTAGGATGAGCATGACTTAAAGGTAGTTGGTTCAAAGCTATAAGTTGGTTTAGGGTAGGCATATTCTTATTGGAATTTGGTATATCATTTAGAATGGAAAAATTTAGATTAATATTGGGAATATTGTATTCCATTTTGCCCTGGGGTTGTATCTGGTCATTAATAATCATAGCTTCAACATACGCTAAGGCTAATGTGTTAATGACCTGAGCAAATCTTTTGAGAAACATAGAAGTTATGGGATCCAAGGCATATTTGTATATCTCTAAGGCTAAAGCCTCATCAGGTCTATAAGGATATATGGTTCTACTAAACATTTTCAAAATTTTGGCATTAAAGGCTTTGATTATTTCACTAGAATCTCTTTTCACTATGGTGAATTATCAGTAAAGAATAAAAGGACTAATGATTTTACCAAATTGATTAATAAATATATTCTTAAAATCATTCCAACTATTGATATAATTTTTTGGAAGATTGAGGAACCATTCATATGCAACATCTTTGAAAGTAAATGGAAATAGTCTACATGCTACATCTTTATGAACTACATTTAGCAATCTTAAAGTAGCTTTGAAAGAATTAATGTGCTCTTTAGCTATGACAACACTATTTGGGCTAAATGATGGAAAATATTTTTTAGGATTATGAAGAAGGTCATGTACCACACCTAGCACATTGATTGAATAACCACCTATCTAATCCATACCTTGATAGGGATTAAACACAGGAGCACCCTAAATTGGGATTGAACACTATTTGGTGGCCTTGTTCTTCAAATCCTTCAGACATTTTGTCTGAAGGAAATCTTTCCTCTACCTTTGCCACTTTCTTTCGGGCCTTTCAACATTCCTTCAGACATTTTTTCTAAAGGATTTCCCTTGTGAAATTTTGTCATGAAAAGTCTTTCCAAAAGATATCATTTTTTTTCTTGCGATTGAACCGACTGATCCAACCATTTGATTGAAACAACCGATTGAACCAACAATGGTTCAATGGTTCAATACTATGTTCTACTCATTCAATTGACCACTTGAACCAACCGCTTTGAACCATTCATTCTAACCATTCGATTGAAATTTTATTGAACTTGTTGAACCTTGAACCTTTGAACCATTTTGGTTCAAGGTTCAACAATTTAACGGGTTAAATCTTTCTTCTTTGAAGCCTTCTTTTCTTTAAGTCCTTTGAAACCATTGAACTTTGAACTTGTTGAATCACTTAACTCTTTTAAGTTTGTCGATGTCATTGAACCTTTGAACCTATTGAACCTTTAAACCCTTAGAGGTGGGGTTCAATGGTTTAATTGTTTAATTCTTCAATCTTTTGATTGAAGCTCATTGATAAGTTTTTTGATTAAACTTTGGCATTGAACCAACTTTGAAATGTCTAAGTGTTGGGAACTTTTTTCTTTGTGAGAGCTCGCCTATTGAAGTTGTTGAACCTATGAGTCCCCTAGCTAAAAAAACTTGAATAATTGAAGAATTGGAGCTCTCATAATATTTTTTGAGAAGGGAAGAGAGAATTTTGGCATGCATGACCAAAATAGTTGATATGTTGTCCCCAAAAATGAGTTATAGATTTTGGGAACAATAGCTGGATCTAGTTGGAGAACTTCCATCAATTGTAAAACAATCGAAGGGAGTAGAAACTAGAATCTCCAATGCCTTCAAGTATGCCATTTGGCTATGGATTCATGCTACCCAAAAAGAAAGGTGCCAAAAATAATGAAAATAAAAAACACAAAAAAGAACTAAAGACTACACAAAGATAATACATATGTACAAATGATCGTATCTAATACTTCAAGAATTGAAGTGCTTTAGATGCTATCCATTATGAGGCAAGGGCTTCAGATGCTATCCATTGTGAGCTAGGGAAAAGGGCATGCCATCTTGATACTTCAGTAAGAAACTATTTTCACCATTGAGTTGATGAATAGTAAATGGGCCTCTCCATAGGGAATTGAATTTCCTGTGCATTCCCTTTGGCTCTCTTCTCTTGTCCCATAATAGAACTTGATCTCCAATCTAAAAATTATAGGCTTTTGATTTTTGGTTGAAGATCTTCTTTACCAAACTTGGTTGCAAAATAATTCAGTCCACCACCATAGTTCATTGCTCATCCAGTTCAGTCAAGCACATGATCCTCTTGTCGATGGAGCTTTCATATGTCTGATCTTCAACCGCCTTTGCCAATTTCAATGCTAGTAATTCTAGGGTGATTGGTATGTCTGCATTGAGACCATATAGAAGTTGGAAAGGTGACATACATAATGCCCTCTTGGGCATAATTCTATCAGCCCATAAGGCATCAAATAATGCTTTATGCCAGGTTCATTGATTGTCATCTACCAGCTTCTTGATGATGGTCACCAGGTTCTTGTTGCTTGATTCTACTTGACCATTTCCTTGAGGAAAATAATAAAAAGAGTGGGAGAGGGTAATCCCATATTAAAAATAGAACTGAGTAATCTCATGGGAAGAGAAGTAGGCTGCATTATCTATCACAATCTTGGTTGGGACCCCAAACCTGGAAATGATGTTTTCTTTGAGGAAATTCCATACTACTTCTGAAGTATCATGCTTGGCTAGAATATCTTCCACCCATTTGGTGAAGCAATCTATGGCTATGAGGACATAATCATGTCCAACGCTTGAAGATGGGTTTATAGCACCAATGAAATTGATTCCCCATTGCTGAAATGGCTCTTCTATTACCATTGGCTTAAGAGGCAAAGCAACTAACTTGGGTCTTCCAATGAACTATTGGTACAATTCACATCTTCATACCCATTTGTATGCATTTTGAAATAGAGTAGGCCAATAATACCTGGCTCATAGAATCTTATGGGTAGTTACAAGCATAGAAAAATATCCTCCACAAGCCAAATTATGGAAAGATTCTAGAAGTTTGTTCTACTGTACTTTATCCATGCAGTGAAGGAATACCCCATCAAGGTTCCTCTTATATAGCCCATTGTCCCACAGGACAAAGTTGGCAGTGTTCAACTTGACAGTCCTCTTTCCTTTACGAGATAGGTGAGTAGGACACTCACCATAAGTAAGGAAATGAACAATATTTAAAAACCACTCATTCGTGGTGGTGACAAAGAGGACTATTGGTGTGTCTTCAATTTTTGCTTCCTCATGCCCTATTTCTTCTAGTCTATTATCAACAATCAATTGGCAAAGACCCCTTCCCCACACAAGCTTCATTGGTTTGATAACAAGATAAAACTCCTAGATTTTAGCAATCTAATTACCCCTTTTAGTTCCAAACTCTTGCTGAGTTAATATGGATTTGACTATGGTATCAGGAACCAGGGCAATAACGTGTGAATTTAAGATGTAGAAATGGAAGTGCTTTATTGCTTTTACCACTGCATAAGCATGCTTCTCTAGATTTAAATATTTTAGTTCATGAGCTTTGAGAGGATAGCTCATGAAGGATATGGGAGATTTCACACCTTCTTTGTTCTGTTGAACTAAAATTGTTGAAAGTGTGTGCTCAGAAGCATAACTATACATTGTGAAATCTTTGGTATAATCTAGACAAACCAGAATTAGAGTATGGGTGATAGCTATCTTGATGTCTCAAAATGCCAATTTGCCTTAACTAGTCTAGATAAAAGCGGCCTTTCCCTTCATCACATCCACAATGTGACGAGTCTTCTCTACAAACTCAAGAATGAACCTTCGTAAAAAATTCACCTTTCCAAAGAAAGAGTGAACTATAGTCTTACTTATGGGTAGAATAATCTTGTGGATGGATTTGACTCTTTCTGAGTCAATCTTTATGCCTTCTCAAGATACAATGTGTCTGAGAAGTTTCCCTTATGTTACCTCAAAAATAAACTTTTTGGGATTTAAAGAGATGCCATTTTGGTGGCATCATTCTAGCACTTGTTGCAAATGGTGCACATGATTAGGACGATGCTTGGAAAAGATTGTTAAATCATCAAAGTATACCATAATGAACTTACCCATTTCATCTTTGAAATCAAGGTCCATCGCTCTCTAAAAAGTGGCACCAGCATTTATCAGGCCAAATGGCATTCTTCGATACATAAAGGTGCCCCAAGGTGTGGTGAAGGCAGTCTTATGTTGGTCTGCTTTGCCAACTTCCACTTGATTGTACCCCGAGAAGCCATCTAGCATTGATAACACCTTTAAACTAGTTACCATTTGAAGGACTTGATCCATGATGGGCATAGGGCAATTATCCTTAAGGGAATATTGATTCAAATTCCTAAAATCCATGTAGAGGTGAATATCCCCATTCTTTTTTCTCATAGGAACTATGTTAGAAATCCATGTGGAATGATGGATTGGGAAAATTATTCTAGCGTTCAACATTTTCTATATTTTAGATACAATAGTACCTAATATCTTTAGATTGTACTATTAGGGTTTTTGCTTGAAAGGCACCAAATCACTCTTGAGAGGAATTTCATGGTGAATTTTTTTAGGCTTGAGCAAATTTAGATCATCATAGGAGTATGCTAGAACATCTATGTACTAGTGGAGTAGGGCAGTAAATTAGAATTTCTCCTCTAGAGTGCAACACTTCCCAATGTTCACCATCTTGGGATTTTCCTTGGTACCCAGATTTATTTGATCAAACTCTTGAGAGAAGCTTGAATCATTTGTTATTATTTGATGAACCTGTCGTGCTTGTCAAATAGTTTCTCAAAGGAAACCAGTCCTTTGGGAATTTTATTTCCTTTTAGCTATAGGAATTCTTCCCCTGCATCTGAATTTGTTTCAGGGGCTAATTCAAGTTTTTGAGGTTCACTTCCTTCAAAGTGAAGTTGTTCAAAGCTATCTTTTTGTTTAAGAAAGGTGATGATTTGGTTGTCTCCATTGAACACTTGCCAATGATTGGCATTGTTAGGCACACTTGGTAGAAATACTAGTTTGATAGTGTACCTATCTCCCTTAAAATATTGGCAAGGAACTAAAAGAGTTGTAGAAATAGCTAATACATCAGCTCGATCATTGAATTCCCCAGATACTATAGAGATACTAAAAGCATCAAATCTTTCAATTTGATCCCAAACTAGATTGTGGTGATGGCACAATCTCTCATTCTTGGTTTGGTACAGGCTCCTAACCTGGCAAACCACTAGCTCAACATCTCATTTGGTGTGAAGGAGTTTGACGCCCCTATCTTGAGTGACCTTTATTCTAAGCAGTAGTGATTTGTATTCAAAAGTATTGTTGGTGTTGTTGAATTGTAATTTATAAAAATAGGGGAAAATATCTCCTTGAGGAGATATCAACCCAATCTTAGCTCCAAAACTAGTAGAGGAACAACTGCCATTAAATTCCAAAATCCATATGCCATCAAATACTGACCTTTCCTTAGATTTTTCTTTAATTAGAGGGGATGATTCATCTACTCTTGTAATGTATTCTACCAATCCTTCTACTATTCCATCTAAACTAATTTTCATATTATCATTTTCAAAAGTTTTATCAACTAGGATAGGAACATCCTCTGTAGTCAATAAGTAATTACCCATGTCTGAAGACTTAAATAGAATTTGAGCTTTAGGCGCTAATGTTTGAGTGACAACATATTTGCCTCCTTTTTGGGGAGTAGCCTCTGCATGATGCCTTTGACTGGGATCCTTGTTTCAAACAAGTCCATGCTCAATTCGACACCAACACCTTACATAAATTTCATCCAAGTAGAATGCCATAGGAGGCTGGGATGTCAGCCACCAGGACTGTCATCTTAATTCTCTTATTTAGGAATGTCACAAATGCAAATTGGGCATCCTTGATTTTTTCTAGTAATGGCACTTATTTGTTCTCCATGGAGAAACATCCCTCAAATGTTTTGGTTAGTGTGAGACCAAGGGATTCATCTACTTTGGTAGGCATGACGTTGTCAAACGCACCTGAGTCTATGATACAATTGTTTAGTTGGTGTCCATTTATCAATAGGGAGACATAAAATGGTTATGTCTTCCTAGGAGCAGCAGGAAGAGTAATGACAAGGTTAATCTGGGTGGATGTGGGAGTCACCTTTAGAATAGTTGGTCTTATAGGGACAGTTTTATTCTTTACACATTGAACCAACTTTTATCCAACTAGTTAGGGTTGGATTGCAGGAATTTTAATTCAGACATTTAATTTTTGGTTTTCTTGAAATGGTTGATTATATCAAATGTTTGAAATGAATTAAGAATAGGGGAAGGTAGTTCATCCTTTTGGTTTTTAGGAGGGGTATTGGTCTATGAATTTGAAGTTGAAGATGAAAGAATGCTTGATGTACTTACCTTTTTAGCAATCATTGGGTCCTTTGATTGAAAAGGCAGAGTGGTTCCCCACTTAGCAATTGAAATTGTTGGTTGAGAATGCTCCTCTATTTTTTTCTTATCAGCTTACTAGGCTGATTAGTTATAGGACCAGGTGAATACAACGTATGATCCATCAACTACTTCACCTTTACTTCTGGGTTCATCTTGGTAATTTAGGAAACTAATGTTGGCATCACTAGCTAATTCTTCTTGGTCCTCTATGAAGAGATTAGTGCCATTTTTAGGGTTCAACTTAGGCTAGAATGAGAAATCAAATTCTATTTCAAGATATCCAGCTATTGAATTGGTTGGAGGTGCTTCAATGGCAAGTTTCTCCTATGGGGGAGGAAGATGATTTTGCTACCCTTGATTCCTGGCAGCATTGCCTTGGTATGACTGATTAGGAAAAGTCCTCCTTGGTATATCTCTGTATGAAGGAGCAGGAGACATCCCTTGTGTCATTTGCTTCCTGAGAGCTAGAAACTTATTTGCTAGCTTCTACACCATTAGATCAGTGGTGCTTATAGATGGATATTCAAAGGATGAAGAAGATTTATCTCTGTTAGGATCTCTCTTTATCTTTCCTACCAAGATAAGCTCATCTTCCACCTCAGTGGCCAAATCTTGAGCTGCAACAAGGTCTATGTGGCCAGCACATCTCAATAGAAAAATCACTTCAAAAAGTTGAGAGTTGATGGAGAAGCATTTGAGATTCTCAGTTATTAGCTAAGTAATTATAGGAATCCTATTTCTCAACTTGTCAGATTTGGAAATGAAGTCCCTCATAGGTTCATGAGGCTCCTTATTCATCTATGTGATATGGGCCAGTAGGGCATGCACATCTTCTACAGGCTTTAACCTTGCTTCAAAATTGGCTTTGAGAGTGTTTCAATCAGTCACGGTTTGGGCCTGTAAATGATAAAACTAGTCTGCATTAGCACCTTGTAATGTTTCCACAAATAGCCTGACTGCTATGTCCTCATACTCCATGCCTATCACACCATAGGCTATGCTGAAGGCTGCAATATGTTCATCAGGATGAACTTTTCTATCACCAAAGAACTTGGGGAAATTCTTCTGTGAACTATGTGGTAGCTCATGTAGAGGTGGAATTAAATTGAGTGGGCCAAAAGAGTTACCCCAGGGGCCTTGAACTACCATTATTTGACTATTAAAGGAAGGGATAACAAATGCTTGAGGGGTATGTATTGACAAAGCTCAGCTAACAATAGAGATGGATGCTTTGCTTGGTAATGGAGACCTAACTTTTGTAGGAAGAAAACCCCTGGTTTGTTGAAGATGAGATGGTGAAGGGAAAGGATCAAAAACACTTTGTTGTACCAACTTGAATACAAGGTCAACAATACCCTTATCTCTCTGACTTTGAGTATATCATGGGTTTTTTAGAGTGTAAAACTAAAATGGAAAGAACTGGAACTACTTCAATTTGAAGCTTGAGGCTTCAAATTGCATGTTCTTCCCTAGTAGAGTCACTAAAAACTATTGGGTGAATATTTTGTCACTAGCTAACTGATGGGAAAAATAGGTGTTTCAACCATAGCATAAGGAGATTGGTCAGCCAAATGTGTAGGTTTACCACATCAAAGGGGGCCAAATCTCTCCTCTCATCAAGGGGAGGTTCCCTATAAATATGAGGTGCTATATACTATATATATAAGCTGAAAATAACACTCAGGGGTAGGATAACACCATGCATCTCTCTTTTTTTAGAGATGATGTTCACAAATCAAAGGAAAAATCATGGTGAAATGATAGAAGGCACTTCTCTTCTTTCAAAAGTGTTGTTCAGCAAACAACAAGAATTTTTTCTAGAAAGTGACTAATAAGTAAATGTAACAGGTAATAATAACTAGTAGAATGAGGTTTAGCACAAAGTCTCCCCCTCAACTACCAAAGAGTGAAATACGAAGGATAATGGGGGCACAAAGTTGTCCCAAGATCCTTTAAATAGAAATAGAAAATAGACAAACATGCTAAAGATAATTGTGGCAGCACAAAGTCTCTCCACAGTCAGCTTCAGGACACCTTCCGGATTACTTCCACTAGTTCTAATTATTTAATTAAATGGACAAGAATGCATTCAATAAATAGACATAAGAACAATTTCCTCAACAACACAAATTATTCCAACACAAAGTCTGAAAAGTCACTTATTTTCTCATTCAAATAACGAAATATGATTAACAATCTAAGCTCAAAGTCTTGATAATGCCTTTAAATTTGGGCAGAGTTTTACTTCTAATAACAAAAACATCTCATTTGCATAAAATAAGGGATTACAATATATAGCATCCAAGAAATACTTGGTGCTTTGTTTCATGGAAAGGCCCATGCTGCATTCAATGCCTTGAATGCATTTTTAGTTCTATCAAGGGGCCATACTATAATAGGGCATTGGCCTTGACTTTAGTGTACAAAAACATCTCAAATGTCTTTTCCTCAGCATGGGTCATCTAGTCTGTCTCCAGATATGTACACGGCTATCTAATTGCTTTTATTCAAAGGGAGAAAAATAGACTGCACATTTTAATGTTTACATGCTCAGATGTCTACTTGGTAGCTTGTTCCACCAATTGGAATAACTCCCTTGTAGATATTTTAGTATCTCCTATATCTTTTCCTCTTTCCTAATGTAATTTGAGCTCTCTGACTATCTTCCTACCTTCAGCAGGATCTTTTAGCTTCTTTCTTTAGCTATTCACTGAGTTTTGCTCTTCAAGTTTTGCACCATATTTGAAAATAAATAGGCATTTCATTACCTTGAATTTGACATCCATGGGGATGTCACTAGTTGCTGATTGCTTGAATCACATTGAACCTTGAACCTTTAAACCATGAGAGTTCATTGGTTCAATGGTTCAACAATTCGAGCAGTCCTATCGGCTCCTTGGTTCAATCGCTTCTTTCCTTCAATCGCTTTTTTTCCTCTTCAATTGAAGCTTCCCTGAACCTTTGAAATTCCTTAAACATTTGAACCTTTGAACTTTAAACCATTTTGGTTCAAAGTTCAATGGTTCATTCTCTTTCTCAGAATCCTTTGGTCCTTCAAAGTTTCTGGATCCTTTTCTTTTTTGTTGAACTCATTGAACCTTTGAACTTTGAACTCTTTTGGTTCAAGGTTCAATGGTTCAACGGTTCAATCTTTATTCTTTGAATCCTTTGTTTTTCTAAGTCTTTCAAACTTCCTGAAGGGAAGGTGTCCCTTCGAGCCTTCAGAATGGTCCATTTTGTGGTCACCGAGAGTCCCCCGCAAGGGTACCTACCCTTTGAGATCCTTCGGGCAGCCTTGTTCTTCAAATCCTTTGAAAAAAAAGTCTGAAGGAAATCCTTTGGACATTTTGTCCAAAGGAAATCTTTCCTCTACCTTTGTCGCTTTCTTTTGGGCCTTTCAATATTCCTTTGGATAAAATGTCTAAAGGATTTCCCTTGTGAAATTTTGCCACAAAAAATATCTTTGAAAGATATCCTTTTGTTGCTTGTGATTGAACCAACTGATTGAACCATTTGATTGAACCAATAATGGTTCAACGGTTCAACGGTTTAATGGTTCAATACTATGTTCTACTCATTCAATTGACTGCTTGAACCAACCGCTTTGAACCATTCGTTCGAACCATTTGATTAAAATTTTATTGAACTCTTTGAACCTTGAAACTTTGAACCATTTTGGTTCAAGGTTCAATGGTTCAATGGGTTAAATCTTTCTTCTTTAAAGCCTTCTTTTCTTTAAGTCCTTTGAAGCCGTTGAACTTTGAACTTGTTAAAGCGCTTAACTCTTTTAAGTCTGTTGATGTCATTAAACCTTTGAACCCTTGGAGGTGAGGTTCAATGGTTCAATCATTCAATGGTTCAATCTTTTTATTGAAGCCCACTGATAAGTATTTTGATTGAACTTCAACATTGAACTAGCCTTGAAATGCCTAAGTGTTGGGAACTTGTTTCTTTATGAGAGCTCACCTATTGAAGTTGTTGAACCTGTTGAACCTGCGAGTCCCCTAGCTAAAAAAGCTTGAATAATTGAAGAATTGGAGTTCTCAGAATATTTTTTAGAAGGGAAGAGAGAATTTTAGCCTGCAGGACCAAAATAGTTGATATGTTGTCCCCAAAAATGAGTGATGGATTTTGGGAACAACATACAATACATAAATATGAATGATATTCACACGTTCAAGTTATAATAAACTAAAATTTTCAAAGGATCTATCAATATTTGAAAAAAATGGCTATTACTAACCCAAAACTCATTGGATCCACAAATATCAAGTTATCTTTACCACAATTAAACATAAAACTTCAAATAACATCTATCTTTGCCTAAATAAACATAAAGAGTGGTCCAAAACCACACAGATCACTGATGTTTACACAAATATGATAAAATAAACACAAATATGCAAAGAATATACTAATATTTGAGCAAAATTCTCAAAAATGAGAAAAGATATTTCAAAATTTCAAAGATCTAACTACCCTCCTTTTAACACCAGTAGAACACCTATCTTATTGATGCCTAAATATGTATCATAGGTGGTCTAGAGTGTTCAATAAACACTTCTCATTTTTGAAATTAGAGATTCCATTGCATGAGTTGAATATTGTGATAATCTTGCTATCTTTGGTTGAATAGAGGTAGAGCAGGTGAACTATTCCACAAATGTATATTAGTTGGTGGTTGGGAACCACCATGGCCTGCAGTTGATCTTTAAGAAAATGAAAGTAAATTATGCTAATTAGAGTGAATTATGATAAGAACTAATTCTAAATATAAACCAAGATGAATATTAACAATGAAGCTAATCTAAGGTGAATTGATAAAATGGAGTAAAAAGAAAGGTAGGGTAGAGAAGGGATAAATTACTAATATTTAACACAAACACGTGACAAAGTTCAAGTTTTATCTGAACATGCATTTAACCAATATATGACAAGAAGTAGCATATGTTCAAATCCTATCACACATTAGGCAAATATATAAGGATAGTATGAAATAGTGAAAATAAGGACCAATTTTAATTTAAAGATTCACCCCTACAAGAAAACAACATTAGCGCATATGCAAGAAAGGTAAATAAAACAAATTAAAACTTAGAAATTTCAACTAATCTAGCATAACCACAAATGATCAACTCTACACTTAAAGATACACATCTAGAATTAACAAGAACCATTCAAATATTAGATTTAGATTAGACAAATGAGAGAGAAACTATAATAGTAATTCACATAAGTAAAATGGAAAAACTTTGTAGAACTCCTTACTTTTTATTAATTTACTTAAAAGTTACAAAAATTTTTTTGGCTCCAAAAACTCTCTCTCCTTTTTACAATTGGAAATACCTATTTATATAGACCTTTCATGAGGTATGCTAGTTAGTCATGTCAAAATTTAAGGACAACTATCTTTTTATAATGTTTTGAGAACCCTCTAGACATTGTAAATGATTAACCTATAGGAATTGTGCTTTACAAGTTGGACATGCCTTTACAAAATAATATTCTATTTTCAAAAGTATACAAGCTCAATAATAAAAAAATATTCCTATCTTAACTAATTTGGAGACCCTTGTGTTGTCACAATATTTTGCCTTCCCTACAAGATCTTCATTCCATAATGTTTTTCATTGATCAACTAGAGATCAATGATAGGTCTCATGAACAATTATTTTTCTTGATCTTCTAGGTCATTGAGATCCATCTCAACCCTCTCCAAAGATTGTTTGATTCCCCTGACATCTCCTATCTTTTCTCTAATGATAAAAGCAGGCCCATGACCTTCTTGTTATCAGCCCCTATTTTCCCTTGTCTTTGATTACTTACTTCTTGCATTAATTGAGTAGTTATATGCTTGAACTCCTCAATAGCTATTAGATCCAAAAGACTAAGTGTGGTAGGATTTTTGATCAATCTATCCAATATGTGTAACATTTTATCTTCTTATTGTTTGAGGTCCTTATAAATATCTTCCATCTACTTAGACCAACTACTCAGGGCCTTGATCTTATCAATTAATATAGCCATAGCCATATTAAGGTGGGCTAGGCTGACTATTCTAAGTTTAAGGATTTGATTTTTAGTCAAGACCTTGATCAAATTCTTCACTTGGTATCTCAAAGCCTACCATTGTCCAACTTAGCTTGTATCCCTACTACTTTGTTTATTTATTGTATCATACTTTGTCTTGACTAAATTTAAATTATTGAACAAATCATCCATGGTATCCTCAAATTTCATGAATATATCTTCATGGATTGACAAGATGGCTTTTTCTTTCAAATTCTTGTTTTACTACAAGATGACCTTGATCATGTTTTGCAATTGATCTAATTAAGCCTGAGCCATTTCAAGAACATTTTATTCAAATATTGGGTCTTTGCCAAGATTTTTTCCTCCAACTAGAGTCAGTCCAACAAAAGGTTCCACTTTTAGGAAAGTGAATTCCTCTCCACCAACCATGGCCTCCTTCTTAATTACCCTCTGTAAACTAACAATTGTTGGGTCAAATTTGACACCAAATGAATATTTTGTCACCTTTAGATCTAGGGTCTCCTTTTTTGCTCCACTTAATTCTCCTAGAGCATCCATTCTTCTTTCATCTTCCTATTTTAAGGAAACTATCCATGGCTTAACTTCTTCATGAATTGGGATAGTGATGGCCCTCATCATAGCCCATGGTACTTTATGCAATTTACCATAAATGAACCATTCAAGAATGGTTAGACCTTGAATCAAGTTTTCTTCACTGAAGAGATTAACTTCACTTAAAGGATGAGTGAAGGTCACCTTGGGCTTCTTGTATTTAACTGGGGTGATGGCCAATTCAACTTTTCTTTTGGGGGTATTTATAGGAACTAGATCCAACACTTCCTTCCCCTTTTCTTCCTTTGTTTCTTATATTTATTTATCCTTAGAATCATAGGCTAATGATAAAATTTTGAGGGCATCTTCAATGGTCTCACTAAGGTTTAATGCTACCATGTGAACCTCATCTATTAGTGATCCTTATTCTTCTACCTAGGTTGAAGATGATGTTATTTTTTCTCCTCTAGCCTTTACTAAATTTGTACCTTAGGTCTGGACTCTATCTGTAGTTAGGTTGGTGGAGGTCTAGAAGTTCTACCACTCAGTAAATGGTACTACCTTATCCCAAATTTCCATTTGTCATCATTCCATTTTTTATCCCTCTAAATTCTAGACTCTAGATTGATGTTGTGCCTTTTCAATCTAATGGTAACCTCAGAGAATGAAGAGGCTTTTGTATATATGGGGTCAAAAGGACTAGGTTGGTGATCATAACGGATATTGATTCCTTTCAATTTTAGATGCTCCTTGGCCCTTCCATGGGGATCCCATTACCTTAGCTCATCAATTTGGAGATTAAAGGAGGTCATGTGTTTGGAATCAACCTCAATATTGTCTTGTTATGCAAAAAAAAATCCTATCAATGGTTTTATGGAGGATATGAAGTAGTCCCTTCCTTTTGTTCTTTCAAATAATGTCTATTCCATTGCATAGTTGATAAGCCACCTCATTCTCTACTAGTTTGATGGATACATGGATAGGCAATCTGAGGGGAGTGCATTGTGTTCCTTCAATCTTGATGATTGTAAAATCAAGGTATAACCAGATGTCCCCCATGGCCTCAATTGACATTTTGATCAAGGGGTTGACTCTAGACATTGGATTCCTAGTTATGGCCTATAATAGGGCTAGATAAACATAGTCACATATGAATTGGATGTGGTCCCTATATTTGGATGTGTAATTTTGAATAATATTTGGAAACTATTTATGTCCCATCAAGTGACTATTTTATAAAGTTGGGGATCTTTGTTGTGGAAAGAAATGCATAAAAGAAGTATGACATCATGAAAATTTGGTTCTTAGTCTTCTTCTTGATAGAAAAAAATGCCTACTTAAATAAGTGTTGATAACTTCACCAAGAGAAGGGATGAGATGCTTCTCAATCATAAAGTAGACTAAGGGCACATAAATTTTGTCCACATATTTAGTGTTTGAATTTCCACTTAATCTATTGATCATAGTCATGATCATTCTTATCCTAGGTCTAAATTTACCAATGGGGATGTTGTCATTGAAGTCTAAAAATACTTGATTTCTAGAATATAGCCATAGGGTAAGGATGTTCTTCAAATCATTTTCCTTGGCCCAATTGTTTATAGTGGTTTGGTTTACTTGAGGATTAGGTAGCTTTTAATAGTTTTCAAATGTTATAGGAGAGATAAGAAATTTTATTGAAACTACCCTCATGAATAATCACGCCTTTATCTATTTTTCCATCTTTAAAAATAGGAGAGAGAATGTCTATATAATGCATTACCTCAGGTTTTGTTTTAGCATAATGGAGACCTATCATCTGAATGGAAACTATGTATTAGTAGAGTTTCCTTGAATACATGTTCTTCTCCTCTTGTCTTGTTATGGGCTACTAGTTCTCAATGGTATAAAATAGGATCGATCGACCAATTATTGTCCCCTATATTTAGAGATATGGCATTGAATTGTGTGTCTTTAAAAATCCTCCCTTCTACATATAAATTTAGATAAAGCTCCACATCTTCCCTTAAAACACCTTTTCAGGTTGTCATGGCTATGAATTTTCTTAAGTGCTTACTAGGGCTTTTAGTTTAATTTGAGATCAAACTATCCTTGCATAAATGACAATCTAATCTTCTTTGCCTTGCTTGAGTATAATGAGCATAGAGTCAAATTAGGGTTTTTGTACTCACTAGGGATTTATTGAAGGTTTTTATAATGATTTAATGGTAAAATTTGTTTAAACATGTGTGAGCTTCATGACTTAGATCCCAATTGAATTATGTACTTATACCTTTGCAATTCCCAAGTGTATAGAATATTCAACTTGGCATATTATACTTATGTGGATTCAATGTGGCATTACCATGGAATCCTACTCATTAATATTTAAAATATAACCATTTATCACTTTTGGACATGTATCAGTATTTTATTGGTTATGGTCCCTTTGAAAATTTTACCTCACCTTACACCATTGGATCTATTTACTTAGATCAATGTAATTCATTAATCTTGATCTAAGAGCTTGAATTCCATTAGCTCCTTGTTATATTATCCATGGTTGTGACACTTGTCACTTTTGCATTCATTTTGAGCTACATTGAAATGTTAACATTGATCTTGCACCATCAGATCTTCCCTACCTAGATTAATGTGCTTCATTGATCTTTATCTACTTAAATATGCCTCTTGATTTGTAGACCATTGATCAAAATGTGTATGTTCATCCATGTAACATCGATCTTTGAAAGATTATTAAGCTTTAATTTGTGGCCTACGACTATGCCACATATTATATTCATGTTCATCCTTGGGGATTTTGAATTTTAAACCTTGATCATGCACCATTGGATCTTGTTTAGCCTAATCAATGTGCTCCATCAGATCTCAATCTAAGCGTTGGAATAATTGGGTATTTAATATTTTTCACTAAGAATGTGACACTTATCACCTTATTGCTTATCTCAGGGCTTTGAATTATTACTGTTTATCTTAGGCCATCAAATCAACTTGGTTGATCAATCATGCTCTATTAGATCATCTTTTTCTACGTGTTATTGGATCTTTGGCAAGGTTCCCATGATGGAAACACTTATCACCCTCTCATTTTCCTTGGGGATGCATTGAATTATTGACACAATATGTGCTTTTAGATCAATATTTAATGGAGAAAATGTGTACCATTGATCCTTCAGTTAATGAAAATATTAAGTAATGCTCAATAATATATAAATAACTTAGGTTAAATATTTTAGACTAAGGTTTTATTTGGGTTGATAAACATGGTAAAACCTTAGGATAAAATTTTTAGTCTAAGTTCTAAAACATAATGAAAGGGACCCCGTAAATGATAACAGAGTAAGTAATTAGGTTTTATCCTAGGTTTTTATTGTATTCATAAATATAATCAAAAATTTAGGATAAAGCTTTATGACTGTCTAAGATATAACAAAAGGGACCCTACATTAGTTAGACCATGCTTATAATAGAATAGACCAAGGGGTCATGGGACATAAAGGGACCAAGCATAGGATTTTTAGACTAAGGTTTGGTCATGTTGAAAAAAATGAATAAGCCTTAGCATAAAAATTAAGCTAAGTCTATGGCATAGATAATTATTCCCATATAAATTTTTCCCATGAAAATTGACTTTAATTAAAAAGGTACCTAGGTTAAAACATTAGACTAGGGTTTTAACATGACTTAAAATAGATCCAATTAATCTTTGATAGACCAAAGGGTAATAAAAGACAAATTTAACATTGAAGCACAAAACCCTAAGCATATTGATTCCTAAATGATATTCTATTGAACTTGTAATACAAAAACACAAGCAATAATTTTTAGCAACATTGGAAGGGGTAAAATCATGATCATCTAAAAAAATGTCCATTAATCCAAATGAGAGTCATGAATAATATGTAAACATGCTATTGGTATTATGATCAAGTTATTTTTTCAATTTAAAGCACAATCTTGCAACTTTCAAAACAAGGGTCCCTATTTTTTTAGAAATGGGGGTTTGTTGACCTCAACATAGTTTTTTTCTTGGTATGACCAATAGGAGGATTTATAGGTCAAATTATCTTGGTGGTGGATACTAAGCTTGGACATCCTCATTTTCATGTTTGGATTTGGAAGAATGGTTACCTATAATTTATGAACCATTCTTAACAAGTTGACTATCTTGTTTTGCTAGCTAATCCCCATGCCTTGCATGTTTTGCCTATAGTTGACCGTGTCCATAAAATATAACTAATGAAATGGATTTAAAAGAATGTGAAATCAATTATTACATGTTTTGAAGTGTTTTGATGAGTTTAAACCTTTTAGGTTTCATGTGGAGTATGCTAGGGAGTTTGTAGTTAGGTATCAATACTTACATAAAGTTTATTTATATGAAATATCCTCAAATCAATGTGATATGGTATTCAATTCATCTAATATGTCATGAAATCCTCCTTCTTCCTTGACTTATTCTCCAAGACCAACATCATGAAAGTTGCAATCAATGACTCATAGTCAACTTCTTATAATGATTGTCATAAATAGTCAGCTAAAGGAGATGTTTGTAGTTCCAAACGTGGTCATGGAAGTGTAATGGAGATTTAAAGTTATTGAGAACATAATTGAAGAATGAAAAATCAAGAAAATACCTTTCAAATGAAAAATTATGGACTGTGATAGTCAATCCTCACATCTATACAATCATAATTATTTTAATACTTTAAATGTTTTAAACATTAATTTGAGTACCTTGGGAGGGTATATTACTAATTAAAAGCCTAAACATTCAATGAACATGACTCATGTTCATACTCATTATCTTACAAGCAGAAATGCACACCTACAAGTGGCTTACACAAAAGCCTAAAGGTGGTCATTGAAAATTCCAAGCATGTGAAGATACCTTCATTAAGTGTGTGGAGTTATAATATGACATGAGAAAATTGTTTGAATCACTGGATTGAAAATTAGAGTTGAGAATCATCTTCAAATTGAGATATCTATGTTTAGGGACAAGTTCCCTAAAATCTCTAAAATAGAGCCCTGAACACTTTTGGTGTTAATATATAAAAATGTTGCATAGAGTTTTGATCAATCCAAATGATCATACCTTGTATCCCTATCCTATGGGAAGAGACTTGTAAAAGGGAGTGGGTGTGTGACTAGAGGAAAATGATATTTGAAGGACTTCAAAGTACATATTTGTTAACTACAAACATTCAGTAATTTCTATAAGGTTTGAGCTTCCAAAGTGACCTATACACCCTAAGATGGCAATACAATAGCATATCACCATGAATAGTGTTTTCATTAAAGTGAGGGGAATAGTAATGATTAAAAGAGCATCAAATAAGTTTGTGGTGTAGGGTCTTGACCTACACTACTACCTAAAAATATACATTGCCCTAGTCAAGCTTACCTACAATTTGATTGTATGTGTTCACAAAGCCCATGTTGTGAACATATAAATACTAATCCTACAAACATGAAAAATTTGATATGGGAAGTTAATCATAGACCTCTAAGGGTATCATAGACCATGTGGCACTAATTTCAAGGTTGATGTTCACCTATAAAACCCTTAGTCAATTGTAGCTAACTGTGGTATGATAATGAGCTAGAATAAGTGATTTGGAGCATATTTTAACATGATCATGATGAGAGAAAGTTAAAATGACTATAAAAAGGCATTAGAGACTTGAATAAGATAGTGAGGTAATAAAATAAGACTTAGACCATGTAGGTACCACCTACAATCACCTTCTAAGCAAGAAAACATAGTCATATCTGATAGTAACTGAGCGTATCAAGGTCAGAGGTGAATAATGTAAGGTTTGATAAAGGTATAATGATCAACATGTTTGAAAGGAAATCTAAAGTGTAATAATAATGTCATGAGGCTCCTCTCATAGCATAGAATCAAAGTGACAAGAGGATTTTAAGACATATAGTCACATCTCTAAAGCTTGCACATAGTCAAGGTTCAAAAGGGTCTATCTTAGGTTTTAAAGGATTTAAGGGAGATATGGAGGTGAAATAGCCATGGTGATTGATACAGAGAGTCCTTGAGACTTATTTAATCCCTTAATATCATCCTTAAGTTTTGGGAAACAAGGGAGATGCCCTCTATTCTATCTCAAATAGAGGGCACTCCAAAATGACTAAACCTTATATGTGAGCCATAAAGATGATGAGAAGATGAGCTAGGGGTTGGTGAGACTTTGAAGAAGGATGTTTAAATTTTTTTAACAAATATACCAACATGAAATACTAGGTAGATGGTATACAAACATGTTAGGGTGTCCTAAACCCATAAGTATACATATCAACCTATTAGGTCTTAATTAGGCCTAGTGCCTAATAGGGTCCAAACTTTGCTCATAGGGATAGAATAACATTAAAAATCCTTGGAACATGTTTATTGGTATTAATAAGGTGTGTTTTAAATATATAAATTAAAAGGAGAGCATAGGTAAGCCATTTCTTGGCTCAAACCACATTAGGCCTGCACAAAATGAAGGGAGGAGCTCGAGAAGGAAACTTTGAGAGCTCACACCTATTTGGACACTTTGCATGGGAGTATAAGGAGTTGGTGAATTATGAAGGAGGAAATGAACATTTTTTTTGTGGAATTTGATTTCAAATCCAACATCAGACCTGTATAAACAATTTTGAGGGCAAGAGTACTATAAACCCTATAAAACCCTTAGTAGTGACCTGATTAGGAAAATAAATCATAAGGGGCATCTAAATGAACTAGAATAGATTAGGAGATGATTTTAGGTTGAAAAGGATCTTGTAGGGCCCCTCTTCATCAAATTGAGTTATACCCTACCTATACAGACACGGTGTAAAATGTCTTTTCTTGATTGGTTTTGGTGTTGTGAAGGTATGGAAGGGTTTCAAAAGATACAATCCACTTTCAGAGAAATATTGGGACTTAAAATAACTCACCATTTTCATGTCATGATTTATATAACCTCCCATTTTATATTGTAACTACCTTCATCTTAGCCAGTCAAAATTAGCATAATGAACAAACAAGTGAGAAAATGAAAGCTCCAAGTGGGAGGCCTTTTAAGGTTTACCTGAGGAATCTAAGTATATGAGGTATCCTAATAGGTTTCATATAATTATATTTATGGATCATATTGGAAAACTAAAAGAAAATTTGGTGCTAAGTGTGCAATGTGAGTGAAAAAAGAGTTATTTAGACTGCAAGAAATGATAAATCATCTCTAGAAGAATCCTAGTGATTAGGGATGTAACCAATGAATTTTGGATAATGTTTAAAACCATTACCTCTCATTAAAATAATAACATATATTTTTAACCTATTGTGGGATGTTATAAGAAGACAAAATGATGAAGATAGTTTTTTAGGCATGCAAATGAGGAGTTCTACACCACATTTTAGGAATTTCATGTTTTAAGGTACATTTGTCCAAGTAAGCCTTGCATGTTTTATTCCATATTTCTCTCTCCTTCATGTTTAAATCCTTTTCTTAGATTGACACATGTCTTAGTGACTCTTGGAATTCATTATTCTTACTTATCTCTCAAATTATATAAGTAGTAGTTATTTTGGCTCTTGTGGACTAATACCACACCATGCATTGTGAAGCCCTATTAGTTTTCACATTTTAATTTTCCTTTGAAAAATAAATGAAAGTCTAGTTTTAAGTTCATGAACATTTTTATAAGTGTGTAAATTAATGTATGGTGATGCTAAGTGATAATCTTTTATCCTTGATTCTCATTATCCTCTTATGTTTATGCAAGAGTTCTTATTCTAGCAGGTCATATAGAATGTATCTAATGTTTTATACTCATTTAAAGAGTACAATTTTTCATAGAATGTGTAGTTTGCCCTCTGGTTCACTTACCTTATGTTGTCTCATGCATATCACCTTTACATTGAAACACTTATGTTAGAATATTTTAGGACTTAAAAGCTAGTTTGTATGCCTTATCTCTTAGTGAAAGAACTATGATGGTCTTGTGTAAATCATCCTGGTGTATCACCCCCTTAGATTAGTTTCATTTCATGAAAACTTCTATATTTTTTAATAAAAGCAACTAGTTAAGTAGGTGATAAGAATTTCAAGGTATATTATGGGAGCTAAACCTTAAACCTAGAGGTCTAATTATATTATAGGTACACCCACATACCTATAATTATTCGCATATTTCCCAAATATGGATGAGGATTGAACACCTCCTTATAGGGTGAAAGATTTGGTGACAATATTTCTAATGAATGATGCTTTGTTAATTTATTTTGATCCAAATGACCTTCAATATATTATCAAATCAAAAGAATTCCTTGAAGATATAATGGATAAAAAACCCTAATGTTCAAAATTGGAGATGGACAAGACACAATTACAGCACAACATTGAAATCTTTTGGATGAGGTATACAATTCACTATCATTGAGAAAAAAATGTTCTTTTAGAAGGGAAATATTTCTAAAAAATATTTACTCTATTCCATATTTAATATGTAAACAATATAATAAACAAATGAATCAGTTTGGCTTCATTTGTAGAAAGAGTTTGATATAGACGTGACCTTATCCAACTAAGAGGTTGGAATAATCTTGAAACAGGGAAAAAAAGATAGAAGAAATAAATGAATAAGATAGACACTTATTCACACAAATAAACTACTTAACATAACAAATAAAGGAGAGAAAATTCATTATTTTCATATAATAACCCATTTGGGATTGTTTTGATAAGGCATTTGATTTATTTGAAAGTGTTACTTTACCTATTTTAGATAAATAAGATTTAAATATGATTGGTACAACAATACTTAGAAATATTTAATGGATTTTAGACAAATAAAAAATAGAATTATAAGATTTATTAGAAAAAGGGTCTACTTCTTTCTTGATAACCCCTAGGTCCAATAGCATGGACACTTGGTGAAAAAAAGTGAAGCTGGAAAGAAACACATTATCAAAAATTGTAGTTTATTTCACCAATCATGATTTACCACTTCTAACAAAGAAAATAATAACAACTAAAGAAGTAATATATCATTATACAAATTCTTTGAAAAGGTTTAAAGATTTGTGTGTCCTACATGAAAGTATTTCAAAAAATAGAAAAATCTAGGAAACATTATCTCTAAATTCAATAAGCATATTGAGAAAATATCTAAATAGTGATAGAGGTTAGCTTCTAAAGACAAATACATAAATGTTTAGCTACCATTATAGCCCCCATGTCTTTATCCATCCATTTTAAGGAAAAACATCTTATGTAATGT
>JARHVA010002734.1:1742500-1750000 GCA_037957365.1 Torreya grandis
ATTGGAGAATTTTTTTTTCACTCCACTTTAGTGGTTATAAGTCCAAATTATTTAAAAAAATCTCTATCAAAATGGTTTGTAATAGTCCACTTAATTTAGAATAAAGCAAAACTATTTATGGAAAAAATTTCTCCACTCTACTTTAGTGGGTATAAGTCATAGATATTCAAAATAGTCCATATTAGTTGAAATTATTTGTGGCCAAATGGTTTGAAATAGTCCAATTTATTTGGAATATAGAAAAATTATTCTTGGAGAAAATTTCTCCTATCCATTTAAGTGTGCATAAGTCCAAATTATTTGACATAGTCCAATTTTTTCAAAATGATATGTGCCCAAATGGTTTGAAATAGTCTAATTTATTTTGAATATAGAAAACTTATTTTTGGAGAAAATTTTCTCCACTCCACTTTAGTGGGTATAAGTCCAAATTATTCAAAATGGTTACATTTATTCAAAATGATCTATTCCTAAATGGTTTGAAATAGTCTAATTTATTTGGAATATAGAAAAATTATTTTTGAAAAAAAAAATCTCCACTCCACTTTAGTCGGTATAATTATAAATTATTTGAAATAGTCCAATTTATTCAAAATGATTTATGCCCAAATGGTTTTAAATAGTCCAATTTATTTGGAATATAGAAAAATATTTTTGGATAAAATTTTCTCTACTCCACTTTAGTGGGTATAAATCCAAATTATTCAAAATAGTTTTTTTTCCTAAAAGGGTGGGATTATCTCATGGTATACTTATAAACTTGTAGACTTTCTTAAACATTATTTTTCTCTCTAATTAGTTACATAAAGAGATGGATTAATTTTCCAATCTCTCCATAAAAATATTACAACATTGGTCCTCAAATTAAAACTTTATGTGATAAATAAGGTATGACTAACAAATGTCTAGTAATGGCCCATAAAAGATGGATTAACCTATCAATCTCTCCATTAAAAAAATTACAACATAGTCCCTCAAGATGAAACTTTATCAATAAATAAGGTATGACTAACAAATGTCTAGTAATGGCTTATAGACCAAGTAGAAAAAAATATGTAAACAACATTCAAGGAAGAAGGCCATACCAAACCCTATATTATATTTTTTTAATACTTTAAAAACATTCAAGTTAAAGAATAGTCCACGTGTGTATAAAAATTATGTATATATAGACATAAAATTGAAATTGAGGACATGGTATGAATAAAAAAACCAAAATAGTCCAAAAATAATGCATTGATTTTTAGATTTTGCATTTTTAGAATTTATATATATAATAAATTTTTATATAAATTTTGTGATTTTTTTCTTATTCATATTTTCATAGTGCCTTAACCAAATGATACATTCATGTCCCTCATTGATGTGTATGTTTCTCCCATGAAAGTGGTCAAATTTCTTTACTCATGGTTTGGTTAGCATCTGTTAAGATGACAACTATTAAGCAAAACTTCAGTAGTTAAGGCACTCCCAAACATAAATAATTAAGTATAACACTTGTGTAAGTAGGTAAACCATAATTAATAGTGATTCTATAAATTTAAATGTTAACCTAAATTGAACGCAATCCATTGGATGACTAGAAAAATTAAAACTTATGCTTGTTACTTGCACACCCTTCTAATGTTCCATTTTGACATCTGCTAGATCTTGTTTTTCATCACCCTCTTCCTTTTTGAAATCTATAAGATCTCATGCACCATTACCCCATTCCATAATAATGTACCAAATTAACAAAATAATTCCATATGGGGTATTTACTATATAGGTTTTCTACCCTATAATGATTTACATTGCTTGCATTGTTGAATCTCAAAACCTGTTATAAAAAAATGTTATCTATTGAACTCATTTCTTCCTTTCCCTGATCTATAGTTTCAACTTATTTTTTCCTCCAAATTTTGTACCTAAATTAAACATTAATTAAATTTATGAGCTGATTTTTATGCATTTTTGAATACCAAACCCTATTTAAAAAATAATATTTATTTAGCATCTCAGAAGGGCACAACTGTCACAATTGCCTCTAAATGAGTAATCAATGAAATGCATAAAATTATTTTTAAACTAATATAATTTGAAAAATATAGGACATATTTTGAGTTTGTATAATTTAGGGCACTATTAAGTTCAAAATTAAATTATGGTCTTCTAATGCACAACTTCTATTGCTTACAACTATTGAACCCCTTTTTTCCTTTGTTTAATCTATATTTTATACTTGTCCCATCCTCCCAACCTTGTACCTAAATTAAATTTGAATTAATTTTATGAGTTGGAAAAATATTTAAAAAATGATCATTTTACGCTTGAATATTTTCACATAATAATATTACTCACTACACTTATGATTGGCTTTTTCAATTACACTTTTAGGAACACCCACCTAATTAGTTATGTAATTACATTTACAAATAATTACAAGCATATCCACAAGTAAATTTTTTTTTACCATGAATAAAATTATCTATCAAAACACCATTCTTAATTTCATGGAAGTAAACATAAGCATAAAACTAAGAGAAAAAAGAAAAAACTAATACTATCATAAAATCAAATGGTATTAATATTAGGATTGATATCATCTAGGATGTGTGGTTAGATTATTTGGAACAATTTTTATATCCTTAATATGTGAAAAAATAATCACATCCATGTTTGAATGTTCCATTGAGTTAAAGATACATCATGCAGTTCTAAAATGTCATCATTATACATAGATATACAAGACCCAATTTAATGATTCAAGGGCATAGACCTTAGAGAGGTAAGGAAAATAAAATTCACTTATACCATGTTATTTTTCATTACTTTATAGTATGAAATAAGGGACCTTATTAAACACAAATAGTACATAAAAACATGCAAAAAATCAAAATGAGAAAAAAACATACCCTAAATCACTCCAAACATGGCTATAATAGTTTATATATTGCTAAATAGTTATGATAAACTTAATTTCTAGGGAAAACTTTAATGTCTAAGATAAAATTTGTTTTAAGCATGCATAATATTATGGACATCATATCAATGCATATATTTTATAATATTTTATATTTTTTGGTATGTTTGTATATTTTATCAGTGCCCATTATTTGTCAATGTTAATTATTTATCAATGTTGCTTGTTTATCAATGCCCCTATTTTAGACATGCTTATGTTTTTTAATTATTTTATATTTTTTCATAAGAATATAGAAAACATATACATATTGTATATAGATGTTTTCTATGATATGATAAATTCATGCTTCAAATATGCATATATTGTTTATGGTCTGAGAAAATAAGAAATAACCTTTAATTTGACTTTGATAATTGATGTTATAAAATTAAATGGAACATAATATGTATCTATTATTCATGTTTTTATGAATATTTTTTATCATAATGTAAAAAAATTGGTTATTTAAAGTAATACAAAAATAATGTGTCACCAAATGTCTATAAATATTTGTGTATGAGATGAGAATTTGATCACTCTTCATAGACAGGCAGTGTCACGTTTGAGATAGTTTTTTGATGTGAATATAAATTATGTATAATATTTTATGGATGTTAATTCAATGGTGAGGTGGGTTAAACCAAGTTGTGGTGGTGTTTCATCCAGTGTTACTAGCATGGTTTCACCACTTCTGTAGTTACAACACATTGTTAGTGAGCCTCTTTGGCTACTTGCCAATTTAAAATTGAATAAAAATGAGTAACAAAAAACACCATCAATATAACTAGGACAAAGACATGTTTCCAATGATTTCAAATCAAATATTGTGATATTCCCAACATGTAACTCTATTGAGAGTTTAGAAGGACTCGGGAGGGTATATGTGTTAGTTTATGGAAACTATTTTATTTTATTTGTGGTATTAGGGTATATGTGCTAGTTTATGGAAAATATGTTAATTTATTTGTGGTATTGATATTATATGTGTTGTGTATAATATTGGGGTATTTCATGGGAAGTATGAAGGAATAGAATAATGTATGTATAATCAATGAATCGAGGCCTCTCTTAGTAGAGATTACTTATGATGTAAAGTTTTAATCGATATTGTAAATGAATGAATGTTTCATTATAATATTAAAAAAATTTCAAATGAAACTACTTAAATTATTTAATTTACATATATATAAATGGATACTTATAAAATTAGATAAATATGGCTACATAGAAAATTAATATTACTAAAAACTACATAATAGACTACGTTGTATGTCACAAGAAAAAATGTTACCACTAATTATGAAAACTAGTTTGAAGGAACCATTTTTCAACTTGGTGGGTCTTACATTGGAATGGAAAGCTACCCTTGAGAATTAGTTAATAATCTTCTTTTATGTTGGAGTTGAGATGGGGACCTTGAAAATTCAGCTTTATTACTCTAGGGAGGGCATCCATTTTGGGGATTATTTTCATGAAATATGTATGTTTGACATTGCCTTTAGAGATTATGATTAAAAATTTTACATTCATTTTCTTCAGGATACTTAAATGTTACAAGTGATATTAGTATGTCTTCTTACATATGGTTAAGATGAACAATGGCTGAAAATATAAATTGATGACAACGATTATATCATCACCAAGTGAACACCTTTGGTCAACAATTCCTTCATATAGAGTTTTACAGGATGGGCCTTGTATCTAAGATCTAATCATTTAGTACATAATTCCAAGAAGTATCAAGGGATGAGGAGGAGGAAGGGTTGGTGGAAATCATCCTTACAATTATCAACATAGTTTGAGATTAGAATTTTCAATCCATACTAAATATTTGGTGAAGTTTAGATCTATAAAAAAAACTTTTAAAAATTTGGTTAGATTGTATAATTTGTGATATATCTCCCAAGAAATCTAATTATATGTTTGTGGTAAGCATAGTGCCATGTAGTTTGAACAATTTTATCCTAAATGAAATTATAACTATTATTATTATTTTTCAAATATGGTAATGGTGAGTAATTTTTAGTAGTTGTATTTATGGAGTTTAGTTTAGCAATAATATGGGGCACTTATCGTAGCAATGATCGAAAGAAAAATCTTTGTTGTAACCCCTAAGTTAATGTGTCTTTGTGATCACAAGAGTAAATCATATTATTAGTTGGAACATGGTTCATTAATAAAGGTTATTGGATTTCATATATCCCACAAATATTCTATTATTATTAACTCCATAAGCATTCCACATAAAATTAATATTAGTATAATAATAGGTTTACTACACAAGTAAATCTTTACAATAGCTTAACATAATTATAATTAAATCAAAATAGGGTATTATGAAACCATAATGAAAAATAACATGTTGTCATGGTAATGAGGAATATATTATTAGACTTGGTAATGTTTATATATAGTGCATTCACTTCAAACATTTTTTTAGAATCTCCAACTTAGGATTCATTCTCGTATTATTGTACCCATTAAGAGGGTCAACCAACTATATACTAACTGAATGTTTTTTATAAATTTTATATTACCTTCCATAATATATTAAAATTAATATTAAAAGATAACTTAAATTTACAATAAAATCATCCATGCTAAATATGGTATGTGTTAGTCTTTGCAAGAAATTGTTAAATGGTCCTTATGCATTTATTAGTTGTTAAATTGTATGATTTGAGGACATGTCAATGCATATGTTTGATAATTATTTTTTATTTTTTCATGAATTTTATTATGTTTATATTTCCCATTATTTGTCAATGCTAATTTTTTGTGAATGTTGTTTGTTTATGAATAATAATTGTTTATCAATGCCCATTATTAAGTCTAAGTTAGTAAGTTTTGGCTTGATTGCTTCATAAATGACATCCTAGTGGAAGATATTGTTATCTCTTATAATGTAAAATCCACATCCTAGGGAGTTATAATACAAAAAATTGGAGTGCCGTGATATGAATTAAAATTTTGGTAATGATAAAGATATTATCGCTTGGATACGAAGAGATCATATATAATACTTCATAAGTAATGAATGTAAGAGATTTGGGTATCCACTAACTTCCATATCAATGATAGTACATTTCATCATATGTTATTTGACTTGAAGAAAGTTAGGATTGATATATCTCTCTAATACATAGTTTGAGTATGGTATCTTTTAATATTTTTTAAAATATGAATTGTTTTTTTTTTTTAAATTCTAATTTATGTATGTTTTATAAAGATATAAGTATACACATGGCTTGAGGAATATAAGGATGAATATGGAATTCATTATGAAATTTCAAATGTTATAGAGGTTACTATTGGAAGATGACTTGGCCATAATCAATTACATCATGGATGTCAATGCCATTTTTATTTTTTTATGCTGATGAATATACAAGAACATGATTTGATTGTATATAACAACATGGGGCATACAAATAAATAGGGCATGGTTTTAAGATATCGATGAATTAAAGGGTAGTCATTTTACTTTGGTTTCATACATTAATTATGCATTGAATCATTGGATGGAGATATTATTATTATTTGGCTTGACCCCTGAACTTATTCACAAAAAGCATCATGACATACTGCTTGAAAATCTTAAATTTTTTGAAGGTCGGAGGGAGGAGGATGATTTCATGACCAAAGATGACATCCAAAATATTGAGGTAAGGATGAAATCATTATAATAAAAATTCAATCCTAATGATGTAGATAGTGTTAAAACCTTTATCATTACAAACTATGAAAAAGTATTTGTGTTTCAATAATTTTAAAAAATTGGAATGGAGGGGTAACCCTTTATCTTAGGCCTTTAAATTATTCAACAATCTCAATAGATGTTCAAGTATGCACACAATAATATAATTTAAATGGACTTGACATATGGGTCAAATGCATAGAAGGTACTTGTGGATCTCCAAATTTTAAATTTCACACTTCTTATTATATAAGACTTGTGTTTGTGTTTTGTGACGTAGTTCATATTGTACACTTATTATACTTGATAATATGCATAATGGAATTATTATTTCATGGGTGTTGATGCTGAGGGATATTATCCCAAACTTAACATCATGGATGCAAAAGATAGTGATTAGTGCACATTGTCACATGTTGGAATGGAAACCAAATATTTCATGATGGATGATGTTCATGATGTAATTGTTGTTATTACATAAGTTTAGCTCATGTATATTATAAATATTCCTTGTTATCATTGAAAATAATGTTTTATTTTATATTTTATTTTATGTTTATATTATCATTACCATTCCATGGAAGTTTTTCAATGCTAGGTATATCTATGCAGTGGCATGTGAGGAGATTGTGCTTAAAAAACATGATTTTAAAGGTGAATGATATTGAAACAAGGCATGCAATGTTTAGAGTCCTAGGTGAAATAATGCACAAGTATCCTACTAAGAATACATTGGTTCATGACATGAATTTGTTCATGGATTAATATGTCCCAATAATCATTCATAAACTATTGAAAATATCAATGGTTCCACTATATTAGCATGTGGGTCTTTAGATTTTTGCATATAATGCCCCAT
>JARHVA010002734.1:1757500-1897500 GCA_037957365.1 Torreya grandis
TTTTGAATAAATATTACATAAGAAAACATAACACAAAAAAGCATAAGAGAATAACAACTTTATTCCACATGGCAGTGTTTAATACAATTTATCAATATAAGAAGGAATGTCACACCATCTAACTTTCCCCAAAACTCATATTTATATTCATAAGACATAAACCTGAACAATTTATAGTTAAAACAAAAATATCGATTTCAACCATTCATAACTAAATACACACTTAAATACACTATGTAAATCTACAAAGATAATAATAACATAAAAAAAACTACCTATGTAAAAAAAAGTACATAGTTGATTTGTAATAAAAATTAAAAATTTGATCCAATGAGTGTATGAAATAATTTGGATCTCATTGAGGATCCAAACATTACACTATTGAAAACAATGTCATAAAAGTTGACTTATGTTTATGATTTTCATTATGTATAAAATTTTAGCACGTTAACATGGACATACTCAAGCATATATGTAATATAACCATCCTCAACCATGTCTAGAGCGTGAACATCCTCATGCCTAAAACATGAATTATTCACCTGTAACATCAACCATTTATTCTCCTCTTTCCTTCTTTTTTGTGAAACCATCCTTATTTTGGTATTACAAAAATTGAATACGATTACTTTCAAAAATATAATATAAAAACTACAGTAAATTAATTTAATAGTAAGAGTGATTTAAAATCAAGGACAAACAAATATACTCACCTTCATCTCTCATCTTCTCCCCTTCACATTATATTTTATAGGCAAGGCATTTTATTTTTCATGTCATGTTTTGTAACTCACGTGTAAGCACAAGATGTGAATGTATTGGTAAACAAAATAATATAATAGAAAACACATAATGTATCACTTACTTTTGTAAATTAAATTTGCCTTAGAATCTCATGCCTCTTTTTCACTTGATTTTATTTAAAATTTTAAATATTGAGCTCTTCTTATATAGTTTCCAACACTTCAAGAATCATATCTTCAGAGTCATAAATTTTTTTTAAAAGAAACTTTCCTATGTTTTTGAATCTCATATTTTTTCCCTCAAAATTCCAATTTGCAGACCTCTATTTTCTTGTCTTCATTGGATTCCTTAGTACTTGACAGTCTATAATGAGAGGTAACGTGTGCATTTGAGCATGTTTTGAATTAAACTATGGTTTTTACTAGGATTTATTACCAACTTCATAAAATTCAAGACATTGTGGTGAAATATAAAAAAATGGTCCCTATATCGAAACTCCTAAATAATCTTTTAACTATGCTCCTTGTACTTGAATACAATCTACACACATCGAAATGTTTGAATTAAACAAGCATATATTCAAAAAGACATCTCGCTAAAATATTAAACAAACATATCTTCAAATTTTTTTCTATCATTGATGTATGCTATGAAATAATCCCACATAATTTATATCCACCAAAACATGTTGTTAAATACAAATCTATCATTTTTATTTTGAAGCTAAAATATATATATATATATATTTTTGTGGATGAACGGATTATTTTGAAAATAGATAAAGATTAAAGGTTGTGGCAATATTTTAAAACTTTAATCTACATTAACATAAAAATATTTTAAATAGAATAAATGAATGGGTGTGATAAATGTATCCAAATATTTGGTCTTCCACTTGTAAAATAACAACCACCTCCTCCATTATGGATTGTTACAAAGATTCATTCTCTCCTCCAAGATTCTTCTCCACCTCCAAGCTCTATTTCACAATTCAAATTTTAATAATGGAAAATCGTATACATCAATATGGTTTCTATTCTCATATAGGTAAATATATTAATTCCAAGTCTAATGAGAAGGTAGCACTTATCCCTCCCCCTCCCTTTTCCTTTTCTCCAAAAATTTTCTATGTATTATCTCCTTGTAAGAATTCATTACTCTATGTTACATGGACACATGGTAAACATATCTCTCTTATACTCCATTAATTTTTATCCAACCAAGGTCATGAATTAGGGTATGTCCTACCCTATGAGAAAAAGAAACACCCTACATTTAAGGGCATGTTTTCATTTCTAGATCACCTTATATAGAGTATATTTTAAAATAATAATTTCACCCACATAACAAAGAAAATAATATTAAAAGTAAATAAAAAAACACATTCTTATAATTTTATGATCTTAAATATAAAATTAGATTAAAAATTCTATTCATTACGAATTGGATGCATTAACCACAAAATCCCATTCAAGGATCTCATCATTTAAAATTCATAATTACTAACTAGAGGCTCTTAAAATTCCATCAAAATTAACATATGTTCAAAAATAAATAAAAATAACATTTTAACATTTTCTTAGTGTTTTTTTTTCATTAAATTATCCTCTCATTAATTGTGGGAAAACATCATACTTTGAAAGGAAGAGCCTATATCAAGGTTTAAATTCAAATTTTCATTATGGGAGTTTGATAAGCCCAAGTTATATTCTATGAGATGTTACAAAATTATGGTGGACCACATAATTTTCTAAAAATAAGTTAGGAAGTTTTAGTTTAGTTATTTTATATAAATATTTAGACAATGTATGGGGCCGTTAGACTTTTAGGTGCGGTAGATCAAGATTATAACTCATTTCAATTTATATTACTAAACAAACATGATTATTCAAACACTTTATAATATATAAATAAATGAAAGAAAGATAGAATTCATAATTTTAATATATAATTACATTTATTTCATTATTATTTTACATCACAAGTAACTTCCATAAGAATAACAAGGAAATAAAGGTGTACAAACACCTAAAGTTTTCCATTTCAATAGACATATCATATAAATATTTCAACTAAAATTTACACATTTCCATGGCAACTAATAGACAAAATAAATAATTTATAACCTAGAACTGAAGACTACAAGCTCTAAAATCAAAGAGCTTTAAAATGAATTAGTAAAGTCAAGATAAGGAAGCGCTTAGCCCCCATACATTATGCCATCATTATGTGTATTCCTTAATAATAACCTAAGATAAGGACTCCAAATTTTGAACATGGTTGTTACTAAAATAATAAAAATGCCAAAGAGTGATTTAGGTTTTACCAAGGAACTCTTTCCACCACCTAAAAAATAATACAGTAATTAAGATAATAACTAGACATTCCAAGTACATGGATACTAAAATTAGTAATAATGAGAACATCATCAAGATATTATAATGATTCTTAAACTCTTGAATGGAATATTTATACTTTCTAATCAATGGGGTGAGAGAAGGATGGAATTAAGAAACTATTTCACACTTTCTTGAATCCTTAGGAGGATGTTGTAATTATTATATATATAACCATATTATAAGAATCTATTATGAAGTCTTGAGATGTTAGTCACCATGCCCAAACCCTTATCAAGAAAGCAAGGATACATCTTTTTTATATTATAGAATTGATTACAAAATATAAGCATCAATGATGCAAAAAATATCTATAGAGTTCCCAAAATAAAGTATCTAATTATGGGGTCATCCCCCCATCATATCAGACCATATTAACTGATTATAAAATATAAAAAATGGTCCTATATAGGCGACCCAACAAATAGTAGCATAAGCAACAGTACATAAAACACCAAAGAACCACCACCTAAAAGGTGGCACATCAAAATTTAAACAATAAGTGCCACAAAAATAATGGAATAGTCCATTTCATAGTCATCATCTGAGTCCACATCGATAGGTCCCTCAATAAAGTCTTTATTTCCATCAGGTCCTATCTGGTACTATCCTACAGCCAACTATGGAGGATACTTATCAACCCTTTTCAGTAGAATTTTCATGTTATTTATTTGAACATAGTCAAATACATATTCCATATAGCTAAACCACCCCTTTCTATAAGATTTTTTAATTTATTAGTGAACACATTCACATTTTCATCAATCATATTCCATACATCCTTATGTGCATCCTCATCCTGTATCATAGTAGTGCTCAGGAGAGAAGAAGTTGTTGCATCATTATTTTCCAAAGAGACAAAATTAAGATTCAAATTAATTGGGGTAAAGGATTCCTCTACATCTTTGATAATACAATTTCCTAGTCCATCTTTATGCACATCCCTTACCATATCCTCATTTACCAATAGCTATATATTTATGCAATTCTTGTCAGAGTCTGATGAGTTCACCCATTTCTTCATAGGATGTTTTTCTTGGTCAAAGTATGAGTCCTTAAATATAGTCCCACTCATTCTTAATAATCTTTATTTTAGTAGCTAACTGATGGTAGACCACCCAATCTAGGTGAGGGTTCAATTTGGGGTATCTACCAAAGTCGATCAAGTAGTTAGAGGTAATTTTTAGCATTCATATCTAAAGAAACTATTCCAGCTAATCCTGTAGCACTTTCAATTGAAGGAAAATTTGCAAAGAGACAAGATGAATAATGAATCCCATTGAGAATTCAATACTCACTCTAGCCTTATGTTGGAATGCTTTTAAGTTCCTTTTCTTTCATAGAAACCATAAAATTTTAGTAGAAAAAACAAGCCAAAGTTTATGAAATAAAATATTAAATTTAACTTTAGCACAAGCATAAACAAAATCAATGTTTAGTCAACCAATTTCACATTCAAATACCACTTTCTAGAACTCAAGACAACTTTTCCATAGGTTATATGCATAAGGGAAAGAGAAAAATACATGCTCAATAGTTTCAATCTCACTACAAAAAGAAAAGAAAGGTTGGGCATAACCACATTTACTCAAAATAGAACCAACAACCAACTTATTATACATTAATAACCACTATAAATAGGATTTTTTGGTTTAAGGCAATAGGCCCAAATAACATTAAATAGAAAATACCAAACACTTAGAGGATCATAAACAAACCATATATGATTAAGGGTAAGGTAGGGGACTTTGGAAAAGGATAAATTATTGTATAACATTTGAGTGGATAACTCAAATAGAGTGGGGACCTTTATCCACTTCACACTATCCCAAAACTCACCCTCCTCATCCATGAATATACCATTATTCATCACCTGTAATGTTTTTTGAAGCAAAGTGAAAGTTCTACACTGGGTGGCAGGACTATGAAATCTAGTTCTAATTTCTAACCAAGATACCCAATTAGAATGAGAGTATAGATCCTCAAACTCTCTAAACCCCTTATTGAACCATTTAAAGGCAAAACAACCCCTGGTGAGGGTAAACATTCTATTGTTGACAGTCAAGTTCTAGCATATAGATATATACCCCTGACAACATGTCCCAAACCAATTAAAGATGTGATTAGTTGTGATTAAGGGTTTAACAACATCCCAATCTGACCAAATAGAAGCAAAGATAGGTGAGCTAGCCACTTTGAGAGAAAAGGGACCAATAACAAGATTTGTAATGTTTAGTTATTTATAGAAAGGTTTTCCTTTAGGAAATCCCCTCAATATATTATTCTTGACCAATAATTTATAGGTCTCATCTTCTTTTAATTCTCTTATGATCTATTTCACATCTAGGGTTATGCCCTATAACCTAAGATATTTTATCTCTAGGCCCCCAATATTTTTTTTATCTTTGAGAAAAATTTCCAAGAGACTCCATGTATTTTCTTCCCTCCTTTTCCATCTGACCATAAGAAGTCTCTTATGATCCTATGGAGCATATTTATCTAAGATTTGATAAAAATCTAATAAGAGGCATAGTAAATGTTATATGATGAAATAACCTTTTGATAGACTTGAATCTACCTAGGTAAGGAGAGTAGATGTCTCTACCATTTAGCAATTTTTTTATTGATTTTTTCAAATATTCATTCTTGCAAGTTTTAAGGAAGGTGTGAGTGCAAAGGGAATACCTAGATATCTGACCATTTCATCTAGACCTTTCCATCTCCATCCAAATTTTGATAGCCAATCATTAGGGTTCTCTTTCCATCCTAGCATATGAGATTTATGCATTACCACCTTGGACCTAGAGGCAGAACAATATATATCTAGTCTAGTTGCAACCTATATCAAGTTATTTTTCTCTAATGTGACAAATAGGGTAGTGTCATCATTAAATAAGACATCAATAAGGACTTCATAATTGGGTAGATAATCCCCTTTGATTGGGGTTCCAATATCAGAGAATCTGAGTAGATAATTCAATGCTTTGGTAGCCAAAACAAAAAGCAAATGCACAAGAGGACATCCTTATCTAATGGAATGTTGAAGATCTAATGATTTAGTCATTTCCCCATTAAATTTAATGAAAATTGAAGCATATTTAAATAGGACATAAATAATTCTACATAACTTATCCTGAAACCCAAAGGCTTGAAGTACTCTATCAATAAAGGGCCATTTAATTCTATCATATTTTTCTCAAAATCAAGCAAAATCATGCCAATATCTTGACTAGAGTCCCAATACCAGTACATCCCTTCCTAGATTATGATAAAATTATCTAAGATGTATCTACCTTTGATGAATACAATTTGAGTCTCATAAACTATAGTGGGTAATAGAGAGGAAAATCTCTTTACTAGAATCTTTGCCAAAATCTTGTAGGAAAAATTAAGGAGGATGATTGGTCTCCAGATTTTTACCAAAGAGAGGTTACCATCCTTAGGTATGACTTTAATTACCCTTATATTGATGTTTAGGCCAAGACTGCCAACATCAATAGCTTTATTAAAGACCTCCAAATAGTCTTTTTCCAACCACTCCTTATTGGCTTTGTAGAATTTAGTAGGGAAACCATCCATTACATGAGCTATATCATTCTTGAGTGAGTCAATGGTAGCTCTTACTTCATATTGTGTGATATTAACATCAAGGTAACTCTCTTAAACTATTTAAACCTTTTTTTTAATGCAATCATCTTATATCACCCTATTCTACTCAATGAGTTCATTGAAACCATAAAAAAGGAACAAATTAGAATAAAACTCATAAAAAGCTTATTTTATGCTAGAGAAATCCTCCATAATCTATCCATGAAATTTGATACCATTTCTTTTTATTCTTTTGTGATATATTTCAAGAATATGAAGAAAAAATTAGAACCTCTATCCCTAAGTTTCATCTAGGTTAGTCTTGAGCAGATCTATGCCCCCTAGCAAGGTAATTATGGTAATGTCTAACTTAATGTTTTAAGAGATTAAACTCTTACAAAAGTTTGTAATTAAATGGGTCAAATTAGAGAGATTTTTAATCATGTATTATATTTTATTTGGTATCCTTTTTATTTTTTCTATGCCTTTTAGCTTTAATCTTTCCATAGGTTCTAGCAAAGTTTTTGGTGACTTCCATTAAGGAATATTACTGATCAATTCTAGAGTTGGAGCTATAGGTGATTTTCCTAATGTTCCAAGAAAACTAAAGACCCTCAAAACACACTTGGTTAGTCAAGTGGGACAAATTAAATTTATAGAGTCCTTTAAAAGTTGGGGTGTCTTTATTCTCCTTAAGATTTAGTGAGAATGCCATTTCAATGGGATGGTGATCATAGATTGCATAGGGAAAAATTGTCACCACATTTCCATCCTTATTAGGGGTCACAATAAGTGATTCCCTATTCAATTAGAACTTATCAAGTTTGGAGTGTTGTCTTCCATTATTACTCTAATTATTTCACTAGGTAAACTAGATTCTTTTACTTATATTCTTCTCTTTTTAAAGCAGGTCTAAAATTTTGTGCATTCTCTTGAATTTAGACCAGAAAAAAAGTTCATTGCCTTTCTACGCCTGTTGATCACCTCCTATTTTATCCTCTTTTAATTCTACTATGCTAAAATATTTTCCAAATATCTAAGGGAATTTTTTTATATTGGTAGCCAACCAATTCCACATATCAGAATGATCTCTGTAGTCATTAGGAGCATAGATGTTACATAGCATGAAGCACTAATTTTGGTTTTATAGAAGGACCCAAACAAATCTATTGTAAGGGGAAATATTTTTTTCAATAATGCATTCCTTTAGGTCAAGGTTGACTAAGATAGAGGCCTCTCCTTTTCCTCTTTGATGGTTAGTAGAGAACTAAGGATCGTGAGGCCAAATGAAATTTAAGACTAAGGATAGTTGGGATCCTATAACCTTAACTTCTTGAAGACATATAAAGTCCAACTTTTTTCTTGAATGTCTAAATTGTCTCACAATTATTTATCTATCTAAGGATTCTAAGACCCTAACATTCTAACTTACAATCTACATAAAAAACTAGGGGGGGGGGGGAAATGGGGATCAATTAGATTGACCATGGGGCTTACCCCCACTATTGTACAGTCTTAAGGATACATTTCCTAAAACGTAGGCCCATTTAGGCAACATTAATTTAAAAAAAATAGTTATAAAATAGGTTAAAAAAATTAAATTAATATGAGGAATTATTAATTAAAAAATTATTTATAAGGTCACAAAATTACAATTTGTTATAGGTGAAACCATATTAGAATTATAAAGCAATGGATCCAGCTAAAGGCTTTCAAAATTTCTTAAACCTTTAAGATACAAAAAGGTATAAGATAGTCAATAAAATAAATGAATGCATGAGTGGGTTTTAAAATGGTATCCATATCTTATGTCATCCACTCATAAAATATAAAAAATATCCTCTGCTATGGACTGCTACAAGGATTTACTCTCTCTTTCAAGTTTTTTCTCATTGTCCACGCTCTAACTGAGTACTCAAATTTTTAATAATAAAAAAATTCTTCCACAATGATGGATTTCCATTATATTATATGAAAAAATATTAATTCATTATCCAATTTTAATTTGAGAATTTTTATTTCCCATTCACTTGCCTCTTTTCCAAAAGTGTTCTATGTATTTACTCCTCTTACAAGTTAATTACACTCTCTTACATGAAAATGTAGGCAAGCATGACTATTTATCTTATAGTCCTTAAATGTTTCTCAAAAAAATGCCATAAATTATTTTATGTTATCTATAAATTTTCATTTAATACTCATTAAAACATTCCCAAGCTTATTATTTTGTCAAAGGGATTAAAACATTCCTACAAATACCAAAAAAAATGATTTTCACATGTTTCTAAGATTTGTGTGCATGCATAGGTCACACAATGACCAAAAATGGTTTTAAGTGACTGGGGTCAGTTAGCATTAACCATAATTGATTAGGTTGAAGCGGAAAATATAACTAAAAATTTACATTTTGAGCTTTTATTCAAGTTTTCTTCAAATAATTTAAGTTTTATAAGTCTCTGGTTTGAACATAATATTGATCCAAAAGCTTATCTTTTGGATATTTTATCCTAACAAGTATTTTCAAGCATAACATTTTTGCCTTCAGTTTCATAGGTGACCATTGGTGGTTGTCTTTGACTAGCCACGATTGGTTTATGATTAATGATGGTCTTGAAAGAATTGGCATAGATCAATAGTGATCCGAGATGGTCACTGTGTTTTCAAAAAAATATAGACCTAAGAATAATAAAACCAAAGTTGCTTGTCTCAAAGTTAAAATTGCTTCAAAGCTAAACATGACTATCTAACTTTTTATGTAGGACCTGCATGGAAAAGTGGGGTTTTAAAGCATAACTAAGTCTTTTGAACTTCCTTTTGGTGTTTAAAAAGAACTAGGAACCTTCCCTTTGGTGTTTAAAATGAAATTTCATGTTTATATTGAATGTTTTGTGATTACAAGGGGCTAAAGAACATCACCAAACACTTCAATTCAATGCTTAAAACCAAACTCACTTCAAAGTTTTATTTTGTATAAGTTATCTATCATTTGTTTTGTTAATTTTTTTGAGCAAAAAATAATTTATACATGTATGCTCTCCCTCTATCCCCTATAGGGAACTCAGGTGATTAAAAATGTCATTTTTATTGCAAATTATGCCTTTGTCCAAAGCATAAAAAAGAAGTTGTCTAGGATCTCACAAAAACCCACATGGTTTGGGTGATCTAAAAATAACTATAAATCCTTTTTACTTAGATTTTTATTTCATGAAATTTGGCTTGTGAGGGGGACTTCATTACCTCCCATAGGTTCTATAGGAAAACTTTGACCCAAGGATTCATCTCTTGGCATCATCTTCAACCCCTTTCTATGATGGGGTTTATAAATTAGGATGGCACTATTTGGATGGTGGTTTGAGTGGTTAAACCATCTTCATTAGTGGTTAGTCACCCTAAAACATATGATCATTTAGGACATCCCACTACACTGAGCAATTGATAGATGTAGTGGTTTTGAAAAGGACTAGACCTTTTCACAACATGCTATTTGACATGGATCTAATTGATGTGTTGTTTTTCTTTTGTTCAAACATGAAAGTTTGTACACATATAATCAATCTAGATGGTCATAACTTGTAGAGCTTTATATAAACCCCACTTATCATGGAAATATTATTGATACGAGGTTCACCCCAAGGTCCACATCATCATATTATCACTTGAGAGAAGGGGGTGTAAAATACCCTACCATATAATGCACTTTTATTTTAGATGAACACTTAATTACCTCTCAAGTGCATGTATAAAGACAAACTTCAACAATATCATGAACCCTTGTTAATTTTAGGGCTTTAGGATGATTACTTAGTTGTATTGGTCTAGTTTAGTCTTTTTAGCTTACTTGGTCATCAATTTGAGTCAAAACTTGCTTGTAAATAAACATCATAACCAAAGTACATTGTCCACAATTTCTTGAACAAGGAGGAATTATGCTATCCAAGTGAAAATCAATATTTTCCTTGATCAAATTTATCATCTTAAACATTTCATTATATCATCTAATTGGTTTAGTTATGCTGACCATTTCAGTCTAAGTCTAAACCACTTTCCAAATTTTCTTAAGTCCTTCATTGATAGTTCAAATTCAAAATTACACTTTTATAAGATCATAAGGTTGATGTGTTAAAATTGGGTTCACCATTTACACTTGAATTGAGGGAACTTGGGTTTAATTTCCAATTTTTATTGAAGGCCATTTATAGACTCATTATGATTCTCATCATTAGTGGACTTATGTCATATTGTGTATTGCTCATGCTTTGATTCCTAGAGCATATTTTATACTACCATTCCTATTATAATGTGGTGGAATTGTGTTTCCCATTTGGTTCTAGTTTTATACTTAGGAATTCTTGCATTTTTCCACATCATGAGTTTCTTGGTTTACATTATCTCTTTCCTAATTTGAAGGGATTTATTCTAGTTTCCTAGTAGTAACTCATCGAAGTTGAACCAATTTTTATACTATTTATGTATCTCAAAAATCTATGTTTTAGTATACTAATGACACTCTAGGATTTTCTAATTATCATACCCTCTTCCAACTCATACGATTTTAACTTTACCCAAGGTTGTGTAATTCCATGAACATCATTCTTATAATTGTGTGAGGTATCCCCTCCCTTTTATAGTCTCTTTGGTTACCTAGATACTTGTTTAGAAAATATCAAAACACATACCTTGATCAAACATTTGTAAGATATTTCCAAATCTAGTCAAACATAGGGAGCAACCTTTTTTAGACATGACTCAAAGGTACACTCATAGTGGGGTCACTTATGGCCCTAGCTATGAGGAAGAGCATTTTTATGATGTTTAAGATCATTTAGTGGTCCTTGAGGACATTTCAACAATAGTAGGATTTGAGGAAGATTATGTAGAATATCAACCCCAAAATGACAAAGATGAAGCCCTTCTAAGGTTGATAGAATTTGGTGTTAGACTACCCTTAGATTTTCCCATGGAACAATTACACATCTTAGTTAGAGAAGAAGAACAAAATCAGGACCATGTTTTTTCAAACATTTTTCAAACAAACATCCCTTCTTCTAGCAAAGGTAAGAAAATACTTATAGAGTAAAAACCAAATGATCAAGATCCTGTCAACAAGATTAAGAAGATAAGTCAATGGTATGCAGACTAACTTATCATAGATTTGATAAACTCTTTAGTAGTTATGCCAATCCATAATGATGCTTCAAAATAATAGGGAAATGTGGTTGATGCAACACAAAATCTAGTTGAGAACACAACCATGATAGATAAAGATGTCTCAATAAAACAACCCAAATCCTTAGAGGTTCCACAACATGCTCCACTAGACACGAATCAAAAATTTTTTAATCACCAAGAAGCTCTTATTCCTTTGAAAAATCAAAGACCCAAACATTCAGTATGTATTGAAGAAATTTTACAAAGCAATTTGGATAGTTTATCTCAACCAACACATACAATGTTGAATAGACAAAGAACTCCCCAAAATCAACAAAAAATTATTAATTCAAGGGAATATATTCCTAAGAATTGATCACTTATCTACTTTATTCAAGGAGATAACCAAAACCAATTTGAGGATTGTAGGGTGTAAATCTCTACCAAATCCATGAAATAATAGGGGTACATTCCACCCCAACAACAACAACAGGGGCACATACCACCCCAATAATAGAAAAAAGGCACATACCACCCCAATGGAATTATGTTTCACCCACAAATGCACCAAACATGCAAGAGTGGAACTCTATGAAAGATATTATGTCATGATTGGAGACTAGAGATAGTATTAAAAAGTACAAATTCAATGAGATATGTCCATAACTGTTTGATTTGTCTATTCTCCAAGTCCCCTTTTTATCTCATTTTGAATCACCTAAATTTGATAAATACAAAGGAAAGGGTGACCCATGAGAACACATTCAAGCATTTTTTATATTATGCCAAGAGGTAACTTACAGTAGCATGTTCTTACTTTGATTATTTCTATGAAGTTTAGTGGGACAAACTTTAGATTGGATACTCAAGTTTCCCAAGGGATCATTTGTGTATTGGAATGACTTATCTAAAAATTTCATCAAACATTTATTATAAAACATTGAACATGAATTGACCATTGTTGATTTGTGAAAATCAAAACAACATGATGGAGAAAGATTTGTTTCATATCTATAGAGATGGAGAACATTACCAAGTCAATTTCAACATAACTTGCCAAACAAATAGTTAGCAAACATATTTTCACAAAACCTACACCCTAAGGTGCTGCACAATCTACATCTTTCTTCCATAAACACTTTCAAAGAGATCATAGACAAGGGTATACAAATTGATAAGGCTCTTATTTTTAAAGGCCTTGTCAAGATTTTCATGCAGGGTCAAACATCAAATTAGAACCCATCTTCTAATCAAGCAAATGTTCAAGAGAAACCTAAGGGTTTCGACAAGAATAAGAACATGGTTGGAAATGGTGTGACTAAAACAAGACATATACAAATGGTGTAGGTTCTGTTAGTCCTAAATATATAATTATATCCACTTAATCCACCACCCAATTTACAAAGACAACCTCCAAGGAGGACATTCCATAATCAATACAGAGTCTTCATCAAATTGGGAGAACTTGATGAAATAATATTTCAAAACCTTGTAGTAGCTAACCTAATTGTATAACCAGTACCAAGGCCATTTCCTCAAGATCAAACAAAACTAGATTGGTACAAGGAGAATGAAAGGTGTGACTTCCATCATGTTGTTAGACACAGTGCATATAATTGCATCTAATTGTGATACCTAATTGAATATATAATTGAGAGTGGTGAAGTCAAGATCAAATTGGCCCCACAATTCACTAATTAGGATATGGGAATCTACCAAGTTCCATTTCCTCAACACAATCGATCACCACCAAGAAATAAATAATAAAACCAAGGACAAAATCATAGGTAGAATCAATACTAGAATCAAGGTCAAAATCATAATCAAAATGCTCATAATCATGTTCATAATACCCATGATAATAATTTGGGTTACAAAAATATGCCTTATGATTATAAAAATACTATGGGATTCATTTTACAACCCACATTGCCACTATTACTGTCAAAACCCTATCGGAATTGTTGCCAGAATCCGGATAACGTGAGTGTAATGAAGACGTGATCACACAAGATAAACAAGTGCACACCACAAGATGCTAAAGCAATTTGACAATAACAAGAAGATAAATTACACAAAACAAAATGGAGAAAACCAAATCTGAATTAGCATGGAATGGCCAAAATGAGGACTACAAATAGGAGAGTACGAAAGTAACTCCTCCATAAAAGGTGGACAAGGCACACCAAAAATAGTCAGTAACTCCTCCATGAAAGGTGGTGACAAGGTGCTAAGAATAGAGAAGTAACTCCCATCAAGGGAGTTACTTATGACATTCTTATGACACCTATGACACATCTATGACAGACACCTCCACATAAGCTAGCCTATCCCACAAATGTAGGAAAACTCCATGTATGCACAAGAAATACAATTTCCCTAATTAATAAATAGGGAAAAATAAAAACCTACACTAATACCCCCCCATAAGCGCAGCTTAGGTGGGAAGTGTGGAAATATAAAATGGGTCCCGACAACTAGGCCTGATGAGGTACCCATGTACAAATGCAATCTCCCATAAGATAGAGAAAAGGAGAAAACCCGTAGGAAAAAACTCCCCCCCAAAAGAGAGACATAAAAGAAAAGAAGAGGCTAGAAGGCCCCCCCCTAAAGATGATGCTACTATAGATGTAGTTCACACCCCAAGAAGAACTCATAGATGAATGAACTTGCTCTCAGTGAAAGGTTTGGTGAAGATGTCTGCAACCTGCTCTGAAGACTGGCAAAATATCAAGTCAATAACCTGACTATGAATAAGCTCTCGAATAAAATGCATGTGAATCTCTATGTGCTTGGTCTACTAGTGCTAAATTGGATTCCTGCAAGTCTGTATGGTACTCTGATTATCACAATAAATGATGGTGGGCTGCCTGATAGGAATGCCAAACTCAAAAAGAATCCCCTGAAGCTAAATAGCCTCAGTAGCTACATTAACAGCTCCCCTGTACTCTACCTATGTGGATGATATAGCAATAGCATTCTGCTTCTCGCTAGACCAACTGATAAGACCTGAACCTAGAGAGAAACTATAAACAAAAGTGGACTTACGAGTCTGTGAATCACCAGCCCAATCTTAATATGTATATCCAACCAAGTCAACCTCTGTGCCAAATCTGTAGTGAATCCCATATCTATGTGAACCCTGTATGTAATGCAAGATCCTCTTAGCTACTTTCCAATGTAGCTCATGGGGTTCTTGCATGAATCTAGAGACAAGTCCCACTATATATGAAATGTCAAGCCTGGTGTGAGTCAAGTAGATGAGACTACCAACAAGTTGTCGATACCGAGTGGCATTAACCAATGGTGAAGAACAATCAATCTCAAGCTTGACTCCTAATAGAAAGGGAGTCAGAGATGGCTTGCAATCAGCCATGTGAAATTGAGCCAATAAGTTGAGAGCATACTTAGGCTATGCAAGAGAAATCCCTGAATCTGACTGTGAGATCTCGATGCCAAGGAAGTAGTGCAACAAACCCAAGTCTGTCATGTCAAATCTCTCCTGAAGAGATGCCTTCACCACTGCAATAGTCGATGAAGAACTCTTGGTGATCAAAAGGTCATCAACATATATAACCAAAATCAAAAGTGAATCATCCTACCATAAGAAGTAGACATTAGGATCAGAATGGCACCTAGTGAAACCCACAGTGAGAAGGAAGGAATCCATCTTGGTATACCAAGCCCGAGGGGCCTATTTGAGGCCATAGATAGATTTCCTAAGTCTGCATACTAAGAAAGAATCCTAAATAAATCCTAGTGGTTGTTCCATGTAGATCTCCTCTTCAAGGTCTCTATGAAGAGAGGCACTCTTCACATCTATCTAATGCACATCCCAACCATGTGTTGCGGTAATAGCCAAGGTGAGTCAGATAGAGGTCATTTTTGCAACGGGTGCAAAGGTCTTTGAGTAGTCAATGCCTGCCACCTATGAGAAACCTTTGGCGACCAATTTTGCCTTGTACTTATCAACTGACCCATCTGCTACAAACTTGGTCTGATATATCCACCTACATCAAACCATCTTTCTTCCCTTAGGAAGCGAAGTCAAATCCCAAGTGTGATTTTTGATTAAGGAAGAATATTCTTCCTCCATAGCACTATCCCACTCAGGTACCCTTGATGCTTCTCAAAAAGTCTGTGGATCTGAAACTGAAGCAAAGAAGGCATGTGGATCTCTCTAAAAATCCCCCCTAGTACGTCTATCATCTACGGGGTCTCCTGCCCATGTGCCAGCACTCTCAAGTGTCTGCCTTTTGGGGGGGAGTTTTTTCCTACGGGTTTTCTCCTTTTCTCTATCTTATGGGAGATTGCATTTGTACATGGGTACCTCATTAGGCCTAGTTGCCGGGAACCATTTTATATTTCCACACTTCCCACCTAAGCTACGCTTATGGGGGGTATTAGTGTAGGTTTTTTTAAATTTTTATTTAAATCTAAAAATAAAACACTCCACTCCTCTTGATTTCAAAATAAGCTAAAAGCATGATCATACACAAGATTACCAGGAAAGCTCTGATACCATATCGGAGTTATTGCCAGAATTCAGATAATGCGAGTGCAATGAAGATGTGATCACACAAGATAAACAAGTGCACACCACAAGATGCTAAATCAATTTGAAAATAACAAGAAGATAAATTTCACAAAACAAAATGGAGAAAACAAATCTGAATTAGCATGGAATGGCCAAAATGAGGACTACAAATAAGAGAGTACGAAAGTAACTCCTCCATAAAAGGTGGACAAGGCACACCAAAAATAGTCAGTAACTCCTCCATGAAAGGTGGTGACAATGTGCTAACAATAGAGAAGTAACTCCCATCAAGGGAGTTACTTATGACATTCTTATGACACCTATGACACATCTATGACACACACCTCCACATAAGCTAGCCTATCCCACAAATGTAGGAAAACTCCATGTATGCACAAGAAATACAATTTCCCTAATTAATAAATATGGAAAAATAAAAACCTACACTAATAAACCCATGAACCATTTCATGCTCCTCATAGTATGAGACCCATTATTATAGGGCCAACACCTTCTCCCTCTAGTAATATCATGTCAGGTTCATGAAATTTTATTACAAATCCATTTATATGGGTTACTATTTATGGACAACATCCTTCTTCTAATTATAATGGCTCCTTGTCTACTCAAAATTGTAGCAATGTAACAAGATGCCTACAAGTCACCCTTCAAGGCCCTTCACCTTCATCTTCTAATTATAGTAACTCTTTTCCACCTTTAGGTTGTGTAGTCACAAATAGATTATCATGAGTTACTCTCTAGGGCCCTTTGCCCTCTTCTTCCACAAAACCCAATGTGAACATTATTCCTTCAGTTTTGAACCCTAATTGTTCTAATGTTGAGAAACCTTATAATCTATCAGAGTAACTAAGAAAAAACCCTATGTAGATTTCCATTTTTGATATCTTGCATACATTTAAAGTACATATAAGTATTCTAAAAACCTTTTACAGGAATCAACTATTCCCAAAGATATAAATCCTAAATAGTTCCAAACATTAGTTGTACATTTCTCTTCATTTTTTTAGCTCATATTTGATCAAAAAAATATGTCCACCCTAGGTTTTAGCCATGATAACCCATTGTATATTGAGGTGATTATTGAAAACCATAAGATCAAGTGGGTTCTTATAGATAATGGTTTAGGAATGAACATCATGTCCCTCAAATTACTATAGATATTATGCTACACTATAAAGGACATCCAGCTAAAGATGATCACAATAAAGGCTTACGATAGTGTCGAGAGGGAGTCTTCTAGTACTATTTAGTTATTGATCATTGTTGGGTTTTTTTCCCACCACACATCACTTCATATTATGGACATTGATCTACCTTACAACATACTTCTTGGTCATCCTTGGATCCATAAAGTATAGGTTATTCCATCCACCTTACACTAGTGCCTTAAGTTTACCGATGATGGGATCAAGGTTACTATCCCTACTAACCAATAGCCTTATCAGTAATACAAACATCTTCAGGTTGAGTATCACACTTATAACTATTGTCCTAGTTCTAAATTCATTACAAATAAGAATTAGGAGATAGTTTTACATCCACCTCCATCTAATTATATCAACTCTACTAATCTTACATCTACTTTGATTGATCTATTTCCTGTAACCCTTACGAAACAAGTTGTTATTGAAGATGTGGGCATTTCCACATACCATCTAAAGGATAAATTCCATGTTGCAATATTGACAAAGTCTCTAAAAACATTTGGTAAAACTAAACAATCCAAGAGCCCAAACAGACCCGCCTTGATTTGGAACTAAATAAAGAACAAAAAAAGCCACCTATGGTATTTGTACCTGATACTTTACTAAAGAAGGATTGAGAGGCTTTCATAGAGGGAGACTGGTTATATTTTGAAGGCCTTACTAGTTAATTTTATAATCCAAAATATCCTATCCCTAATCAGATCATGGATCATCTTGATTATATAGGAAGTGGCCTTGGCCCATGAGCCCAAGGAATCCTAGAACCCTTATCAGTTGGATTACCTAATTTAAATCATGGTCTCATATTTATACTACCTGGGGGTGACCTCATGACTTTTGATAGTGATTATTCCAAATCAACTAGTGATGAGACTCGTAGTAAGGATGTAGCATCCCATCACACCATTTTCAATGATCTCATTAACTCAAATTTATTTGATGAAAATGTTATCATGACCATAACACTTATTTATCCAATTGTAGCTTCCCAGCTTGAAGCAATAACCCATCCCACTATTGGATCTTATATTACTAAAGTATGACCTCATTTTTCCCTATGCCTTTACCATCCCAAACTCATTGATTGGGACCAATAAAATTTGGTCATATGCCTTGATGATTTTTAGAATGAAGAATCAATTATAGAATACATGGGCCTAAGAGATGGATTATCCATTGGCGATCACAAACAAGGCTTTGATTTTTCATTATATCCTTCTACCTACTTTGGAAAGCATGCAAACTTTCTTGGTCACAATAAAGATAAAACATCAAGATATTTGGGTGAAAAACTCTTTGAGGTGAAAATTGATTAAGGAAAAAGTAAAGAAAAAGATAATCCCTTGAGTGAAAACCTATTTTGGGCACTCTTAGGTGGGAAAGTTTGATCATCCCCTTAGGACATAGAAGGTCCATTAATTCCCAGTTCCATAGCTAGTACAAACATCTCTTCAAAATAATAATAGCTTTTTGGACATATCATTCTTGAACTTCCTTAGGTTTTTGCTACTTGGCGATTACCTAAGATGGAGGACTCATATTCATTACATTATCTAGAGATCTGAGAGGATAATCAAGAAATTGTAGTAGAAGAAGATGATCATTATCATGCCTTGCCTACTATTCTTGAATATGGGATCCACACTGCTTATGGATAACATAGTTGAAGTGAACTTGGGAACATACAATGATCCCAAAATTATTTATCTTTGGAGCTTCACTTACTAAAGTAGAATATGAACATATTATATCCATTTTGATGGATTTTAGAGATATTTTTTCATGGGCATACTTAGATATGCTAGGCTTAGACCCACATTTGGTAGTACATCACCTTGTTGTTCATCTAGATGCCAAACCAATTAAGTAGAAATTGAGAAAGATTCATCCACACATCATTGTCTTAGTAAAAGCTAAATTGGAGAAACTCTTTGGAGTAAGATTCATCAAACTACTAAACTATTCTGAATGGATATTTAACATAATTATAGTCATCAATAAGCCATAAGGCATACATCTTTGTACAAATTTTAGAAACATTAACAAAGCATGCCCAAAATATGATTTTCATCTACCCAACATTGACATGATCATCAATTCTAATAATGGGTATGAGATGATATCCCTCATGTATGGATTTTTTATATACAATCAAATGAATATAGTGCAAGAAAATCAACACAAGACTACATATACCACTATGTGGGGAACATTTTGGTACCAAGTCATGACATTTGGATTGAAGAATTTTAGAGCCACATATCAATATGCCATGACTATCATCTTCCATGACATAATGCATGATATTGTTGAGGAATATTTTGATGACATACTATAAAATTCAAGAACACGTGTTGAACATCCTAACGTTCTACGAAGAATCTTTGAGAGGCTTCATGAATATAAATCCTGCCTAAATCTTAAGAAGTATGTCTTTAGAGTCACTTTAGGGAAATTACTGGGTTTTATTGTATCATAAAGAGGGATCAAATTTGAACCTACTAAGGTCAAGGCCATTTTTTAAATGCCTCCAACTTCAAATATTAAACAAATCCAAAGCTTGCAAGGAAAGATTTAATCAATCCACATATTCATTTCTCAACTAGTAGATAAATACCATCAATTTACCCATCTCTTGAAGAAAGGGGTAATGTTTCAATGGGATGAAGAATATCAGTTAAAATTTGTGAAGCTTAAGATATATTTGACCAACCCACTAGTTTTGAGATAGCTAACACTTGGACAACCACTGGTTCTTTACATATCAACAATTGAACATGCACTAGGGGCACTTTTGGCCCAACATGATGATTAAGGTAAAGAACATGTAGTCTATTATTTGAGCATCACACTAGTGGCTTACGAACACAATTATACACCTATTGAGAAGGCATGTTTAGCTATGGTGTTTATTTCCCAAAATCTATGACATTATATGCAGAATAATAAAACAATTATCATCACCAAGGTGGATCCTCTCAAGTTTTTATTATCCAAAATAGCTCTCACTGGATGTATGGCTAAATTTTTCATGATACTAAGTGAATTTTATGTTGAGTATCAGATAATAAATCTATCAAGGGGTAGGTTATTACTGATCAACTTGTGAAAGCCCTTATTATAGACACTCAACCACTTAGATTTGACTTTTTTGATGATTTTATCATGGTAGTGGAAGAAGTGTAGCATGAACCTGAGTAATGGAAGCTTTATTTTGATGATTCATTTATTTATAATGGATATATATCCAAAATATTTTTAATTACACCATAAGGGGATTTTATTCCCAAAGCATTCCACATTAATTTTCATTGTACTAATAATATGGTTAAGTATGAGGCACTTTTTACAGGACTGCATTTTGCAACTTAGTGGGATATTCAACACTTAATGGTTTATGGTGATTCCCAATTGATCATTAATCAAACCACTAATCAATATCAAACTAGATATGATGAGCTTGTTCCTTAAAATCAAATCATGGATAATCTCAAGGTTCATTTTAAATCTCTATAGTTTGACCAAGTACCAAGAGCTAGTAACATATTTTCTTATGCAATGGCAATAATTGGGTCAATGATACAGATTCATGGTGGAGCTAAAGAGTATTAGTTTTTGATTGATAATATTCTACAAATTTCATATATTATGCCATATTCAGAAAGGGTATGCACCATTTCTAGTCCCAATCCCCCACTTGAATCACCTTGATATTAATCCTTTTATAATTACCTCCATGATCTTGTTTTTCCACCTGACCTATCCAATAACCAAAAAAAATTATTCCATCATCTCTAGCCTATTTTTCCCTCCTTGGAAACATGCTTTATCATAAAGGTTATGATGGAACACTACTTTGTTTTTTATCTTTGATAGAATCTAAGCTAATGCTAAAGGAGGTTCATGAAGGAAGTCGGGGGCCCACACCAATTATGTAGTATTATTCAAAAAGGTCCTTAGAATAGGCTATCATTGGCCAAAGATGGAGACAAATTCTTGTAATTATGTGAGGAGTGTGTTCCTTGTCAGCAACATATAAATTTGATACATACACCTTCCTTACCACTACAACCGATCACAACACCATGGACATTATCTAATTGGGGCCTCGATCTCGTTAGGAAAATAAACCCAACATATTCAAATGGCCATAAACACATTTTAACTACTACCGAGTTCTTTACAAAGTGGGTTGAGGCCATTCCTCTCACTTATGTCATCAAAAAGTAGATTGCCAAATTCATTCATTACTATATCATCTATTGATATGGTATCTTAGTACGCATTATATCCAATAATGGTGGATAATTTGTAAACAAATATGTTAAATACCTTTGTGAAAAATTCAAAATCAAGCACAAAAAATCCATGTCATATAACCCACAAGGCAATGGACAAGACAAGGTGTCTAATAAAACCATCGTAGCCATTTCAAAGAAGATTGTTAATGATTCTAGCCATAATTAGCACTTGCAAATCTTTCATGCCCTTTAGGCCTACATAATTAGTCATTAAAAACTCATAAGAACCACTCCATACTCCCTTGTTTATGACATAGAAGCTATTATCCTGATTGAGATCAATTTACCTTCATTGCAAGTATCTTTAGAGCATATTAAAGATGATGAAGCATAAAAAGTCTCCAGGTTACAAGAACTAGAACTTCTTGATGTTAAGTGTTTGGTTTCCCTAGAAAACTTTTAATCCTATCAGAATAGATTATGGAGAAGCTAAAATAAACACATATATCCCTTGGAAGTTTGATATTGGTGATTTGGTTCTAAAAGAGAACCAGAAGAACATAAACACTAAATGTAATCAAAAAGGTAAGTTTTAGCCTAATTGGTTGGGACCATATGTTATCATGACAAACTATAGATCAGGGGCATATCAACTGGCCAATTAACCAAATGGTGAAGAAATTATAGAGCCCATGAACATTGTATTCTATGATTGACATCTTCAAACCATTGTCTACAAGACCCCTTACTTGGGGGAAACTTGTGTTGAAGTATTTTACCATTACATCCTATACTGTCCTCTCATGGACCATATTCTTTTAACCTACCTTGGACCATTCTCTTTGAGAACCTTATTACTTTCATGAATCTAGATAGGGAAGGCTTTTGGAGTATTAATATTTTAAACATGTTTTATCCCATCCTGGACCATTATCTTTGAGAACCACATTCTTTTCATATCTCAAGGTTATTGTAACCTAAACACTTTCATCCCTAGACTGATTATGATCTTGATTAAAAATCATTAGAATTATGATCATATTTCATGCCAATTACATAAATCAAATCAACAAGGATAGTATTTTGTAGCTTTTTCTACATTTGAGTGAGCACAAATTCATCTTCATCTCAGGATCTTTACTTCCTACATGGTTCTTCATAATTTAATTATTACTACACACTATTATATTATTTTGCTATTGTTTGGTAGGCATTGTTGCCTTATTAGGATCCTCACTCTCACTATTTTGTGAGCATGGGATATTGCAACTAGATTCAGCTATTATTGAAACTCCTAGTTAGTTCCCTAGTCCATTATTTATATTCATGACTATTGTTGTAGCTAACTTAGCTATTATTGGAACTTATACTCTTGGACAAGCATCTTCTTGATTAGTTGGTTTCCAATTTGTACATATTTTATCCTAAAAACACAAAAACATTAGAAAATGATCCAAAAAAGAATAAAAACATTAGCTTACTCTTTTGTACATTCTAATCCTCATGCTCTTGCCATTTTGTAGGTATCTTATCTCATGCACTTGCCATTTTACAAGAACATTCTGATTTGTATTCTCTCTCCTTTTTGTGATCCCATCTCTTCCCTTTTCTTATACAACATTAATCATGTTTTTTTGGTCATCACCATTTCTTCTATCCCACTTCTATGGAGAACTACATTTGGCCTGAAGTTCATGTTAGAATATGCATCCATGGAACTATGTAGACAACATCCACTTCTCTTGTACATCTAGAGTTAGATTGACCAACCCCTTCCTTTTATTCTCTTCCCCCATTTATTCTACATTGTTCCTCTTTAATTAAGGAACAAATTTGTGTCATTGTTCTTGTTACTCTTTTTATAAAGTAACACCCCTACTATTCATGCATGATTTGTTAGGTTGTGGAGCTAAAAGCTTCACTCAGATGCAAACATGGAGGTTGCTAAGTGTCATAGTCGCCAATGTCGATAGGCCAATCGATGTCGGTCAGTAGTGGACAGGTAGCAATTGACATCAGTCAGGAGTCAGCTGATGTTAGTCACCTCTAGATAGACAGCAACTAACATCGGTCGCCTGTGCAGTTTTGGAACTGTCAGTTTCATGAACAGTTTGTTAATGAACCGGTTGTTTGTATGTTAAGGACTAATTTTAGTCTTGAGCTACAATTTCTAATTATTGTAATTGGAAAGTCTAATTATTATTTGTATGGGATCTATTTAATAGACTCATGGGCTGTATTGTAAGGTGTGCTAGATAGAGTTGAGCAAGGTTAGCTCCTTTAGAAGAAAGAGAGCAAGGGTAGCTCCTCCTAGTTCCACAGGGGTGCTGAGTGTGTATGATCAAGTAGATCTATGGGATAGCAAGATCTAGTAGAAGATCCACTGGGGTACTAGTTTGGAGAATCATAAGGACTTGGTGAGGCAAGGACAAGGGTTCTTCAGGGTGTAGGAGATCTACATGGTAAGTAAGATTAGTTGTGTTTCAGGTTGTGCAAAGGTGATCTACTTGGAGTACTTTGAGTACTTGTGTATTGGCAGTAGTGATACTGACTGGTGGAGGTGAACAATAACTCTGTGTTTGAGTTGTTTATTGTGACCATGGTTGAGAGAGAGAACTCTTGAAGAGATTTACTGTTTACGCCCTAGAGGCGTGGGAGCCCTAGAGGAGTGTAAAGAAGATTGTGGCATCTTCTTTGTTGTATTTCCTTCTGGAAGAGTATTAATATAATTGGGTATTGTCTCTCATATTTTGTGTTGTTTCTAATTTCTAGTTACTTATTACTTCTGGTTAAATTCTGTGTTTAGTTGCTCATACAAAGGTAATCAATCGTGCTCCTAGATCCTAACAGTTGGTATCAGAGCTTTATGTTCTAGATTCCTAACAAAGTGGTACCAGAGCTTTATGTTCTAGATTCCTAACAAGTGGTATCAGAGCTAAGGTTGCAAGTTCATAGAGCCTGGTTCAGAGCAGGTTTGTGTTTGATTATAGGTCACTCTCAGGGGTTTCTAATTGAGTGGGAGTATAGCAATGATAGAAGAAAGTACACTAAGAATGGAGGAATTCAAAAGCAAGAATGGTCAATTACGGTGTTATAGAAAGAAAGAGCAGGTAAAGAAAGATTGCTAGTTGGTTGAAGATCAACATGAAGGAAATAAAGTAGCATGTGTTGTAGGTATCATTGCACTGGTTGTTCTTGTATGTTCCTTGGATAAAGTAGAATCTTGGTTTATAGATTCTGTTGCCTCTTTCCATGCAGCCCCAAATAGAGTATTTTTCCATGTTAAAGTCCATGGAGACTTTGGAAAGATTTATTTAGGGGTTGGTGAGCCTTGTCAAATTATTGGCAAAGGTGAAGTGCGGCTGAAATTACAGACGGCCAACACATGGGTGTTGAAGAAGGTCATGTAGGTCCTAGTATTGAAGAGGAGTCTAATTGCTTCAGGAAAGTTGGGTGATGAGAGATACATAGTAACTCTCACAGCGGATGCACTTGAATTAGCAGGTGGTAAGAAAGTAGGTATCCTTTATCTATCTACTTATATTACTGATTCTTCTTTTGTTGTGAAGACGTGGCTTTGTAGGCTTGGTAACATGAGCAAGAAGGAGATGCATGTTCTTAAGTGGAAGATAGATGTCTTTGACAAACTTAAGAACTGGAAAGCCTTGGTGTTCATGGAGGAGATAATGGATAGAGATCAGTGGAGAAGGTTGAATAACTCTGAGCATGGCAGTTTGGACAGGGTTTTGATCTAAAGAGAGCTCATGGGTAAAAAGTCATCACTCACAGGAGAACACAATTACTGGCATTGGTCAGGTGGAACCGACGTCGAATAGACATGTACCGATGTTGGTCATGTGTAGATAGGCAAAGTTGGTGGTGTCAGGTAGGGTGGCTACTGGCATTGGTCAAGGAACTGACGTCAACAACTAGAGGACACTGACATCGGTTATCAGGTGGGTTCGACATCAGTCAGGTGCAGACTAGGGTTGACCAAGAAATGGATTTTGGGCAAACAAAAAGCTATCAAGGAGTCTTAAATACCCATGAGGAGGACTGAAGGGGTAAGTAAGCCTCAAATTCATTGTTCCCTTCTTTAGATTACTTGTTGCTCACTGATGGTCAAGAACCAAGATGTTTTAAAGAAGTAAAGTAGGTAGAATCCAAGAAACAGTGGGAGCATGGCATGAATGAAGAATTTGATTCCTTGGATGAGAACCAAATGGGAGATTTGGTAGAGTTTCCAGCCAAAGAGAAAGCATTGAGAGACGAATGGATTCCCATGTCAAAGAAGAGAGAGAATGGACACATGAGATGGAAGGCTAGGTCATATGGTCTTGAGGAAGCTACAAGATAGTGGTACAAGTTTGACAAGTGGATGACAAAGCATGGATTTAGTCAATGTCATTGAAACCATAGTGGTTTCTTTACCAGGTTGGATAATGGTCGCTACATTATCCTATTACTATATGTGGATGATGTGCTTATTGTAAGTGCATACATACATGGATTTGCTGAGCTAAGGGTAAAGTTAGTTCATTGGTATGTCATGAAGAATTTGGGAGTAGTGAAATTCTTTGGCATGAGTTTTTATAGAGACATGGAAGGTCACAAGTTCATTTTGTCTCTAGATGATTGTGTGGATAAGGTAGTGGTGAGGTTCAAGATGTAGGATGTAGAACTAGTTTACACACCTATGGATGGATAGTTCATATAACAAGGTCCCAATTGACATGATGAGGTTAAGTACATGTGTATTAGACTTTTTTTTCCCCAGTAGTGGGTGTTGTCAGCAAGTTCATAGCCAATTCAGGAAAGAAGCACTGGAGAGTAGTTCAGTGGGTTCTCAGGTATCTAAGAGGGACTAGCAGTAGGGATTCATGCTATGCAGGGTCAAGTTCTTTTCTACATGGGTTTGTAGATGTGGATGTGGCAGGTTACTTGGATGACATGTGGTGCACCACAGGATGTGTGGTGGTTGGTCTTTAGGATTGATCTTGAAGAGGGATACAAGCCAGGATACAGATTAGACAATGTACTAGTACAAGTACAGGTGTAGTTGTTTATCTCTAAGTGGGAGATTGTTAGGTTGTGGAGCTAAAAGATTCACCCAGATGCAAACATGGAGGTTGTTGAGTGTCACAATCACTGACGTTGGCAGGCCAGTCGATGTCGGTTAGTGGTGGACAAGTAGCAACTGACATCAGTCAAGAGTCAGCCAACATCAATCACCTCTAGACAGCTAACAACTGATGTCAGTCACCTGTGTGGTTTTGAAACTATCAGTTTCATGAACAGTTTGTTAATGAACCAGTTGTTTGCATGTTAAAGACTAATTTTAGTCTTAAGCTACGATTTTTAATTATTATAATTGGAAAGTCTAATTATTGTTTGTATGAGATCTATTTAATGGAATCATGGGATGTATTTTAAAGTGTGCTAGATAGAGTTGAGCAAGGTTAGCTCCTTTAGAAGCATCTTCATACCAATCAAGGTCTCAATTTGGATCGTAAGTTATTTCATGACTTTGCTCCCACAAATGATTAATATGAGGCAGATATAAATCTATCTCATAAACCATATTAGCATCATTGGGGTCTTGACTAAAGCCATAAAGGTCATTTTGTGTGGCCATTCTATCATAAGTTAGATTGTAAGTGACTCCATAAGTGTAGCTAGACATATCTGAGTAAATGATGAAAGCTCCAAAACAAACAGGCTTAGAGTTCCACAAACTCTAAAAAACTATGTCCAAAGGACAAATGGTTCAAGCTTGGTCTAACTTGGTCAAAAGGTGGATTTGTATCTCCAAAATGGTTTATGCTAAGACTTGGCATAAAATAGTCTAATATCAAATGTCTAATGTCAAATGTCATACACACAAAAGGTTAAGCATCTGAATAAAAATTGGCATGTCAAAATTCTAGGTCAAAGTGTTTCAAACAAGGTCTAAACTAGGAAAGGGAAAAGTTGAGTTGTTATGTCTTTCATCCAAATGTGGATTTAAAAGCTAGGCTCAAACAAATAGGCATGATGTGATTTAATTTAATCTAACAAGTTTGGAAATAACTTTAACATAAGCGTAGCACATGGAATTAAACATAAACATGATCATTTGGCATAAGGCATAAGATAAAAGGCTCCTTGAAGAAAGACTATGTTCTCCCAAATAAAGGTACAAATAATGATGAGGATAGGTATTTAAAAAACAAACCATTAATAGTTTTCAATTGGGTAATTGATTAACCAAAGTTATGAAACCCAAAAGAGAAAGGTCTATGTATCGAACCCACAAATTGAGGTCTAAACAGAAATCAATCAATGTTTAAATCCAAACTTGACAAGGTTAATTAAAAACTCAATGTTGAAAACTAAGATTTGACCAAATAAGCTAGACAAGATCAGACAACATGATGGCACATAAATGAGGTCAAAATGGCTGATGTGACATGGTTTGAAACAAATGGTTTTGATATAATGTGAAACAAGTCTTGAAATAAATTGAGCAACCTAATGACATAAGCATACTTGACTAATATGGTCAATGTTATGTTTCAAAGACTTAAAAGGCTCAAAATGTTTTGAAATGATTTGGGCAGCATAATGCTACCCTCTACAACTCAAATGACATACACAAATAAGTTTTAAAAAAATTTCAAGGCACAAGTGTGGTGTAAAATGACCAACATAATACCTCTTTAGATAAAAGAGTGACGTATAGACAAATTGGTTTTGACATGGTTTATACATAAACAAACAAGTTTTAGTCTAAAAAACACCAAGATAAATGACTAAAATACACTAAGTATAATCATCTAAATCCTAACAAGGGTATGGCATGTGGGGTTGACTAAACTATCAAGTTTTAAACATCTCTAGGGGAATCAATTGCATAATGACTTTAGCACCAAACAATGCAAAAGAAAAACACAGATTTTGGGTCCATATCACTTGAATTGTTACAAAAAGGTCTAGTCTTTTTTTCAACCACTACATCTTACTATTCACTTACTGTAGTGCGATGTCCAAAGTGCCACTACGTCCCATGTGCAACTCCAAAGGATCCAAATGAAGTCAATGCTAGGAGATGAAACCTTAAGTCAAAGCTTCCCTCAAAAATTTATGGGAGGTGATGAAGTCCCCCTTGCAAGCCAAGATGCATAAAAATAAAGAAAGCATGAAAATAGAAAGACTTTAGGGTCATTTTCAAGGTCACCCAAACTTTTACAAGTTTTTGGGAGTGTTTTAGATGACTTTCTTTATAAGCCTTGGACTAGGCTACTTGTAATAGGAATGGCACTTTTGATTCCAACGGTTCCCTATAGGGGATAAATGGAAGATAATACACGTAACATCCCTTTTTTTTGCCAAACAAAGATTTGAATAAATAACTATTGCAAAAAAAATTTGACAAGTGTGTTCAATTTTAAACCCAAAATGAAAGATTTGGTGGTGTTCATTTGACCCCTTGGTCTTAGTTGCAAACTTTGAAAACATTCACCAAATCATCTAAGTTCTTTGTTAAACACCAAACTAAGGTTCCTAATTGATTTTTAAGCATGATAAGGTGATTTAACATGTTTTGAACAAATATTAAGCTTGGTCATATAGAAAAATTGTTAGCATGTCCTTTAGCTTTGAATCTATTTTTAGCTTGAAACAATGAACTTTAAAAAAGTAACTCTCAGGTCTGTGTTTTTAGAAAAACACAGTGACCAATGTCAGTTATTACCACCGACATTAGTTACTCTAGCTAACTAAGATCTAATCGATGTCATTTTTACTAACTGACATTAGTTAAGTAGGTAATTGATGTCAGTATTACTTTTCAATGTCAGTTACTATGTAAAATTGTGGCAAACAAAAATGGCAAAATAAAGTTAGAAAATCAATTTACAAGAGTTTTAAAGGATTAAAGAAATATTTTAGAGTTTTAAAATGATATTATTCATATGTAGGATGCAGCTAGTCCCACTGGGCATGCCATTATGTGATCTAAAACTTTGACTTAAGAGAGGATGGTTAGTATGGTGTTAGTTCTAAAATGAAAACAAAATTAAAGAAACACATAGATATCATAACATATCTAGGCCTAGACACTAGGGAGAGCTTAGTTAAACAAAGAAAATTAAAAACGCAACTAAAAACTAAGGAATGAAAACAAAAAAGTTCCTTCACCTTCCTTGGATGCTCCAAATGCCTTTGTAGCAGTGGCTTACTCAGCTTGTGCTCATGAAGTCCTTGGCAATGGAAGCTTGTCTACCTCTACCTCTCCTTGGTACCTTTGGCTTAGTTTGGCTTGGCTTGGAATCAATTTGGAATTATAAATTTGTATTCTTAAGTCTCTTGAAGATATTTGAGCATAATAACTTTGCACCAAAAATAGCTTAGGAATGATGTTGTGAGGTCTCCTATTTATAGATTTTTGTAAATGTCTAGAATCAACCTTAACCATCCATCTCAAGATTGAGATGTGTGGTTGAGGATTAATTAAATTTTTTAATTAAGTTTGTAATTATCCTCATCATGACATTGGAATAAGTGTCAATTAAGAGGCATGGAGGACATCATGGAAGGCATTGATGAAGCATGGAGGGCATGAATCTTGATATTTGTGATATTTATGGCCTGGGGATGTCTTCCCAAGAAATGAGGTCCCCTGATGATGTAGATATTCAATATTAATTTCCAAAAATAAGTATTAAACAATTTTCCATGGAATTTTTGATTAGGCCTTGATTTGAGTTAATTAGCTCTTAATTATGATTAAGCACTTTGTGCACAAATTACTCAATTTGATCAGAATGCCTTGTTATTGGTCCAAAATTTGATTGGATTGGAATTGGAAGGTGATGTCAGATGCATTGGAACCATATTCCCATTTAGGATGTTACCAACAACAAATAACAAAGGCACATGTCTTATGCAAAATATTTGATAAGAAAGAACAATCCAGAGCACCTAGGTGCAAAATTGGCATTTTGACTCAAAATGATCTGATCAAAGTTAGTTGGTCCATAAATTGCATTACCCCATTTAGTGATACCCTAGCCAAAATTGGCACTTGAATATTTTAGTTTCACATTATTTAGCATGTTTTAGTGTTTTTAGGCCAAATGTGCATTTTGAGTGGAAATTGGTCAAAACCCTGGTTAAAGGTTATCAATGGCCAGTTTTAGGTGACTACACACTACAAGGGGCCTTTAATGCCAAAAAAATCAAGAAGTTGGTAAGTTTATCATCATCATATAAACACGAGCACAAATCTATTGAATCATGTTTGTTACAATGTTAAATAGAATCTAGGCCCATAAAATAATTTTCTACATGGAGAATCTTTAGGAATATGTTAATCTTAGTTAAAATTGTATAAGTAAAGGGGATTTATCCTTTTACAATGGTCAGTTAATTTTTGAGTCTAAAGATATAGATTAGAGAGTTATCCCTATGTGATTTTATAGTGCCAAATTGATTTATATTATAAAATCATTTTCAAGCTTTGAGAGCATTCAAAATGTCACCCTTGTTATAGAATTGTTTTGCATAGTGTTCTGTTATGTAATTTTCAAGACATGTATTCATTTTTGATTCAATTGATAAATGGAATTTGTTCATGATTTATTGTTCCTTCTTATTGTTGAAGTATAGTGATCTATTTTACATGTTTGATAGATTGGTTATCTAATATATTCTTCTTTATGGTAGTAATTTAGGTTTTATACCTAGAGTATAAAATCTTTTCTATCTTGAGATTTGGGAACAAGGTATTGATAGTCTTTTTTTAAGGGTAGTCCTAGGCTCATGAATTTAGATGGAGGGAATTCTTGAAGGATGATTTTCAACATTGATTGTAAACTTTGAGGATCATTTATGCATGATTTCATCTTATCTATTTTTGAATTGAAAAGTATTTATTAATGAAGATAATATAGCTATTTTGTGAACTTCTTTGTGCTCATTTACTAGCCATCCACACCTTTATCCATAATTCAAATAAATATTATTTTACACTATCTCACCCTACAGATAAGATGTTATTTTCATGTTATAAGTTTTGATTGCCTTGAAGATGCATAAAACCTTACATATTTAAAATGTGTTCACTGTGTGTGCTTTGAATCCTAGTGCTATAACTCTCACCTATTCCTTGTTCAAAATAATTGCCAAAATGAAGATTATAATCACACTCTCATCTATCTTTAGTATCTTGTATATGATATAGAGCATTTGTGCACCTCACATGACAACCCTTCATGGGTAAAATATACAAGTTTGGTTATGCTTTGGTAATATTTCCCTTTTTGTACCAATAATCCTCATGAAGATTGAAGTGAAAAACTCCGTCATGTGAGAAAGCTACCTTGTTGGTCCTCTCAACTTGGTTCAAGAAGAGCCAAAAGTAGTGGGGAATTAACCAAACCCTATGTAAGTTCCTCCTATTCATTTTATCCATTTAGTTCATTTAAGATGTTAAACCCTTCCCCATTTATAATGACATATTAGTGGTTTCTCATCTTGGCTAGCCATCCTCTTCAAGTGTGCAAGGATGAATGATAGAGGTGTATAACTGGGAACCGACACTTTTTTGGCACCATTTCTAGGGAGAGCTTTTGTTACCCCTATTATGGGTAAATACTTGTAAAAGAGTTATACATGTTTTATTTATTTTGCTCTCTGTTGTTACTACAATTGGTTGTTCATATTTGGTTTGTTGACATCTTTGTAGCTTTTCTTGGTGACTCCATTGGGGATGTTAACCCCTATTTTTAGAGAAGTTATTCAACATTCTTGAAGTTGTTTTCCATATCTGAGGATTGGTATCTCATTAGTTGATGTGTATATCATTATTTATTCTAGCCTAGAAGTCTTTATTCTAATGGTGACTCCATTATATCAAGGTTTAAATATTAGTACCTGTTATATATATACTCTTCTCTATTTTGAATATTTTCTATAGACTAACAAATATAAAGGGTACTAGGTCTTCCTTTCAGAGGAATCCATTAAAGGATCTTGTCCCTACATTAAAATTTCCATCCAAAAGGAGACAAGTCTAGAATCCTATTGTAGGCCAAAGCTCAAGCAGTCAAGCAAGACTTGATCAGTTTGTCCCTCATTATATTTACCCTCTTTTCTATAATACCCCTTTGGTTGAAGGATACCAAAGCACATCAGATAAATTTGAGCTCCCTATGAGTCAAGCCCCTTCTCTATAGAGAAGTCTTTTTCCTCCCTATAGGCCATTAAGGGTTCACTCTATTTCTCCTCCTTTAAGTCCTCCACATAGTATTCATTCTCAACCATCCCCTATTTCAACTTCATCTTCAGATTTAAAAATGGGATACCATGACCTAATAAGGAGGATGTTTAACATGGATAATGACAATGATAGAGAAGATGATCAAGGTTTGGCTAGTACACGTAGACCATATCACAAGGTTTAGACCTATTAATTTTAATTGTATGTATAGTTTCCCTAATAAATTCCCTATAAAGATTGGAAATGTATTACCTAAGTTTCAAGGGAATAATGCAGTATTTGGGGAATAACATTTAAAGACTTTCTTAAACATCATTGAAGATTATGAAATTGATCTAGAAGATGTGTGTATAAAACTCTTTGTGAACATGATTGAAGATGAGGCTTGAGAGTGGTTCAAACCCCTTTGATAGATCCATAGACACATGGAAAGCTATGAATGATGTATTTAAGATGCAATATGGTGATAGAATTGACCCTAGATTCTTACTGAGTTTGAGAGCCTCAAGAAGACTCCTAATAAGTGTGTGAAGGATTTTAATTCTAGATTCATTAAGGTGTCGAGAAGGCTATCAAAAGACATTAGACCTAGTTTTATACTTATTTGATTAAGTATTGTGATGCATTTGACAAGAAAGAAATCTAAGGATGGATTTCAATTTGGCTATCCAAATAGAAAATAATATCAGAGCTATGGGCAAGCCTTTAAACAAGAGGGTCAACATCAAGCTAGTGAATCTTAAAAAGCCTCAATCCTCTCATAAGATTATGGACCTGGAGGAAATGGTGAAGAGTTTGGCCACTACTATGAAAGAGATCTCTTATAAGTTGGCTAGAGTTGAAAAGGGATATCCCAGGTCCCTTTTAGCCATGATGATAGGAGGGATCATAAGAGAGATGAAAGGATTTATCCTTAAGATTAAGGTCAAGGTAGGCCATTTTTCCAAGATAATATTAATGACAAGGGAAAAGGTTTGGAAAAGGATGACAAACATGAAATAAACTAGAACTAGGGGAGTGGAAGGGAAGTACTGAATCCTTTGGTAGTGAAGATCAACATAGTCGATTACGACATCAACTAGTGTGATAAATGTTTCCTCCCTCATCCCCCTTATAACATAGCTAGTGATGGTGGTCTAGATGCAAATTATTTTTAAATTGCATCTGACAAAGATGATATCTATATTTTTGACTTTCAAGAAATAGAGAGTTACACTTTCAAAGAGGAAGCTATAAGTGCCTTAATTATCCTTGATTATGAAGATACCCCAGCATATGAATGTTTTACTTTCCAATTTGGTGAACCAAATGTGATGGTTGCTTTTCCATAAATGGATTTAATGGGTGTTACCACTACTCAATCATTCTAGAGATCATTTGAAAAGGTAAGGGTCCCATCCCCATATTTTGTTTATGAAATAAACATGATGCATGAATATGAGTTATCTATTCATGACTTTGAGTTTATAAATTCAATGATGAAATAAAAATATGGAGACTCTCCTCTGTCAGTTGAAGACTAGTAATTGATGATCCATGTAACAATTGGTCAAGAGAAGGAGTATAATTTGAGAAGTAAAGACCAAAATACTCCTCCAAAAGGAAAATACCCTCCTGTTCCTAAAATAGAAGCCAAAGAAAAAGAGACAAAAGGGAGTAAAGAGGTCCAATGTTCTACTAAGCCTAGTTATGTACCCTAAAATGTTAAACTAAGAAATACCTAGGCCAAGAATCAAACTTCCTTGTTGTTTAACATTCCTAAGAAGGATGAACCTAGGAAGCCCCCCTTGAAAAGTGAAGTCAAGAATGCTAGTTCTCCTACTTCTGTTCCCCTAAATCTTGAAGGATGTATCCCAAATGAGAATGTTACAAACTCACTTATTAACACTCCTATACCTAAATATATTATTTGTGGCATGTCCCATGGACTAAGTCAATTAAAGGTCATAGTACCCTTTGTGTAATTGTTTAGAATTATAGAACATAGGAAAAGAGCTTTTGAGTATTTGGGATTCATAGAGAAAGTCATTGCCGATGAAATAGTGGAGGTTGAGTTTCCTCTCACTCTCCTTGTAGAAGGTGAAAACACCTCAAGATCTCCTGAACATCACATAGAGGTATATTTAGGAACAATATTGGAAGAGATTTAGATGAATGTGAACCCATTCTATACCACCCTACTAATTAAAGGATTAATTATCCATAACTACATGTTTGACTCCAGTGCATCTAGTAATATCATGCCACTGGTTGTGATGAATGAATTTTTTATAAAGATAACTATAACATATGGAAGATACCTCATCATGGATTATAGAGAAGTACTTATTATTATCATGGTCAAAGGATTGGTGGTGCATCTCATGTAATACCTTGATAAATACTTAAGTATAGATGTCATTGTAGATTATCCACCAAAACGGGGTATGTTGCTATCTATAAAATGGGCTACTAGTATTTGGGGTAGTGTTCAAATGGATTTGTCTTATGCCACTATACCTCTAAATGGGAAAATGGTCTGCCTTAATTGGGAACTGTAAATGCTTCATGTGTTAGAAGATCCTAAGTACCAATTGAATGTAGTGTTGTATGTGGATACAGACATTGGGAATTTTGTAGGAAGTGTTGATTACTTAGAGATGCCTCCTAAATCTGATATTGATGATAAAGACCCCATTTAGACCATGAATTTTTATGGAGCATGTTCAAATATTAGAAATAGAGCTGGGGTTGTCTTTTATGACCTTAATAGCCATGTTTATAGATAATCTTTCCAATTATCCTTTGAGTGTACAAACAATATTATGGAATATGAAGCACTCCTAATTGGCCTCTAGATGACCCATGAATATGGATTCAATAATTTGATGGTTAAGGGTGATTCAAAACTAGTGGTGAAATAGGTCTGAGCTATTTACACCATAAAGTAGAAAAGGTTGAAGTAGTACTGAAACGTTGTATGGGACTACTTGGAATGGTTCAATGTCTTCAATATTGAATATCATACTTGAGATCTTAATCACATGGTAGATATGCTTATGAAGATGGCTATATGATTTAATGTCAAACATGGAAATCCTTCTTGTGAGTATGAGGTCAAGGTACTAGTAAGACCTTTTATCCCAAACAACATCGATCATTAGAAAGTATTTGACAATAATGATCAAATAAGAAGATTTATGTGTTGTCCAATTGAGTTTAAAGGAACCATTACAGATTGGAACTCTATGATATAGGTCTATGATAGAAAAAAAACCTTATATGAGAAAGAAATAATCTAGTTAAAAACTACTACTATCCCTAGAGGATTGGTTAGTCTAGATGCATCCTTTGATGGAGCTAACAAAGTCAGATCTAGAAGTAATTATATATCAAAAGATGTGACCAAGATTGATATTGGGAAAAAATAAAATACAAGGAAGATTTGGCTTAGTACCCACTTAAGCAAGAAGGAAAAATAAGCATTCATCATGCTATTAAAAAAGTACAAAGACTACCTAGTGTGGTCATATTTAGAGTTGAAGGCTTATAGGGAAGAATTGTTCCAACATGTTATTCCCCTCCAACCTGATGAAAAACCAATCAATGAGAAATAGTGGACCATAAATCCCATTTTAGCCACTAAAATGAAAGAAGAATTGAAAAAATTAAGGGATGGTGGGATCATTCAACCCATTAAGTATGGTTGTTAGAAAGAAAAATGGAGACATCAAGCTCTATGTTGATTTTTAGAACTTAAACAAGGCTTCAATGAAGGAAAATTATCCATTACATAACATGGACAACATGCTCCAAAATGTCACCAGATCTAAACTATTGTCAACTCTAGACAACTTTTTTGGTTATAACCAGGTGGTAGTAAAGGAGTTTGAAAGGTCCAAGACTATTTTCACTACCCTGTGGGGCACATACGTATATGTCTAAATGCCTTTTGGTTTGATGAATGTAGTTGCCACTTTATAGAGAGAAATGGATGTAGTTTTTATCATATTAATCATCCAATTCATTATTGTATACCAGGATAATGTTATAGTCTACTCTAAGAAAAAAAGTGACCACTTGGCATATTTGGAACAAATGTTTATTAGATGCAAGGAGTTTGGGATCTCCCTCAATCCTAGAAAATGCCACTTTGGAGTGAAGTAGGAAAAGCTATTAGGACACATTGTGTCTCAACAAGGTGTCATGATAGACCCTAAAAGGGTGGAGGCCATTGACAAAGTACCCATCCTATAGATCAAGAAAGGTGTTCAATCCTTCTTTAGCCAAATTAATTTTGTTAAAAGGTTTTTCACCAATTTTATAAATATTAATCTACCTATCCCTTCAATTTTGAATAAGGATCAAACTATAAAGTGGGAGGAAAAGGCCATCCAGTCATTCCAGGATATCAAGGCAGCTTTGAAAACTGCATCAATGCTTGCTAGTCTAGATTAAAGAAAAGATTTCCAAATCTTTTCATTTACCTCTACACATACTATTATTGAAATGTTGCTACAAAATAATATTGAAGGTCATGAGAATATAATTTCCATTTTTAGTAAGGCACTGTAAGGATCTTCGCTAATATATACCATAATCAAGAAGCAAGATTTTGCTCTTTTAAAGGCTATCAAGCATTTTGATCTTACATTTTGAGTTAAAAGATTATATCATATGTTCTTCATAATATGGTTAAGGACATATTAAATCAAAATAAATATACTAAAAAAAGGTGTTGATGGGTCAACAAACTTCAAGAATATGACTTGGAGATACAAACTACTAAGTTGGTTAGAGGCATGGGTCTGGCCAAGCTAATAACTGAAGCAAATTTATAGGCTGTGAAAGTGAATAATGTAGAAAGGGTAGTTAATAACCTTTAATATAATTAAAACCAATATCCATGGTATAAAGATAGAGTCTATTATCTGAAGACTCTAAATTATCCCTCCTATTTAGGTAAAAATCAAAAGAGGACACTAAAGTTAATAACCCAGAAGTATCTTCTATTAAAATATGACCTCATTGGAGGAACCTGGATGGTTTTCTATTGATATGTTTAGTGGAAATATAGATCCCATCAATGATTACATAATTCCATAGTGGTGTGTGTGGTGGTCACTTTGCTTTCAAAGTCACTACACACAAGATTATAAGGGTAAGGTATTGGTGGCCCACATTATTCAAAGATGTTGCTACCATGGTAAGAAGATGTGAAGAGTGATAGTGATTATCTAGAAGAATGAAGGCATCTGGGTCACTTCCCTTAAAATTAGTCTCTATTGAGGGACCTTTTAGGAAATGGGGCATGAATTTCATGGGTGAGATATCAGATGCCTCAAGTGTTGGTCACAAATGGATCTTAGTGGCTACTGACTACTTCACAAAATGGGTTGAAGTAATCCCCCATAGAAGATTAACCTACCAAGTAGTCATCGATTACCTATTAAATAACATGATTTTTCAATTTAGAGTGCCAATAAAAATAATATGTGACAATGCTATGTGATTTAGAGCCAAATAACTACGTGCATTGTGTGAAGATTATGAAATTGATTTAACATATGCCTCCAATAAAAATCCACAAAGAAATTGGTAGGCCAAGTCTAGTAATAAGAATTTTTTGAAGATCATCAAAAGGTCTTTATATGTTAACAAAAGAAATTGGGGTGAATGGTTGAAGTTTGTTATTTGGGAAGACAGGCTGAATCCAAAGAGATCTACTGGGAAAAGGCCCTTTGAGCTTGCTTATGGAACTCAAGTTGTCTTACCCTTGAATCTACAATTCCCTACTTACCAATTCATGTAATAAATAGTTGAGAATGAATAATAAATTAACCACTATAAATAAAGGATTGACCAAATCATTAAGATCGATGAGTCTCATAGACAAGCTCATGAGAGGCATGTAAAGTTCAAGGAGTAGCTAAAAAGGATCTTTGACAATAAAGTCACCCCAAGAGCTTTTCAGGTTGGTGATTTAGTTCTACTCTAGGATAGTAGGCATGAGGATAAGGGAAATCATGGTAAATTTGATTCCCTATAGATGGGTCCTTACATTGTTAATAACCAGATATGGAACCATACATTTTATCTCAAAGATATTGATGGAGAAATTTTAGAACTTCTAGTTAATGGTAGACACCTCAATCATTTATTGGATTAAGTCCATGTTTGCCTTTGTAAATATGTCTATGGTGTGTTGCCCTTTCTTATCTTTATGGTCTGCTTGTGGTTTGTGCCTTTATAGTTTATGTCTCTCCTTTTCTTTTGTTATTTATTGTGACTCTATGGCCTAGTGGATAGGTGATTGTTCTAGTATTCTCTATGTACTCATTAGGGGTACCCATCCCTGAGTAAGAGCCTATGTTAGTGCCCAAAATTTCACTAGAGCAATTGAGCCCTTATGAGTAAAATTTCCTTGTCTAAACTGAATGAATTTCAATGTTTAACCACTTGACCCAATCCTTGAGAGGATTGAAATGCATGTTCATAATAAGTTGTGTCCTTTGTCTTACTTTTGATGAATGGGAGTGTTTTTACACTCTTTACATAACCCTCAAGGGGTAATTTTTGAAGATAAAAGGCACTCTCAATAGACCCAAAGGAATTTCTAAGTGTTGATTCAATATCACATAGCAAGAAAATTCACATTGATAAGATAAAAGTATAGCCAAGCCTTTCTCTATGGATGGATTTGTTACTTTATGTTATAAGAGGAGAATTTTGGGGTCCTGGATGAAATTACCGAGTTATACTTAATGTGTTTTGATGATTAAGGTGAGAATTGCCCAATGAACTGAATGAAAGACATGTATTTTGCTCAAGAGACTTCTATGAGAATTCTCAGGGGTTGGAGAAATCTTTCACCCTTCCCCAAATGAAGATAGTTAATTCAAGTAATAAATGTTTGAGCCTAAACTCACGTCTAAGTTAGACACATGGAAAATTCTTAGGGATTTGGATGTTTTGATCCCTTTCTAAAGATTGCCTCACTTACCTTTTGGTAGGAAAGTTGCTTAAAAATCCCAAAGGCTCAAATATCCAAACTTTTAAGAAAAGTGATGCCACATAGTCACTCATCAAGGTTTTCTTAGTTTTGGTCCCTTTTTGAAGATTATCCCACTTGCCTTTTGGTGGGAAAGGTTTAAAATATCCTTAGAGGCTCAAACACCTAAATTTACAAAGATAGATTACGATGCATGGTGTTCTCACCTCCCATGAGGAACGTAGGGCATATTAGATCACTACACCAGTGGAAAGTAACAAGTGAAAAGGTGCAAAATTATTGAAAGGCCTAAAGAGGTATCATGATGTATTCTTGACTCATATGACTCCATGTTTTGTAAGGAGGATTACTCAGCATAAAAAGAAACATTTGTAGTTTCCCTCTCTTTTTTTAATGAAGCCTAAAGCAATTAATGAGAGTGGTTGATGATTAGGCATTGGGATTTGGAGAATTAATGGCAACCCTAATATTTAAATGCAAGGTTTTATAAATTAAGTATTTGTCTTCATTTTAAAATTATCCTTTACATTCATAGCTTACATTTATACCTTTGAGTTATTTGTGTGCCTTAGATGAGTGTGATATGAGAATGTAAGTACGATGAATTCTTCACTAACTTTTAGATTCTAATGTGCACAACCCTCCACATTAATAGTAAGTGTCCACTTTAATCCTTATGTTGTGTTCTTTGAAAGTATTTGAGATGTATTTTGAGGGTTTATCGAGTTAAATATTTATCTAGTATTAAGATATTGCACTAGAAAGGTAAGAAAAGATGGTGGCATCTTCAAACTCAATAAAGGGTAACATTATCTCAATTTTGGATTTGATTAAGGATACAAATGTCATGGGGTTAGATTTTGGGACCCTATTGAATGTATTAGAGTAGCTAGACCCCCCAAAGTTTTTTTCAATGTTGGCATAAGTTACATCACACCTGTGACAACATTCCCCCTAGCTGCTTCATATCCAGAACTCATTATTGCATGTGTTTGAGTGTACCAACCTAACACTAGGACCATCATTGATGGTGGTAATTTGGTTGTGTGTTATTTCACCCCTTTGTACTTAAATACCATACTTAGAATTCCCCCCAATCAAAAATAGTTACACTCTCCTTAAAGAAACACCAAAGGTATGAAGAAAAAGATGACAAGGCAATTTGGGATATTATCAATTCTTGTTAGCTAGCCAAGAAGAGACAAAAGGTCTCCAAAATGTCCAAGAATGTGAAATTGGTAGAGTTTAGTGAAATAAACTAGTATGTTATTTCCATGTCTACCAAGATCTATGGGGTGCCCACCATAGAGAAATTTGAACCATGGATGTTCCTAATCATGATTTGTATGTTGGAAGGGAAGAAGAAGCTATACTAGGCTGCCATACTCAATGACAATATACATGGGTAGACGATGCAACTCCAAGTTATAATTATTTATAAAGATGCATTCTAAGGTACATTCTACATGTCTTCTTATTTGATGTATAACCTAGTTCATAATAGGATGTTGTTAGGGCTCACCAAGAACCTAAATGGAATGAGGATATATGAAATATATCTTGAAATCACTATGGAGGGTTTCAAGAAGAAATTTTATAGAGTTTACAACTACATATTTAACATAATTATGAGTGTCTTATTCCCTTTTATAATCCTAAATAGAATGTCTATAATAGCCAAAAAAGTAATTAAAAAATATGATGCCACTTATATACAATTCAAGACATTCATATACATCAGGGTGAGTGGCTACTTAGGGTGACCACACAAACTACCAAGATACTTGGATGATAACTTAGTAGTAATGGAGCTTATTTGATAGATGGTAACACTACATTAAATGATTTAATCCAATAAAATCACCAATCCCTTCAAGTTTCCTATAGTAATAAAGTATTATTCATGTCCTTCAATCGTAAAGGCAAAGGGATTAGAGCAGGAGATGGGCCTATATGAAATTGATAAGATGCCACCCCAACCCAATAATGACATAATGTGGTTAGTAAATATAGATACTAATTGATATTACACCAATCACATTATGAGGACATCTAGTTTGATTGCACCATCGAGGAAGATGTCCAAAAATTGGAGTTTATGAGGTTGATAGTCCAGGAGGTTATAGCATGCAACATTGATCCCATACCTAAGAACATGGTGGATGATAAATTGAAACTATATTTAGTGTATAAAATATCCAATATTATATCCCATGCCATCTCCTAGGTAGATTTTAATGTTCAAGAGGATGATTCTATCTTTGGGAGATTAATGCGAATCATGAAGATAACCTTCAGATGGCTTAAGGAGCATGGGTTTGACCTTGGTGCATATGACTCTCCTTACCTTCAAGAGTTGAGGAATGTTAAAGAGTTGAAGTCTTACCTCCCAAGTATAATTGTGACCCTATGGCTTTGTCATCAACAATAAAAGTAAAGGGCAAATGCAAGCTTGGGGACATTGAGTTCACCAAGTTAGTAAATGTGGAAGAGCTAACAACAAAATGATCCAAGGTTGGGTTATTTTTTTCAAAGATAAAAATAATAGAAAAGAATTAGGATAAGGTTATTATGGGGTAAGTTACATTAGCTAGTGCCACTCCCAATCCATTTTAGGAAAGGGAGCCCTAATAGTACTAACCATTCCAACAGTTATTCCTATGGCCAACCTAGTTACACTTCCACATGCTCCACCAATGAAATAAATGGTAACTATTCCTCCCAAAATAATATATTAAATAAAGAGAAGAGGTGAGGATCAAGGGGAGTAGCCAAAGTAGAAAATATTCAAGAAGGCTCTACAACCTCCAAGAAGGTCACCTATAAGAAAGAAGGAGGTTACATTCAAAAACCCACCATCCAAAGAGGTCCCTATGAAGAGAAGAGAGGACCAAACCTCATATGCCTAGAGAGTAAGGGATATGAGTGAGGAGGATAATTTAGATGAGGTTAGGCCCATTGTTAAATTAATGAAGAAATAACATGCCTTCACTCTACCTTAAGTGAAGACTGGGTAGAGGATGCATAGGGAAAGGCCCCAAACCCTAGTTAAGGTCTCAACAATGGGATTGCTTATAGAAGAAGGACCTCAGTGGTAGAAAGGAAAGGTAATGAGGAAGATGACCCAAATTTAGATGACCCTTTGTCTTTTGATTATTTTTTATAGGTTGGTGTTGAAGTAGCCATACAAGTTTAGGCCCCTCATGAAAAGGATACTATTTCTCTATAAATAGAGACATTTATCGATAATGTCATTACCCAACCATCATGTCAGGTGACCAATGTGGAATTGAAGAATCAGAGAAGTTGATGATAAATTTGAAGAAGATATTGAGTATAATATTCAAAATTCCACCATTTATAAGGTGGTGGTTGAGCATGAAGGCTCACAACAGGCTCCAAATATACCACAAAGCATTCCTTCCCATATAGAGGTGTTGGGTCTAGCACCAAAAGAAAAGGAAAGTGTGGAGGAAGGTGGGGGGTTAAGCCTAAAAATGGGTAACCCCACCCATACAACAATAGATAAATAAGTGGATGTTTTCAATAAAGATGTTGAGGAGGATGTGTTAGGAGGATTCACTTCCTTTGAAGTTCCATAAAGTCTTCTCCCTTATATCAAGGTCCATGACCCAATTCATAATAAGATTATTGAGGCCATGATTGGTGAAGAGTTTATTGAAGACATAAAATACATCACCATAGCCTCATTGATAAATAAATCCCATGTGAATAAAGAATTGAAGTAGCTATGCAGCCTTCTAGACAATCAGTTAAAAAAGGAAGTTCAATTGAGAAGTTGCTCAGTGAGACTCATCAACTTGGGTTAGATTTTAGTATTTTGGAGCAAATAGAGCCAAATTTGGAAAAGAAGCATGGAGTGGAAATGGTTGGAAAGGATTGGGAGAGTGATGATGACATTTAACAATTTGTATTGAGCCCACAAACCAAGCCTATGGCACTCCCTGCAACTAGCTAATCATTTACACTGCCCCTCGCTATCTCAAAGCCATCTACAATGTCTATAACTTTGATGGGATTTTAGAATAGGCCTCTTATCTATATTAAAGAGAAGGTAAAAGATAAGGGAGACATTATGAGAAAGAAAAGGGATATTGAGGCAATGAATATTTCCCAAGCATACAAGGCCAAACCCCTAAAGAAGGCTATAACACATTTGAGGACCATGTATACTGATGTAGGGGAAATAAATGTGGAAATAACAATTCTCCCATTAGGTGCCATAAATAAGGATGTTCCCCTTTAAAGTTACATAATTTAATGATATAATCTAGGGGAGACTTCTAGGAATGTGGTAAAAATTATCTCACAAGTTTTGGCAAGCATGGTAGCCCATAAAATGGACAAAGATAAAGTTTTCATGGAGGAATTGAAAGCATAGAATCATGGTATGATCCATTACTTGCAAAATTTATTGAGTAATCCTAAGGTAGTAACTAAAACTACCATTAAGGCTCTAGAACTTCCTCCATTCTCCATAGGATCAATATATTTTAGCCGAAGTGATGATCTGAAAGCTAGAGGATGGGCCACAGAAGACTAGCAAAAGGATCTGAGTGCTAGAGCCAAAGAAATAATCCATTCGGTATTAGAATGCTTAGATGAAATAGTGGATAAAAAGGGAGACTATGAAGCCTAGATTTTCATTTATGATGTAAATATAAAGAACTGGGAAAAGATCTAACCCAAGGTGGATGAAATTTGTAATATGGGCATGGATGTCTTAGCAGAAAAAAAGATCATCTCTTCTGATGATCGTAAAAGGCCTAGGGAATATCAATTAGTAATCAATCATCAATTGATGATGCTCAAAGATGGTGTCTTTGATTTTAAAGGAGAAGAGTATTATCTTATTATTAAAATGAATGAAACAAACACCACCCATAGAAAAATGGTGAACCTTGATGGTGCAGGTGACTTGATGGAAGAGGCAATAAGTGTTGCCCTAAAAATCCTCATCGATGCACTGCAAGGGGCCTTTGACTCCCAAAAAATATGTAGTTGGTATCACTTGAGAAATATTATCACCAACTCAAGGCACTAGTTGGGAAGAAATAGGCCATGCTTCAAAAGGTTGCCACTTACCTTGAAGATTAAGGCATCAGGTTCAAATACCAAGCTAGCCTAGACTAAAAGAATTATGCCTCCATGATCGATGAATATACTAATTTTAAGAATAGGTTGGTGAAGGATTTAGTTATCAACATCAATTATGGAGCATGATTAGGTATTTTGGTTCTTTCTGAGCTGGGACCACTCTTCCCTTTTTGTCTCTCTTCTTTCATTTCTTTTCTTCTCATTTCTCACTACGAAACTGTTGTACTCTACTAATTAGTGGCACGTCCCTTTAAAATTTAGTTTAAGTAATCATTTTTATAGGAAAGGGATGTTTTTGTTTATTTTTAAAAGGGATAAAGGTTATTTTTTCCTTTAAAATATTTTCCTCCATGTGTATAACTAAAAATATTCCATTGTAGCGGAGTATCAAGTTTGTCATCATCATAGAAGCGCAAGCACAAATCCGAGGAATCATGTTTGTTACAATGTTGAACAAAATTGAGGCCCAAAAAATAATTTTATAGATGGATCATCTTTATAAATATGCTAATCTTAGTTAAAATTGTATAATTAAAGGGGGTTGGTCCCTTTACAATGGTCAATTAATTTTTGAGTTTGAAGCTATAGCTTAGAGATTTCTCCTTATGTGATTTTTTGGTGCCAAATTGATTTCTGTTGTAAAATCATTGGCAAGCTTTGAGAGCATTCAAAATGTCTCCCTTGTTATAGAATTTTTTCACATAGTGTTCTATTATGTAATTTGATAAATAAAATTTTTTCATGATTATTTATTCCTTCCTATTGTTGAAGTACAATGCTCTATTTTACATGATTGATAGATTGGTTATCTGATATATTCTTCTTTATCGTAGTCATTTAGGGTTTCTACCTAGAGTATAAAATAATTTCTATTTTAAGATTTGGGAATAGGGTATTGATAGCCTTTTTTTAAGGGTAGTCCTAGGCTTGTGAATTTAGTTGGAGGGAATTATTGAAGGATGATTTTCAGCATTGCTTGTAAAATTTTGAGGATCATTTGTGAATGATTTCATCTTATCTATTTACGAATTTAAAATCATTTGTTAATGAAGACCATATAGCTATTTTGTGAACTTCTTTGTGCTCATTTATTGGCTGTCCACACCTTTATCTATAATTCAAATAAATCTAATTTTACCTTGTCTCACACTATAGATAACATGTTGTTTGCATATTATAAGTGTTATTTGCCTTATGGATGCATAAAACCTTGTATATTTGAAATGTGTTCATTGTGTGTGCTTTAAATCCTAGTGTTGTAACTCTTACTTATTCCCTATTTTTTGAAATAATTTCCAAAATGAAGATTGCAGCCACACTCTCATATGTCTATAGTAGCTTATATATGATATAGAGCATTTGTGTACCTCACATGACAACCATTCATAGGTGAAGTATACAAGTTTGGTTATGCTTTGGTCATATTTCCCTTTTCATACCAATAATATTCATGATTATTGAAGTGCAAAACTCCTTAATGTGAGCAACCTACCTTAGTAGGTCCTCTCACCTTTGTTCAGGTAGAGCCAAAAGTATCAAGGAATTAACCAAACCCTCTATATGTGCCTCCCAGTCATTTTCTTCATTTAGTCCATTTTAGATGCTAAACCCTTCCTCAGCTATAATGACATATTAGTGGTGTCTCATTTTGGATGGGAATCCTCTTCAAGTGTGCAAGGATGAATGATAGAGGTGTTCAAATGGGAACAAACAATATGCATGTGTGTTTTTCATTGAGTGTTGAGGTGTATGCACAAGTAGGATGAGTGTATAACTAGAAGTTTTCCTAATTTTATATCCATTATAAATGATACTCATACACTATACCTATACTATTATCCTTACTTTAGTAATACCATTATTAGTGTTATGAGTCCTTAGTTTGGGGGTTATTAAGATGAGTTTAGGGTCTTTGTACACCATTGCCTCTTTTGTATCCTCTCAATTGAATTTTGTAAATTAATGTAACATATATTATATGATATTTATGACTTAAAAATTATTTAAATTTTTATTATATCAATATTAGTTTGTTTTTAAAAATTTAAAGCATTGTTGTTTAATAAAGTCATTTCAAATTTTATTTAATTGTTATATATTAAAAAGGGATTAAGGGGCTTGTTTCATGTTCCTAATTTTTGGATTAATTTAAGCCCATGTAATTATACCTCAATTAGCTTACTTTGAATATATGTTTTTCCAAAAATCCACATAAATTTATGCTTTATTTTTTTGTTTATCCTGAACTCGAGAAATGAATTGTAGAAGCTAACATCATATATCTAAATTATTTTCCCTTAAAAAAAGGGCATGCTTCCATGTAATTATTTCTTGATAATATTGAGATATTTTGAGATCAAAATTATTTTATATATATTCTCAAGTTCTATAATTTAATTAATTATTTTTTATAAATTTTCTTTGAGTGGTTTTGGTATTTTTATCAGTGAAAATTAAAAAAACACTTTTTAGCACAATAGGAGAAACTTGTTACCTTATCACTATTTTTCATATTGGGTTGAGGTGTTTTGAGGCCTTCTTCCCAACTTAATTTAGTATAAGTTCATTTTTTTGCATCTATTTCAGTTGATACAATTGACCAAATTACTTAATGGGGAATTGGTGGTTGTATGTGGCATGGGGATGTAAACAAGTGGTGGCATCAATTAAGTAGTAGTGGTGGTGATGAATTAATAAATACATTGGCCATGAATTATTTTTGAATATTGATAAAATCGGCACAAAATATTTGGGCTGGCTTGATACATGCCAAGCTAAAATTTATAATGGATCTGGGAAGTTGGAGAGTTGTTAAACGATGAAGCTAAAATTGGAAGAGATATCATGGGTGATGACTAAGTTATATTTTTACCTAAATGGATACAAAATAGATTTGGATTTTCTAATGGTATTGGTGGGAATATATTGGTTCACATAAGGTAAAGCCATAACATATTACATGGTAGGGAAGCTTCAAAGTGCTTATGCTTGTGCATAGGTTAATGAAACTACCAACATACTTGATGAACATATTCAAAACCACTTTTTTAACCCTCCCTTTCCCTATAAATAAACCATGTCATTATTGAGAAGAGCATAAGCTAATAATGAGTTAGATATATGCTTACAAATAGAGGAAATGATTATCTAACTCGTTCATAATTAGTGGAGGATTTTTTCCCATATAGCCACCATTAGGTGGCAATAGCCAACATAGGAAGTGTGATGGTATGCTAGGGGAAATGAATAAGAGGGTTGTTAAAAGTGAGTCATAATGCATTGAATTATATTTTCATAATGACTTGGGGGAAATGGAGCCAAGCTTGGGTTATAATTTTTTTTTTCAAATTCCAATTGAGGTGGGATATTAAAAGTGTCTTAGATACCCTTTCCTTTTCAATTACCCCTCATAACTAAATCTTCCACTTCAAACATGACTTAGACATTAAAGTTAATAAAAAATCAAAATTTAAAATATTAATAAAATTCACATATGATATTTGGGATTAAAACACTAAGCAAACATTAATGGCCACTGAAAGTCTTGGGGGAAAATATTTAATAAAATTGCATGAATTAAACAGGAAGTTAGAGGGAGGTCGTGGGGGTCTAGGGGATCCCATTCTAACCCAATCACATTCAAAGTGATATTAATACTTTAAATCACATTTTAGAGCTATGGTCCATGGGGATAACTTTAATGGCTACAATGGGATATCACACCCCCCCTTCCCCCCCCCCCCCCCCTTTTATCATTTTTCATAAACATAAACTACTAAAACGTTGTAGAGAAATTATATGAGGTTGGGGGAAGTCAACCATTATTGGTACATTTTAGATCATGATTTTGATACTTTATCACTAAACATGTTTTAACATAGGGGCCACATTTAAGGGAGGTCATCCAAGGAATTTGAAGCTTGACGTGGACTATGAATAGGTCCCATATTGCTTGAGTTTTATCAAACTTGGTCATGTTTTTGGGCCTTTATAGGAGTTCATAATGCTTATTTTTGGATTTAGAAAAGTTTGATAACTTGGATAAGTGGCATCTAATGGTGGAAATTGGATGCTCCACTCACTAGGGGATTTCCAAGGATGTTTTAGACAATTTTTGAGGTAATATGGAACTTAGTTGACAATTCCATGGTCCCATTTTAGAAAATAAACTAAATAAAAATTTAGATTTTATATTAGACTTAAATTAAATTGGATAAAATTGTCTTGGGACTTATTTGAACTATGTTTAACGTATGAGTGGGTTATTTGACCTTAAACCATACTATAACCATTTATGCATTAAATATGAGTCAAGACCAAGTCTACGATCAACATAGTGTATTTCAATATCATGTAAGTAATATAGTTCTATTTTATCAAAATCGGAGATCAAGTGAATTAATCTAATTAAGATTAAAAAAACTTATTAAATCAGAATGAAAGAGATATACAATTATCACACATGACTTATTTATAACTTACTATTTTAAGAAATGTGCCAAAGGGGGAAAGTAATAAACTTAAATAACCTATCTAGGACTTAGATATGAAGGATTGCAACAAAGATTGTGTAATTAAATGAGGAACTATGTGAGATCATTTTAATCAAGAAGAGGGATTTGTTAGTAACCAAATCTAATTAAACATTTATGCCCCATTTCTAAAAGAATGAGTGCCTAAGATTTTAAGTGTTTACCCTATCTATAAGTTCCCACTTGAGTCATAAAAATCCCACATCCATAATTAAGTTATGAAAACCTCATAATTTTTGTTTTAACTAACATTTAGTGTTTTCTTATCTTATAACAATTTTTGGTTTTAGGGTCCAAGGTAAAAATTTAGCTAGGATAGATAGAAAATGACTAAGTATTTCAAAAATACTAAGTCCAAGTGCCCACATAATAGTCAAAGGGGAGCGATAGAAGTTTTAAATCTAAATGCAAATTTTCAAGTTCAATTTGAAAATTACATTTGGATTTTTGAGGTTCATAGTAGAAGTTTTGAGGTAAAATACAACTTTGACTATTTCAAGTTGCAATATGTAGGTAAACTTACCAAACTTGTTGGCATGAATATTTGATAGATAAACAAGTTCAAAATTCAAGTTTGCATATTAAAAATTGTATAAGAATTATTGAAGTTTGTAGGAATAAAGGCATCCCATGTAGAGGTCAGTAGAAGAAGTTTTCAAAGAGGAATGAAAGTTTGGGACTTGGTGGAGTTTTGAAGTGGAAATAACAAAAGGAAAAAAGCAAGTTTGTAACTTGCAAATTACAAAGGCTATCTAAAGTTCTGCCACCCAAAAATAAATAAATGCCAACTATAATGAAGTCCATGTAATATTCAAATTCCCATGTGGCACCAAATGGACCATGTAAATGTTTCTAAATCCCATGGAAATATTTTAAGGGGCTCACAAATAAAAGCCAATCACTGCCCACGTGGAGGTCAATGTATGAGTAAATAAAAAATTTAAATGAAAATCCTAGAGTAATAAAGTTTTTAAAGTCAAATGCAAATTTTCAATTTGAAAATTGCAAGTGAAGTGTAAGCATACACAAAAATACTTGGTGGGGAAACAACAATGAAAAATAAGTTTGAAAATTAATAATATGAAAGATAATCTCTAAAACCCCTAATAAGGTTATAGCCCATGTGGAAGGTTTTGAGAGACCATTTAAATTTTAAAGCATGGCAAAAAATTTATATGGGTGCAACAAAATAAATGCAATGTTTGTTTTTTGTAATATGCATTATGAACTCAAAAGTCCACCTAGGCTTTTAAAGAAGAGCCCACACCATAATTTTCAGCTCACATGGAGGCCAAAGGCCAATGTAAGCATCAAATTTACTGTCTATGGTAGAAATTTATGATGGGGAATACACATCAATTTTTAGGTTCTTAGTTTTCAAACTATAAACAAATGTTTTCCACCCATATCAAAAGAAATGTCAAAGGAGCTTGGCAAAAATCCAAAGGCAAAAGGCAAGTTTTATAATTACAATTTTCAAATTGTATCTCAAGCCCCAAAACCCTTAGGTCTACCCATATGGAAAGTCAAAAAATCATGTCAAATGTTTTTGGCAGAAATATAATGCAATAAAGCAACTTCCCAACTATAAATTACAATATGCAACTAAGTCTCCTAGGCCTAATATGTATAAAGTGAAAAAATATTCAAAAACACTATCAAAGTTTCAAAATCCCAAGGCATGTGTCTTTAACTGGTCAAGTAGTGACCTGAGGGAAAAGGAAAAAGACAAATGATAAGGGTGAATGATACCAAACTCCAAAAAATAGTAGCTAGAATAGGCATTGAATAGAGTCTTAAAAAAGTTAAGCATAAAGTTGATCATATTCTAAGATCAAGAGAAGCAAGGATTTCATTTTCATCATGGTATAAATCTTTTGGTTAGGATAAATTGCTTGAAGGGTTTGAAAATGTGGATGAATCATTCAAGGTATCTAATATATAATCAATAATTAGGGCCAAGGTTCTACCTGGCCCACTAGGGGGTGATTGGGAGTTATGTTTGGTAGGATCTCTTCCTCATGAATAGATGTTGGATTTATGGAAAGAATGACTTTTTATGGTTATATACATGGAAAATAAACATTATTTATGTGAGGAAGGGATGGGAATATTTCTACAAGTCTATATTTTACTTCAATAAAATCAACCAGAGGTAGAATTATGGGAAGGGTTGACCTTTGGGGTGATGGTCTAAACATTTGTTGGGGTTCAAATATGCATCATTCTCCTCCTGACTATTACTACAATAAAATTATATTTGGATCACCTCATTTTTCAAATACTACTATTGCTTCTACTACCAAGTTTGAAGATAGTGTATTTCTTGTTGCTTGTGATGGTACTGTAACAAAGATTACTAGGGGAGGTGTTTGTGGTTGTAGAGGCCATAGTACATTGATGGGAAAGGAAAAAGAACTCTCCATATTGTGGCTTTCAATGGACATGATTATCTTTTTGAAGTCTTCAAGGATATAAGGGATATAAAATATGTACATGGCCATAGCCATTTTTATGATGTAGTTCCATGAAAGATAAATGAAAGTTCTATTATTAATGAGCACCTAGACATTATGAGAGGAACAATCATCTCCCTTAATGATTTGATAGATCATAGAGGGAAAAACCCATTGCACATGGATACTAAAAAATAAGAGTAAATCAAGTGACATCCTCTTTTCCAAGTCAAAAAATATCCTACTTCAAAGAGACTAAACATAAAAACACACTTCATGGCCTTGGAGAACAATCAATTCCTCTTACAATAATATGATTTTGGCATGGAGATGTGTGTTCTTATCAACAAAAGAGGAAACAAAAGCTTTTAATATTGAAATAGAAATGCAAGAGGAGGTTGTGTTATAGATTTATTAGGTCAAATACTCGTAAAAGTAAAAAATATACTATGCAACAGATGTTTCCAGTGGGAATGTAACATGCATATACAAATTTAAAAAATTACAATTTGTAAATTGTAATCTAATTTCCATGACCCATAATTCAATTCAAGGTCAAAGGATAAAATTTGTGGGAATTTTGATTAGAACTAAAAAATCAAATCGCAAATTGCAAATTTATAATTTTCAAATATGTAGTAGACTTTATGATTCCCACTAGCATATAAAATTGCAACTCAAGCCCAAAATCCTGTATGAGGAAAAATTAGGTAAAATATGCCATATACCATTATTAAGTTTGGTGGAAACCCTAAAAATGAAAATATGAAAAATAATAAGCATAGGCAAAGTCAAAGGTAAAAAGGTTAAAACATAAGATAAGTGTTATTTCCAAATATTTGGTTGATGTCAAAGACCTTTATGGATGAAGAAAATCACTGTAGGGGTTTTGTAACCAAGGTGGGGCATTGAAATAATATTTTTCAAATAGCCATGGATCCCATGTTGCCTCCATCACATCTGGAGAATTCTAATGCATTCATGACAAAACTAGGGGCATCCTTTATCTTGCATAAGGATGAGGGAAACCATTATCTACAGACTTCCAGTTGGGAAAATGATTAGTTGGAGAGTAAGGCAATACAATTACCATGAAGACAAGAGTTTATTTTTCTCCCAAGAGGAATATTCTCCCTCAAGCCCAATTGCATCAAGCTTTCTAGACAAGTAGATCAAAGTTTATTTGAAATATTCATCATGACATGGACAAGCAATTACTAGAATGATTTCTTTGCAAAACATGAGCTTTCAGGCATGATCAAGGGCATCTTCCAGTTGGAGTATCTCAAAGGAATATTCTAGGTGAGAAATTTGTATAAGTAAAGAGGGTTTGTCCTCTTTACAAGGTTGTTTTTAGGTTGTTGATTTTCTAGGGTTTATTTTGTCCAATTTTCAAAAAGATGTTATATGTGTTTTGTCTCTCTTACTACGCTGGTTACACCTATATAACCATTAACAAACTCTAAGATTATAATGCATATGTCTCCCCTACTTTATAGAAAATTCACCATGATTTTTACAAATTTTATGCATTTTTGAACATTATGTATGTAGGTTTTATTTTCAATAAAATGGAAAATATCTATGGTTTTTGTTGTATCTTGTTAATGAAATGCAACAATACATTCTTAATAAATTGTTGACTAGGTATTTGGTTTTATGTCTATTATTGGTAGTCATTCTATGCATGGATCTAGGTTGTAAATTCCTTTTTGCATTGTGATTTGGGAGTATGTTGTTGATAGTCTTTTAGGGACATCTTGGACCTATGGGGTTGATAGGAGAAGGTGCCTAATTTTTCACTTGCAGTGTATTATTTGGAGATTTAGGGTTCATTTAAATGTTTGCATTGGATTGGGATCAATGAATGCAAACTATTCTTGATGGTTTTCTTTAGCTTGTTTACTTAATCTTTTACATATTATAATGAATAGTAGCATGCCTATTAGAAAGAGTTACCTATCTTGAAAACAACCACCACAACCCACTTTTATATCTACATAACTCATCTCACCTACCCTACCCCTACAAATAATACATGTTGTTGACTATCCTAGGTGTTATTTGCCTATAGATTCATGAATATTGAAAATCTAAAACGTGTCTCTATTTTTTTCTTCAAAGATAAACATTATAATCCTCCATTTGGATAATAGATGTCAATTTTTTTTTAAAAAATTAAGGTTGAAATCACTTTTCCATCTATCTTTAGTTGTTTGTGTTTGATTTAGCAACATTTTTCTAGTCCATGTGACAACTCTTCTCGAGTAGACTATGCAAGTTTGGTTATACTCTAGTTAGATTTGTGTTTGTGCCAATAATACCCATGATATTGAAATATTTTATCCCTCCTTGTGATCAAGATACCCCATAGGTCCTCTCACCTTGGTTTAGGTAGAGCCATAAGTATAAAGAAACTAACCATACCCTCTATTAATGTCTTCTAGTCATTGTCTGCATTGAGACCATCAAGATGCTAAACCCTTTTCCAACTATAATGACATAAAATTGGGTTTGTCATCTATGTTTTCAATATTCTCAAGTTTTTAAGCCTAAATGCAAGAGGTGTATAACTGGGAACCAAGACATGACTATCATCATTGCCAGGGAATGAAAGATCCTTGGCACTTGTGTTGCCAGAATTTCTTGAAAATAATTGATTATTTATTCATGTTTTAGAGTGATTTACCCTTTTAAACATGAATATTAGTTTTTAGTGTCTTTTTAAATTATATCTCATCACTAATTACTACAAAGTATGATTTTATATTACATCACTTCCCATTTGTAATCTATTATATTCTATAAATTCTCTTCTAGTGACAACTCTTACATTTCATATAGTTTTTGAAAGATCAGTGCCCATTTTGAATATCTTAAATTTTCAATGTTCTATTTTTTGTAAAAATAGAAGGAATGAGATCTTTTCTTAAAGGTAACTCATCAAATCAGCTTATCTTTGAGTTAATTTTCATCATAGAATAAAGAGACAAATTTAGAGGCTAATTTAAGGACAAAGTTTTGTTGTAAAGGAGTTTCTAGACTATCCAAATTTTGGTATACCTAAAATTTTATTTGATTAAATCCCTTTAATTGAAGATTATCATAGTTCTAGTAACTTAGAGATTTATATCCCTATTTACTACCCAACACCTTCTCAACTATCTGAATCTCCTCCTAGATTTGATCGCCCAAGTCCATCTCACTCACCCACTCACAACCCTTTGTTATCTGATCTTGAGCCCACCATTAAACTAGTCATGAGGCATAGAGATTAAGATGAGAATGAACATATTAAATTTAGGATTATTAGATTTAGACCTATCAAATTTGATAAAATGGAAGATTACCCCAATGAAATTCCAAATGAACTAAGGAATTGACTCATTAAGTTTCAAGGGAATAATGTCATGACTAGTGAGCAACATTTGAGGGCTTTTCACATTATCATTGAATATTATGAGGTTGATCATGAGTATGTTTTCACTAATATATTTATGCACATGCTATAAGAATATTCTCATGAATGTTTCAATTCCCTTCCCCATGGAAGCATAAATTCATGGGAAGAAATGAAGAATGCTTTCAAGATTTAGTATTATGATAGAATTGATCCTAGGTTCCTTTTTGTAGATTTTGAAAAAATAAAGAACCCTAATGAGTGTGTGTATGATTTTTAATAATACTATGATGAGGCTGCCTAAAAATATTAGGCCTAGTGATATAGCTTATTTAATTAAATAATGTGATCCATTTGACAAAATGATAGCCTATTACTTGAGGGACAAGGCTCTCACAAACCTGAGGCTAGCATTCAACATAGCCATACAAATTGAAAACAATATAAAGGTTATGGGAAAGCCTTTGAATAAAAGGGTTGATGTGAATTTAACCAATCCTAATAAGGCTTCATCCAGTAAGACTACCAACCTTGAGGATATTATGAAAACCTTGGTAATTATTGTCAAGTAGATGTCATACAAGTTGGCTAGAGTTAAGAAGGGGGTCCCTCATGGATATTCAAGTTAGGAGAGAGATCAAACCTATAATCAAGCACAAGGGAGACCCTTTTTCCATAATAGATATAATGATATAGGGAAGATACCTACCCAAAGTGACCACAATTAGAATAGAGGAGTTAGGAAGGAGGTCCCTAATCTATTAAATGCCAAGGTCAATGATGTAGAATTTGATCTTGATATTAATTGGTGTGATACATGTTTCTTTCCCCATCCTCCTTGTGATACTAATGAAAAAATTGATGAAGATGGAAAGAAGCCTAAGTATGCATCTGAAGATGATGAGATTATGATGTTTGATTGTCAAATTTCCTAAAGTAAAATGTTTGACTCCATGGAATTTTTAAGTGATACTATCGTTGAACAATTTTAGAGTGTAATAAAAAAGGTATGTGTCCCAAATTTTGAGTTTGTTTGTGATGTAAACATGACACAAGAATATGAGTTACCTAATCATGAATTTGAATTTTTAAGATCCATGATGATTAAAAAGTATGATGGTGGAATTCCTTCATTTGAGGATAGACAAATGTTAATTGATGCAATATTTTCCCAAGAGAAAGAGTATAGTCTAAGAATTAAGCGATAAGGTGATTTTCCTCAAGATACTACCCTTTCTAATCTAAGGGTAGGTGATAAAAATAAGGAAGTTAATAAAACTAAATAAGGCCTTATTCCTTCTAAACTAGTATTTGTTTCCCAAATTGTCAAATAGAGAGGTGTTTTGGCCAAGAATAGATAACCTTTAATGTCTAGTATTCCTAAGGGTACGAATGATATAAGAAGAAATTCCCCCTTAAAAAATGTTATTAGGAATACTAGTTCATCCCATCTTGTTCCACCTCTAACTTTAAATGATTGTATTCCAGCTGAAGGTGTTTTCACCCTTCCTGTAAATACTATCCTTCCTCATTATAGTGTGTGTGATATGGCCCAAGTATTGAGTCAATTGAATATCACTATCCCACTTGTTGAGTTGCTATGAAAACTTGAACATAGTAAGAGAGAATTTAAATATCTAGAATTTAGTGAGAATACAACTTCCAATGAGAGGACTTCACCTCTAATACTCTTGGATGACAATGATTAATTATATGAGGTTATTGAACTAGCCCTAGAGGTTTATTTTTGGGATTGCATTAATAGAGAGTCAGCTAGATTTTGACACCTTATATACCACCTTGCTGATTAATATTTTAATTGTTTAAAACTATATGTTTGATTTTAGATCCTCTTGTAATGTGATGCTCTTACGTGTCCTTAATAATCTTGGTGTAAAAATAACATCTTCCTTTAGCAAATTTTACACCATATATTCATGAGAGGTTTTAGTTGTTAGACAAGTCAAAGAATTGGTAGTGAAGTTGGTAGTTCAACCAGGTAAGTTTATGAATATGGATGTGGTGGTTGTGAAATACCCTCCCAAATGGTGGATGATACTATCAATAAAAGAGGCTACTAACATAGGTGGAAGTGTGTAAATGGACTTGTCTTATGCTACCATTATTTTGGATGGTAAGACAGTCAAATTTCATAGGGAGCCTATGATGTTACATGTAATTGAAGATCCAACATAAGCTCTAAATGAGGTCTTGTACACTAATGTAGAGTTGGGTAACTTTGTTAAGAATGTTGATTACATTGAAAAACCAACTATTCTTGATGCTAGACATGAAATAGAAGCAACAAAGTCTGGAAAATGCCATTTGATGGGGCTTTGTCCAATCTTGTAAATGGAGCTATGGTTGTCTTCTATATCACCAATAATAGATCTTTTAAGTTTTATTTCAAGTTTTCCTTTGAGTGCACTAAAAAAACTGAGGAATATGAGGCATTCTTTCTTGGTTTAAAGATTTCCCAAGAACATGGAATTATAAGTACTGATTATAAAGGGTGAATATGAGTTAGTGGTTAAGCAAGTCCACAATGCTTATGTCACCAAAAATAAAAGGTTGAAATAATATAGATATGTTGTGTGGGATTTGTTAGAAATATTTGATGCTTTCAATATTTGTTATTATGGTATAAATTTCAATTAAGAAGTTGACATACTTATAGGGTTGTGTGATTAGTTGATATTGAAAAAATGAACCCTCACTATCAGTATCAGGTGGAGGTGCTTGTTAGACCCTCAGTCTTAGGAAACATTCATCATTGGAAAGTTTTTGATGATGATTAGATTAGATTAAAATGTTTCTCAATTGTGAAGTGGAATGTCATGATTAGATTCTAGACTTGGAATCAATGGTCCAAACTTGTGATGGGAAAGAAACCTTGTTTGGGAAAGATGTCATTTAGTTGAAGAAAAATACCATTCCAAGAGGATTGGTGAGTTTAGAGGGATATTTTGATGCATTAGAAAAAATTAAAAATCAAGATCTATTTATCTCAAAATATGTGACTAAATTTAATTTGGGCTCTAATGAAAATCCTAGGAATGGTTGGGTACTCTCTTAAGTGGAGACAAGAAACAAGCTTACATGCAACTTCTACAGAAGTACCAAGATTACTTGGCTTGGTCTTATTCCAAATTGAAAGTGTATAAGAAGGATTTGTTTCAACATGTCATCCCATTACAGCTTGATAGTAATCTTTTTAGGCAAAAACAATGACCTATCAACCCCATCTTGGCCACCAAGATGAGGGATGAGTTAGAGAAGTTGAGGGATAGTGGAAATATTAGCCCATTAGGTATTCATCATGAGTGGAAAACTTAGTCCCTATAAGAAATAAAAATGGTGACATATGCTTTTGTGTGGATTTTTAAAATTTGAATAAAGCTTCTTTGAAGGATAATTACCCCATACCCAATATGGATAACCTATTGTAGAGTGTTACAAGGTTGGAGATGTTGTCCATATTAGATGGTTTATCAAGGTATAACCAGGTTATGGTAAAATAATTTAAGAGACCCAAGACTACATTTATAATGCCTTAGGGCACTTATGTCTACATGAGGATGCATTTATAATTAATGAATGCTAGTGCAACATTTTAGAGAGCTATAGATGTTGATTTTGTATGGGTTATTAACAAGTTTATTGTTTTGTATTAGGATTACATTATAATGTACTCCAAAAATAAAAAGGAGCATTTGGAGCATCTAGAAAAAGTATTCCTTAGATGCAAGGAATTTGGTATTTCCATTAATCCTATGAAATGTCATTTTAGAGAGAAAAAGTCCAAGTTGATAGTACATATAGTGTCTAAGTATGGTGTCATGATAGATCTATAAAGAGTGGAAGCCATTGACAAAGAACATATCCCATAGTCCAAGAAGGGAATTCAATCCTTCTTTAGACAAATCAACTTAGTAAGGAGGTTGGTGTCAAATTTTATAGAGATCACTCTACCTATTGTTTCCATGTTAAATAAAAACTAAACCATCAAGTGGGGAGATAAGGCCATAAAATATTTCCATGACATCAAATAAGCCTTAAATTCTACCCCTGTCTTGGCCAGTCCTAAGTACACTAGGGAGTTTCAAATATTCTCTTTTACATCACAGAGTATTGTAGCTATTGTTTTATTATAAAATAATTATGATAGACATGAGTGGTCCATATCTTTCTTTAGAAAAACTATGCAAGGATCTGAACTAAATTACACTATCATGGAAATGCAGGCTTTTCCCCTCTTGAAGGCTATTAAAATGTTTAGACCCTATATTATGAGTTCAAAGATTATTACTTATGTCCCACATATAATGGTCAAAGACATCTTGGCTCAAATTGAAGTATCAATAAGTAGATGTAGGTGGGTCAACAAGTTGAAAGAGTAAGACATCGAGATCTAGACCACCAAGTTAGTGAGAGGGATGGGCTTAGCCAAGCTCATGGTTGAGACCAATTTTCAAGTTGTTAAGGCAAACACTATTATTTTTAATATTGATGATTCTTTGAGTCAAATTAACATATCTTTGTGATATAGGGACATTGTTTACTACTTGAAAAATTTGAATTATTCCCCTAAATTGGATAAGAACTAAAGAAGAAATATTAAGCTTATATCCTAGAAATAAATCTTGACTAAAAATGGACTGGCATAGAAGAACCCAGATGGGGTTCTCCTAATATGCCTGGTAGAGGAAAAAACTATTGATGTAATTGAATACTTCCATAGTGGATTATGTGGTGGTCACTTTAAATCTAAAGTCATAGCTCATAATATTCTCAGAGTTGGTTATTGGTGGACATCACTATTTAAGGATGTTGCTCATAAAGTAATAAAATGGGAGAAATGTTACTACTTTGATGGAAGGTTGAAATCTTATGGTTCTTTCCCCTTGAAACCTATAACAAATGAAGGCCCATTTAGATAATGAGAGATGGATTTCATTTGGGGAGATCATTGATTCATCAAGCACTAGATATTGGTGGATATTGGTTGCAACTAACTACATCATAAAATGGGTTGAGGTGGTCCCTACAAAGAAGGCCATACACCAAGTGATTATGGACTTTATGTTAAATCAAATTATTTTTACATTTGGTGTGATTTTCAAGGTAATTGTTGATAATGCCATGAGTTTTAGAGATAAGCCTTTGGTGGCATTATGAAAAGACTATGGGATCACATTTACTTAAACTTCTAAATAAAACCCTCAAGGGAATGGGAAAGTGGAATCTAGTAATAAGAACTTACTTAAAATCATTAGAAGAACTTTGGAAGATAATAAGAAGTGGGGTGAACAACTAAAGTTTGTCTTATGGGTTGATAGGATCACACCTAAGAGAGCTACAGGCAAAGCCCCTTTCAATCTTATTTATGGAGCTCAAACTATTTTACCTATGAGTTTACAGTTGCCAACCTATCAGTTCATGAAATAGATAGAAGAAGATGATGAAATCAACCACTATGAAAGTAGAATGAACTAGATTGTTTATCTTGATAAAAGTATAAATAGGTTCATGAGAGACACATAAATTTCAAGGAAAGATTAAAATTAATATTTGACAAAGAGGTCACTCTAATAAATTTTCAAGTAGGAGATTTGGTTTTACTCTAGGACATCAGACATGAGGAGAAAGACAAGCATGATAAATTTGATGCCTTATGGATGGGCCCTTATTCCATTGACTACATAATTGGGGAACACACCTTATTATTAAGAGACTTGAATGGTGAGTTATTAGAACTGCCCATTAATGGTAGACATCTAAAACACTTCCTTGAATACATCCATGTTTGTGTAAAGTAATGTATAGTGTATGGTTTTATTTTTTGTTTCCCATCTACATTGGGCTTTATTTGTACAATTCCTTTTATTATTTTTAGTTATGTGTTTGTTCTCAAATCCTCTTGATCTATTTTTTTGGTCTACCTTTATCTAATTGAGTTTTCATGGGTATTTGTTATGAAATTTAAAAAATTATGACTCCATAGCCCAAGAGATTGGCACCTAGTCTTATTTTTTGGGGTTCTCTACACACCCTCAAGGGGTGTACATTTTCAAGTGAGAGTTAGTGTTAGTAACCAAATCTACTTAAACATTTTTTCCTTGTTTCTTGAAGAATGAGTACCTAAGATTTTAAGTGTTACCCCTATCTGTAAGTGCTCACTAGGGTCATAAAAATCATACTTCCATAATTAAGTTGTGAAATCCTTACAAGTCTAGTTTTAACTAAGATTTGGTGTTTGCATGTCTTATAACAAGTGTTACCTATCCAAATAAAACCCAATAGAGGTTAGATTTGTTCAAGTTTGACCCATACCTAGACTAACATGGGAATGGTCTAAACACTATGGGATGCCTATATATAGACCAAACCTCTAGGATTTTTTATGAGGATAGATCCTCAGATTTTATAATTTAGACCTTTATTTCTAAAACCTAAAACTAGTTGAGGTGAAAAGAGTTGAGAAATTTTCATGAAGTAAAACATGTTCTAATGTGTGGTGATGCACCACGAATTTATAAGATCCACTCTTAATGCTTGGAATCTTTAACACACTAATGGATTATGAAAGAAGGTAATGTGATGCTTACTATAGTTTATATATAATAGTATTTCATATAGAGGTTAGTTTGATGAACTCAGACTAGGAAGTAATGAAAATAAGGTTTAGTTGAAGACACTTAAATTTGACTATCCACTATATCATTGAGAGATCAATGCTAAGACACATTATATGAGCTAAAAATAAATTTTTTAGCACTTAGGTTGAGCTTGGACATGTAAAAGGGAGATTAAAATCAAATTTTCATATCAAACAAACATAAAACACTAAATACACATTAGTAAATGACTACAAAATACTCTATTTATTACTTCAACATGTGTTCAATACAATTTTGGCAGAGTCTAGTTGTACCAACTTGAAGGATACTCATCAATAGCTCAAAGACTATATTTATATAAGAAGCTAACCAAGAGAGATGTATTTTTTGGCACTCAAAAGGGGATCAAAAGAGCTCAAATCCATTTGAAATTTTATTACAACCACCTCCATAAATTAAGCTCATTTAAACCCTTTTGATTGATTCAGGTTACTTCAAGTGGTTACATATCTCTATTGATGTTCCTTCTTGTTGCAACAATGAATTCAATTTTTTTTTAGCTTTGTTCCACCATCCATGCAGCTATAAAAATTAGGCTATTCTATTAAAATCTTATTTTGTTATCAATTGTTCCTAACTAGTTCATCATAGTGTGCACAGTGGAGATAAAGATCCCTTTCATGAAATTTAGTCTTAGAGATGAACTATTAGGGTCCACTTGTATACCTTAGTTACACCCTTTAAAATGTTAGATCCTTATTCTAGTAATGGAAAACATAGTTAGATAAAGATCCCTTTATGATACAAACCTTGAGTTAGAGGTCCATATTCAACCTTAATGGTAGTCTATTCATTTTATCTATGCTTGATTGCACCACTATGTCCTTTTCATGGCATTTGATCAATATTCAATAGTGGTAGGATGACTCTGAAATACCTATGTTTACTTTTATCAAAAATTGGCCCTAACTTTTTAACCTTTATTTTCATTGGTCATCTGATCTAGATCCTTAATTCACTGACAAATCTTGCTCCTTTGATCTTGATCTATAAAATCAAGAACCAACCATCGATCTTGCCTCTAACTTATTAACTTTATCCTAGCTCATGCCACATGATAGCCCCACATTTGATTTCAGGATCCACTATCAATTTTGTAGCCTCACATGCTTACACCATGTGTCGATCTCTCAATCACTTTGACCCTTTGACCTAATGTGCATCATTGGATCAAGATGTATGATGTAATGCAGACAATTAGATCAAATGGGATCCATTATTTAAAATCCAATGGCTTCTTCATGAGCTTAAAATTGATGTCCTTGCTCTTATCAAATGACTTTTTTGTGACCATCATTAACATTCACAATATCATCAAATTTAATCTCAAAAGGAATTGTTTTCTCGATCTTAAACTTGACGTTAGCATGAATGTCTTATGTTGCAATTCTATATTTAAAAGCTTATAACTTGAGCCAAAAATCTCGCATGGACTTGAAACTTTTAGAGCATGTTTTTGGCATACAGATCTACAATTTCACATGATACACTAGTCACATGAGGCTTCTAAGTGAAGATATTAAATGTAAAAGTTTACTGGTCTATTTACTCTTGTGTGATGTCTTAGTGATGGTCTAGTAAAAAAGGATAAGTATGGTAATTTAGTGAAACTACTCGAGAGGCCAACTTTGAGCCTTCATATCTTCTAATGCATTTCATAAGATGACCTAAAACTTGGTGCATATGTTCTTGGGACTAAACTAGATATACCCATGTGACCATTTTTTATTGAGACTATCATACATGTAACATATAGCATCATCAAACTTCCCAATTGATTTTATTTGAACTTTTTTGAAAATTGGCTAAGTATGGAAACTTAGCAAATTTTATCTAAGAGGACAACTTTGAACCCTCATTTCTTTTATTGCACTTAGATGCATGGCTTGATACTTGGCATGTAGCAACTTGGGACACAAGTGATCACAACCATAATACCAATTTTTCCTTATTCATCCACACATAAAAATGATGATTTTAGCAAACTCTCTACTTAAAATTTCTGCCACTAGACCCAAAATGTCTAGATGAACACAATGAAGGACCAGATGAATACTGTGTACTTTCATACTCATTCCAAGCATTATTGACACCCCATAGGATCTCTTCAACTCTAGTCCTATTATTGAGAATTGACAAATTACACTTTAAGTTTAATTAAAGTGTTTTAAAATCTTTATAATCTACATGATCCCTTAGGTCCTCTCATTCCATCTAGAACACTTGTTCATTTTCTCATCCATTAGGAACTTGATCTATCTAGGCATAAGGTTAGTATGTTGGCCAAATTTGGCCAAGATTTTTGATGAATTTTAACAAATTATGCCTTCTATGATTGAGAACCTAAGCACTTGTATGACTTATAGACTCTTGGAATAATGACAAAATGAACCTTGACTACAAGCAGCCTTTTAGAAAAGACAACACACAACAAAACATGAATGAGAAAAAACATAATAAGGAACACAAACCCAAACAAAACAAGAGCCAATAAATGTGCTAAGGTAGCACTTAGAGGAAATTTACAAGAAACCATCCTAATATGTACAACTAAATCTCACATATACTTTCCTCTGAGATCAAAAGGAAAGCTAGATGGTCTATTTTGGAACCTTGAGACACATTTGCCATATCTTGATGGCATCTTCTTGATAACTAGAGAAATTGGATATTCATGCCCTCTTAATGAGGTAGATAGACCTCCACCTTCCTTTCTAAGTTTCATGGAATGATGGTGGGAATCTAAAATCCTATCATCCTACTCCTATATTATTCTATTTTACAAGAATGCTACGAATTCTTTTTCATTTATTAGCTACCAATGATCTAATGTATCTCCCATTAGCCCTTTATTTTGCTTTTTATGGAAAAGTGACTTATAAATGTCTTTATGATTGACCTATTGTATCTCTTTAGTCATTCTAGATAAAAATACCTCTTCATTTGATTTATGATCAAGAGTAATGGTCTAATTATTAATCCAACAAACACTTGTTCATTCTTCTCATCTTCATGTAATTGCTCTCCTTATGCATCAACTTTAACAATTGATTGGTCCTCAAAATATTCAATGGGAAGTGTAAGGCCTTGAATAGCTTGAAACTCTTTGAAAATATCCATATATTATTGCCATAAATCCTCATCATCACAATGATGCTCATCTTCCTTAGCTAGGTTGCACTCATCATTGGTCAAATTTGCAAGTTCTTGAGAAGCATCTTGATGTGGATAGATGGTATGTGATGAAGAGGCTCTTGAAAAATGACCTTCTATGATACATCTAAAACTTCTTCTTCATATATGTCACCTTATACTTGCAATTATATGTGCAACTCATCCTCTTCAACCTTATATAATAATGGATTATGTTTGTTCCTCCCAAGAGGTGTCCCAATTAGGATTTCTTCTTCCTGGTCACTCAAATCATCATTATATTTTGTCTCTTTAGTTGCATCTTCTTGATTTTCCTTACAAAGGAGAGGCTCTTTATATGGAATAAACACAATAGACCCTTGAAATTAATCAATAAGATGAGAAAGGTTTATGGAAGTAGCCATAAATACTTGACTTTTATCTTGGATCTACTTTCCTTGTACCACATTCACCTCTTTTGTTTTTTACTATTTCTTGAATGGTGCCCCATGAAGGAAAGGATCTAGGATTTTGAGGAGAGAGAAGTGGAGACTGAAATGTATCTTGTCTAACTTTAATAATCACCACCTCTTCCTTATTTTGCACACCACTTTAAATGGATTTCCAAGATGGAAATGGTTTAGATTTTTGTGGAGGGAGGGGTGGTGATTGAGTAGCTTGGGTTTGCTTGACTTCATGACCTAACTCCAAGATGAAAATTTGGGCTCATGGTTCCCTTGCATAGTGTGTATTGAGGTATGAGGAATGAAAGGAGGTATGTGTAGTTAAGGTGATATTACCTTTACATCTACCAATATCTGGTGAAAATGTTTATCTACAACCTCAATTTTTCTATCAAGGGAGGCTTCAAAATTAGATATCAATTTCTCATGAGGGATAGATATTTCAACACAAACCTACCTTTCCTCATAGGCTTTCCCTTGGATAGATTTAGTTAAGGGGAAGGCTGAGAAGAGTTTGGGGGAATTATGATGACCTTGAAACTCATGTGGTGAGGGCTTATGAGTGTTTTTGGAAAGATCAATATAAGGTTGAGTTGGAGTGAATGAGGGAATGTAGGGTGGGTGATGAGGTCGGTGATGTTCTTCATGGGCTCCCAACTTCTCCTCAATCTTGGAAATGAGTCCATCTATGTCAAACATGTCACCATTATTTCTACATTAACCTCTCTTAATGAAAGACATCCACCACTTTTCATATTGTAATGAATTCCTAACCCTATAATGACATGTTTTATAATTTATTGTCCATTTACCTTCAATGTATCAATGTTTATCATATTCTTTTCTTGGTCTAATAGAGATTTTTTAAATCTATATATAGAAAGATTTGTGGTATAAGTGGGATATTTTGGGATGTCATGTAGCTACCATGACTAACTAGGGGTAACTAGGTTTCATAGGGGGTATATGATCTTGGTAATAAGGGGTTTCATCAGAGGATTGGACTAGTTGCTCATAAGAGGGATCAGGGCAATACTCCTACATGTATGATTGATATAATTCTTCATACTATTGGTGAGGATCATAGAAAGAGGTATATGGGTCATTTTGAAACTATTGATGAGGAGAGAAGAGATAAAAAATTTCTCTATAGGATTCTATAGCCTATAATACATGAGGATAATTGAAATCATGAACACGGATATGCTACTTACCTTAAGATATAGACTAAGGAACACTTGAAACTATTTTTGAAGATAATGTGCTACAAACTTGCTTCAATAGTTGAAATTTATTCCACTAGGCATGCTAAAACTATTAGTTATCTAGATAGCACCCAATAGAGGTCATATTTGTTCAAGTCTGACCCATACCTAGACTAACATGAGAATGGTCTAAAAGCTGTGGGATGTCTATATATAGACCAAAACTCTAGGATTTTTTGTGAGGCTAGCTCCTCATATTTTATATTTTGGACCTTTATTTCTAAAAATTAAAACTGATTGGGTGTAAAGAGGTAAGAAATTTACATGAAGTAAAACCTTTTCTAATGTGTGGTGATGTACCATGAATTTATTAGATCCATTCTTAATTCTTGGACTCTTTAACACACTAATGGATTATGAAAGAAGCTAATGCGATGATTACTATAGTTTCTATGCAGTATTATTTCAAATAGAGGTCATTTTAATGCACTCAAACTAGGGAGCAATGAAAATAAGGTCTGGTTGAAGACACTTAAATTTGGTTTTCCATTATATCTTTGAGAGATAAATGCTAAGACACATTATATGACCTATAAATAATGTTTTTATCGCTTAGGTTGAGATTAGACATGCAAAAGGAAGATAAAAATAACATTTTCATATTAAATAAACAAAAAACACCAAATACAGATTAGCAAACAACTTTAAAATACTTGATTTATCACTCTAAGAGTTTTCCAATACAATTCTAGTAGAGTCTAGTCGTACCATCCTGAGGGATACTCATCAATATCTCAAAGAATATATTTATAAAAGAATTTGTGAAAGAGAAAGGGAGTATTTAGCACTCAAAATGGGATCAAATAAGATCAAATCCATTTGAAATGTTGTTACAACTACCTTCATAAATTAAGCTCATTCAAACCCTTTTGATTGATTCAGGCTACTTCAAGTGGTTACATAATTACACTGATGTTCCTTCTTATTACAACAATGAAGTCAAGTTGTTTTGAGCTTTGTTCCACCATCCATGTAGTTACAACAACTAGGTTAGTCTATTATAATCTTATCTTATTATCAATTATTCCTAACTAGTTCTTCATGGCATGTACAATAGAAAGAGAGGTCCCTTTCATGTAGTTTGGTCTTGGAGATAAACTATTGGGGTCCACTTGTATGCCTTTGTGTCACCCTTTGAAATGTTAGCTCTTTATTATAGCAATGATGAATGTAGTTAGATAAAGATCCCTTTATGATGTAAAATTCAAGCCACATGTCCATATTCATCCTTAATGGTGGTATATTCATGTTCTCTATGCTTGACTATATCACTATGTCATTTTCATGGCATTTGATCAAGCTTCAATAGTGGCAGTATGACCCTATAATACCTATGCTTATATAAAAAATTAGCACTAAATTCTCAAACTTTATTTTCATTGGTCATCAATATCTAATCTGGATCCTTAACTTTCTAACTAATCTTGATCCATTGATTTTGATCTATACAATCAAGTGCTAGCCATTGATCCTGCCTATGACTTGTCAACTTTATCCTAGATCACACCACATGATAGCCCCATATTTGATTTTAGGATCCACTATTAGTTTGCCAGCCTCACACACTTATACTACATGTAGATCTCTCGATCCATCTGAACCTTTGACCTATCATGGACCATTAGATCAACTGGGACCCACTATTTGAAATCCAACAAATACTTCATGAGCTTAAAATTGACATCCTTACTCCCATAAAATGATGTTTGCATGACCATAATTGATGTTTATGTGACCATCAAATTTAAGATCAAAAGGACTTATTTTTATCAATCTTAAACTTAACGTTAACATGAATGTCTTATGTTGTAGGTCCATCTTTAGAAGCTTATAACTTGAGCCAAAAATAATTCATAGACTTGAAACTTTCAGAGCATGTTCCTGGAATGTAGATATATAATTACACATGATACACTGGTCATGCAACACTTCTAAGTGAAGATATTAAATGCATAAGTTAGCTGGTTCATTTGCTCTTGTATGATGTCTTGATGACAGTCTATTCAAAAATGGCCAAGTATGGGAACTTAGAGAAATTGCTTGAGGGGCCAAATTTGAGCCTTAATATCTTTTGATGCATTTCATCAAACAACCTAAAAATTAGCACATATGTTCTTGGGAATAAAATAAATAGACCGATGTGACCATTTGCTTTTTATAATACCATATGTGTGAGATATAGAATCATCAAAATACCCACTCAACTCTATTTTAACTCTTTTGAAAATTGGCTAAGTATGGAAACTTAGGAAATTTTGTCTAAGAGGCCAACTTTGAACCTCATTTCTTCTACTACACTTAGATTTGTGGCCTAAGACTTGGCACGTAGTAACTTGAAACTAATGTGATCACAACCATATGACTAATTCTCCCTGACTCATCCACATATGGCAATGATGATGTTGACAAACTATCTACTCAAACGTTTTGCCACTAGACCCAAAATGTCTAAATGAACACAATAAAGGAATAGATGAATACTATACACTTTTATACTCATTCCAAGCATTCTTGATTCCCCATAGGATCTTTTAAACTCTAGTAATGTCCTTAAAAGTTGATAAATTAAACTTTAAGTATACTTAAAGTGTTTCAAAATATTTATAAGTTGCATGATCCCTTAGGTCCTCTCATTCCATCCAAAACATTTGTTCATCTGCTCATCCATTAGCAATCTGATCCATCTGGGCATAAGCTTGGTATGGTGGCCAAATTTATCCAACAACAAGTTTTGGTTGTAGGGTCCATGGCAACAATTTAGATAGGATAGATATAAAATGACTAAGTATTTAAAAAATATTAAGTCTAATTAACCACATAGTGATCAAAGGGGAGAGACTAAAGTTTTAAAGCTAAATGAAACTTTGCAATTTATAATTTGTAAATTAAATCTGTATTTACCAAGTACATGACAAATTTTTTGAAGTAAAATGCAACTTTCATATTTTAAGATGCAATATATAGGTAAAGTTCCCAAACTCAATGGTGGGAATATTTGATGGATAAGCAAGTTCAAAATGCAAGTTTGCATATTACAAATTGCATAAGAATTACAAAAGTCCACATCAATAAAGGCATCCCACATAGAGGTTAGTGGAAGATTTTTTCAAAGAGGAATGTAAGTGTGGAACCTAGTGGAGTTTTCAATCAGAAATAACAAAGGAAAAATTAAGTTTGTAACTTGTAAATTGCAAAGGCTATCCAAAGTCTTGTCTCCCATAAATAAATAAAAACTAGCCATAATGAAGTCCACGTAATAGTCAACTTCCCATGTGGTACCAAAGGGACCATATAAATGTTTCTAAATCCCATGAAAATATTTTAAGGGGCTCACAAATAAAATCTAATCGCTGCCCATGCAGAGGTCCACGTACAAGTAAATAAAAGTTTTAAATGAAAAACCTAGAGTGGTGGAGTTTTTTAAAGTCAAATGCAAATTTACAATTTGCAAATTACAAGTGAAGTGTAAAAGTACATGAAAATACTTGGCCAAGAAATAAAAACAAAAATCAAGTTTAAAAAATTGTAATATGAAAGCTAATCTTTGAAACCTGCAACAAGGGTGTAGCCCACGTGGAAGGTTTTAAGAGACCACACAAATTTTAAAACATGATGGACTTTTCATACAGGTGAAATAAAAAAAATGTAGCATTTCTTTCTTGTAATATGCATTATGAACGAAAAATTCCATCAATGTATTAAAAGAAGAGCCCATACCATAAGTTTTAGCTCATGTGGAGGTTAAAGGCCCATGTAGGCATCAACTTAAATATCCATAGTGGACATTTATGGTGAAAAATACAAATCCATTTGAAAGTTTGTAGTTTGTAATCTACCACCCATAGTAGAATAAAAGTTAAAGGAGCTTAAAGGAAATCCAAAGGCAAAAGGTAATTTTTATAATTGCAATTTACAAATTATAGATCAAGCCCCAAAACCCTGATGTCTATATATATATAAAGTCAAAAAAGCCTACAGATATTTTTAGTAGAAACGCAATGCCACAAAGCAACTTGGTAACTAAAAATTATAATATGTAGCTACATCTCCTAGGATTGAGATGTATGAAGTGAATGAATATTAAAAAAATCCATTGAATGTTTAGAATCTCAAGGCATGTGTCTTCAACTAGTCGAGCAATGAGTTAAGGGCAAAGGAATAAGCTAGGTATTAAGTGTGAATGATACAAAAATCCAAAAAATAACAACTAGAATAGGTGTTAAATAGAGTCTTAAAAAAGTGAAGCATAAGGCTGATGATTTTCTAAGATCAACAAAGGCAAGGATTTCAATTTCATCATGACACAAATATTTTTCTTAAGATCAATTATCTGAAGGGTTTGAAAATGTAGATGAAGCATTCGATACTACCCAAGATATAATCAATAAGCAGGGTCAAGGTTTTACCTGGCCCACTCAGGGGTAGTTGGGACCTATGTCTAGTAGGATCTCTTCCTCATAAATAGATGCTAGGTTTAGGGATAGATTAAATTATAATGGTTATATACATGGAAAATAAGCATTCTTTATGAAATAAATGGATGGAAATTTTTATAAGTCTAAATTTTGCTTCAAGAAAACTGACCAGAGGTAAAATTGTGGGAAGGGGTGACCCTTGGGGTGATGGTGAAAGCAGTTGTTGGGGTTCAAGTAGGAATCAATCTCCTCCTAAATATTATGGTAGTAAATTTGGATTGAGATCCCCTCATTATTCAAATTCTATTGTTATTTATACTAGAAAGGTTGAAGGTATTGGGTTTCTTGTTGCTAGTGATGGCACTATAACAAAGATTACCAAGGTAGGTGTCAGTGGTTGTAGAGGCCATGGAAAATTGATGGGAAAGGATAGACAACACTCCTTATTATGGATTTCAAGGTACTTGATTATCTATTTGAATTATTCAAAGATATAATGGATATAAAAGATGTAGATGGTCATAACCCTTTTTATGATGCAATTCAGAGATCAATGGAATTTCTATCATCAATGAGTACCTAGACATTATGAGAGGAAAAATCATCTCCTTTGATGATTTGATAGATCATAGAGGGAAAAACCCATTGCACATGGATGCTATAAAGGGAGAAATAAATGAAGTGGACATCCTCCTTTCAAAGTCAAAAAATAACCTACTTCAAAGAGACTAAGCATAAAAACACACTTCATGGTCTTGGACAATAATCAAGTCCTTCTAGAAGAATGGGAGTTTGGCATGGAGAGATGTGTTCCCATCAATAAAAGAGGCAATAGAAGCATTGAATCTTAAAATAATAATTTAATATGGGGTTGTTCTATAGATGTCTTAATTTAAATTCCCAAAAAAATCAAAAAGATAAGGTGCAGTAAACATTTCCAATGGGAATACAACATGCATTTGTAACTTTAAAAAATTACAATTTGCAAATTGCACTCCAATGTCCACCACTCGTAGGTTAATGCAAGGTTAAAGTCTCAAGTTTTTAGGAGTTTTGAGTGGAACTACAACATCAAATTATAAAATGTAAATTTGTAATTTGTAAATATGTGACAAATTCCCACCAACGTGTAAAATTGCAACTCAAGCATGAAATCCTACATAAGGAAAAATTAGGTAAAATATGCCATATAACATTATTAATTTTGGAGGCAACCCTAAAAATCAAAATAGAAAATAAGAATGAGAAAATTAAAAGGTAAAAAGGTAAAAACATAATCTAAGTGTTATTTCCAAATATTTGGCTAACATAGAATACCTCCATGGATGAATAAAATCACTACAGGGGTTTTGAGACCAAGGTGGACCATTGCAAGCATATTTTTCAAATGGCCATGGATCCCATGCTACCTCCATCATAGTTGGAGCATTATGATGCAATCATGAAAAATCTAGGGGCATCATTTGGCTTGCACAAGGAGGAGGGAAACCATTATCTACAAACTTACAGTTGGGTAAATGATTAGTTGGAGAGCAAGGTAAAGTAGTTACACATGAAGACAAGAGTTTATTTTTATCCCAAGAGATATATTCTCTTTCAAACCCAACTACATAAAATTTTATATCTAAGAAGATCAAAATCCATTTGAAATCTTCATCATGCCACAAACAAGTAGTTACTAGAATGATTTCCTTACAAAGCATGAGCTTCCAAGTGTGATCAAGGTCATCTTCTATTTGGATCATTTAGAAGAAATATTCTGGGTGAGAAATTTATATAAGTAAAGAGGGTCTATCCTCTTTACAAGTTTGTTGTTAAGTTGTTGATTTTATAGGGTTTAAGTTGTCCAACTTTTAGAAAGCTAATCTATGTGTTTTTATCTCTCTTGTTAAGGTGGTTGCACCTATACATCTATTAGCAAACTCTGAGATCATAATGTAAATGTCTCCCCTATTTTAGATCAAATCCACTATGCTTTTCACCATTGTTATGTATTTTTGAACATTATGTATGTAATATTTAGTTTCAATATAATAGAAAATATTTGTGATTTTTATTGTATCTTGATAATGAAATGCAACAATACATTTTTTAATACATTTATGATTGGGTATTTAGTTTTATGTCTATTAATGGTAGTCATTCTAGGCATGGATCTACGTTGTAAATTCCTTTCTGAATTATGATTTGGGAGAATGTTGTTGATTGTATTTTAAGGACATCTTAGACTTATAGAGTTGACAGGAAAAGATGAATGAGTTTTCACTTTTAGTGTATGCTTTAGAGATTTAGAGGTCATTTGAATGTTTTCATTAGATTGACATCAATGAATGCAAACTATTCCTATTGGTTTTCTTTAGCTTATTTACTTAATATTCTGCATATTATAATGAATAGTATAATGTTTTTTATAAGGAGTTCCCTATGTTGAAATCAACCACCATAATCTACTTTTATATCTACATAACTCATCCTACCTACCTTAGTCATGCAAATAATACATGTATTTGACTATCATAAGTGTTATTTACCTACAGATGCATGAATATTGAAAATATAAAATTTGTTTGTGTTTTTTAATTTAAAGGTCAATATTTTAATTCTCCATTTAGCCTTTAACTATCAATTTTTTTTGTAGAAATGAAGGATGCAACCACTTTTCCATCTATCTTTAGTAGCTTGTGTCTAAATTAACAATATTTATCCAATCCATATGACAAATCTTCCTAAGTAGACTGTGTAAGTTTGGTTATGCTCTGTTTAGATTTGTGTTTGTGCTAATAATCCCATGTAGATTGAATTATTGTATCCCTCCTCATGAGCAAGCTATTCCATAGGTCCTCTCACCTTGTTTTAGGTAGATCTAGAAGTAACAAGGAACTAACCATATCCTCTATCGGTGTATTCCAATCATTATCTATGTTCAGTCCATCTAGATGCTAAACCCTTCCCTAACTATAATGAAATAAACTTAAGTTTATCATCTATGTTTTGCATCTTCTCAGGTTTCCATGGCTAAATGCAAGAGGTGTACAACTAGTAACAAACATGATCCACTTTATTCAAGGATAAGGTCACACTATTTGGACAAATATGGCCTGCACTGGTGTTTGTACGGTGCACTAACATCCATTAGGGTTTTTCCCTCTACAAAATTTATTAAGGGTGTTCCTTTACCTATATATGTTATGTGGGTATACAAATGTATTAATTTCATCATGAGAGTGCTTGTGTCCCTTATTATTCACTAAAAAAATAACTTAACTGATAAGATGGAACAACACCAATGCAAAATATGGGAAAATGGGTTAGGAATTGAATTTGTTGTTGACCTCAACACCTTGTGTGTTGATCACTACCTACATACAAATACTTCAAATAGGGATCAAACTATATATATTTATCCCATCCTACAATGTTGTGTGTATAATACTAGTGAAATGTTATTTGCTAATATAATCCTAGTGTGATTAGGTGCTTGAACAATGGCTTGTGACCTTAATGGAATAATTAGACCTAAATCTAGCTTTTTTGGGCTATAAGAAATCAAAATTTGGAAGAATAGGTGTATTCTTCTCAATTTCTAGTTAGAATAATTTTGGTGTTTCAATATTGAAGCCTCTAGTGAACAAATGAATACAAAATATGTTTATATAGTGGCCATTTTAGGATTTATTTGAATTAGGGTTGAAAAGGTGAAATATTACCCATTGGGGTGAATTTTAAGTCAAGAAACTATTCAATATTTGGTAGGAGGATAAAATTGGTGGATTTCGACACTACCAACCAAGGAGATTGTATTGAAAGTGTAATTTCATTTCAAGAGAAAGGACATATGAATTATAAGTATGAATCAATCAAGGGATGATCTTAGGCTATTTGAAATGAGAAATATTAATAATTAATATCATAGTTATTTTAAGGTAGAGGTTGATTTACATATAAGTAGAAGAAAAGTGGTTTAAATTTGTGGAATTGATCATAGGTTAAGTGTGTATAAGGGATGGTCACAAGTGCATCATTTTAGCATTTTAAATACTATTTTTTGTGTTTACAAGTTCCAACTAGGTCATAGTAGGTTTTTTTTTACAAGATAAGGTATTATGGGAATTTTAGTGATAATATGACCATCTTTGCATTGGTAACTACATAATATGTTTTATGTGGTAAGCATTTGGTGATGCATGGAGTGTTGTAGGTATTTTTTTTCCATTTTAAATTGTAAAAATCAATTGATCTATTTTTTTTATTTCATGCAAAGTTTTAGGAATGATGTTTAGTTTTATTTCATATTTTAGAAACCAAAACCTATGGGTAGCTTAGTTTTTTGGTGTATTTTATTTATTATAGTGGATGAAAAATGAGAGAAAAATGCAATTTATTATTTCCACTATTATTTTGGATAAATTTAGATATTTATATCTACCTACTAACCTTAGGTAGCTATAGAAGATAGGTTCCAATAAATTTAGCAAGGAAGTGGCATAGTGGCATAATATGAGTTTTATTTCCTAGATTTGATGGATCACATAGACTAATTGTGAGATGTGAAGATGTACCATTTAGTTCATGGTTTGAATTCAAACATAGTTGGTGTATTAGTAATTATATTTATACAAACCATGGAGGTTGTAGTGGAGAATGTCTACATTACAAAGGGGACCAGGGGTAAATCCAAGGAGTATCAAGAGAGATTATAGGGAAGGTTATAGTTCTATTATGACTCCATATCATAGGGTGTGTATCCTATAAAAGGAGGATTTAGGCAATCATAATAATCCCTTAGAAATAATTAGCCACCAAAAAAATACATTATATCAATAGGACACATAAATGCATAGAGGTTAGAGTTGATGAGAAAAAATAAAAATAATGAGATATGACAAAAATTAGCTAACAATAGATTAGGCTAGCATGGATTTAAAAGTCCACATAGTTAGGAAATAAAGGGTATTATCATTGTGTATTGATAATAATGAGGAAGTTTTGAACCTAATTTTGTTTATATATCCAATCATTATCCCTAGTTTACTCCAAAAAAATCATTAAATTTTTTGAGTGTCATGTGTATTTTTATTAGTCAAAATAAAACCAACACTTATAAGTGATAAAGGAGAAGCTTCTTGCCTTGTCACTATTTTAAGCAATGTGCTGAGGCATTTTTAGGATATGTAGCTTGAGTAGGATGGGTCCCCAATGCATTTAAGTCTAATGTAACTTTTTTTCATCAGGGGAGTTGATGTAATGGATAGAGTTTCCCAATCTTGAATCAGTGGCTTGTCAGTGGCACGAGGGTATTGATAAGTAGTGAGAAATATGATAAATTCAAAAATAACAAAATACATGAGTAATTTTTTAATTATGATCAAAATGTAAGTGAGATATTAGTGGTGGTTTATAACATGCTAATAAATAAGTTCTAATTAAATTGTGATGTTGGTAAGTAATTAAGTGGTGAAACTAAAAGAGGGAAGTGCTACCATGGGTGGTAGTTGAGCTCTAGTATGCCTTTAATGGATGTGATAGATGTTTTTACAATCTAATTGTGGTGATGAGATAATGTTAGATATTATAAAACCAAGCCACATTTGGCTGCATAGTGATAGAGATGTCAAATGGATTGTGCCTTTCCAAATGTCATGGTGAGGTTGGTAGAGATTTGGAAAATGCTTAGAACCAATTGGACCCTAGACCCTTTATTTCCCTTTGAATCTACCATGGCATCACAAAGTAGATATTACACTCACACATAACTATATATATTGTTCAAAATGATATGAAATTCCATGGATATAGTGCATTATTCATGAAGGTATTTTTCCCACATAGCCATAGTTAGGTGGTGACAGTAAATGAAGGAAAATTGATGGTCCACTAGTAGAAAAGAATTGGAGGATTGTCATTAGTGAGTCATATCATCTTAGTGATTTGGGTGAAATGAGGTTAGTCATAGGTTTTATCCCAACCTATTTACACATCCCACCTGATGTAGGATGGAAGCAAGGTCAAGGATAACCCATCCAAACTTCCCCACCAAAGTAAGCCTATAGTTCAAGTAGGAATCAAATGTTAATGTTAGTAAATATAAAATAAAAAAATAAAAATAAAAATATTAATAAATTTTTATCTTGATGCTCAGGATTGGAACTCTAAGTGACTATTAATGGTTATCAATATTAATGCTTTAAATCACACAACAAAACTATTTGAACATACTAGGAAGTAAGGGAGAGGTCATAGGAAACAGTCATTATAACTAGTCACCTTGATAATTGATATTAATGATTTAAATCACATTTTGGAGCCAAAGGCTATTGGGTGACCAATAATGGCCATGAAGGAATTTTTCTCATCAATTTTTACTTACTCAAACTCCCAAATTGTAGTAGAGATTTTCTTTGAGTTTATTGGGCATAATCAACCCAACCATGCTTATTACTTGTCAAATAAGGAATTTATGAAACTTTCCTAAAAACTACTATTTGACTGAGGGATACTATTAATGAAGTTCATTTACTCTCTTAGTTGATCAATATGAAGGATTATGAGTTATACTCCCATTTTCTAAAACATAATGTCATTCCCCTATTGATTATATCAACCTTCATTAAATTTATGAGCCTTTATACAAATTTTTAAGTATTTATTTGGATATTTGGATTTGGTACAATTTGATGGATAGGATACACCAGATCTAATGGTGGAAATTAGATTGTCTATTTACTAAGGGCTTTTCTAGATTATTTTAGGGACATTTTGAAGTCACATGAGACCTTATTAACCTACCCCTTAGCACTTTTTAGAAAATAAACTCAACTTGAGACTAGATTTTAGTTGTAGCCTAAAGTATGAATATGAGTATTTGATTACCTATAATCATCTAGGGGGACATTTTAACCCTTGAGGGAGAAGAACCATGTCATTAAACCCTAGAACATATTGGAACCTTTTACATATTAAATACGAGCCCAAATTGAGAATATGTGGATCATAGGGTTTGCTAGGTTCATCAAGTCTATACAGGGCATCTAGGTCATATTGGGTCAAATAGTGCAAAAACTTTTAGCATGGAATTATAAAAAATATGTCACAACTTATGCATTCTTAACAAAACTCACTATTTTTCATCATGAACATTTAGTGAGACTTGGAGTGTCACAAGTCATTTTATTATGCATGCTACATTCTAATTAGAATTATATTGGTTAGTACAAGAAAGCTCACCTACTCTTGAGCATTGAAATGACCATATTAATGCATGTGATTTCATAATTTCAATCATTATTGTGTGTGGATATTTTAAAGTGATGTAAAGAGTTATTTAGGTCATTTTTTTGCTTTGTACATTCTCAAAAAAATTAAGTATTGTGATTATTTATTTCATGGGAAATTTTTGGCATGACAACTAGGTTTTTTCAAAGACTATATCAATATAGTTTTAGTTGTTAGGAACATACCAATACATTCTTGGTCCATTTAGTAATGTATTGAATTTTTCTCTCCATTTTTATGGGCCTTATTGACCCTTTCTTTGTCCCTCATGTGCATTATGTTCTTGTTTTATTGGCCTTTAAGTGTGAATTATTAAGCATGGAACCAATGAAACACAACCAATGAGTTGTAAACATATTAACATTGATTGGTGTGTTTGTGTGGAGCTTAAAAAAAACTTTTAGGATAGGTGGTGGATGGTGTTTGATGAGCCTCTATGAAATAATAATGAGGTTCCATTATATTTTTTCAATTTTTTTTTTGTGAGTTTGTTTTATAAGATATCTAGAATTATTCTGAAATGAAGGTCTCCCCAGATAGGGGAGGTGGGCCTTGATTTGACATACCTAATGTTAAGTCAAAAAAAGAATGCCAAAATTGAGTTCATAGGAAAAGGACAATAACACTTACTTATATCCCCAAAATATTTCATCATAGTACACGTATGGACACCTTTGAGGTAGTTACTAGTCTCACACAAGTTATAACTGATGATGGGAAGCGTTCACTATGGAGTTATACAAAATCTACATGTGATGGCACAACTAGTAGTGTTTGCCCTACTATTAATTCTAGTGTCCATCTTATTATTGGTGCTAGTGTCCCTCCTATTAGGGGTGGCATAAAAGAAATCATCCTATACATCATGGCATATCATGTGGGGAAAACTATATTGGACCTATTGTTTAGGTTAGACATACATGGTTTACAACTAAAAATCTAAGAGGCCCACCTATGGATATTATACATACATTTTTATAACACACTAGTATGAAGTAGTATATGTCATCTATAGTTCCTTCAACATTTTTTCGCACTAGTATGGAACAATATATTCCATATTAGTTTCTTCATCACCTCAGGATGCTCACACATCAGAGGATATGCCATATTTAGTTTCTTCAAGACCTTAGGAGTCTAACATGCCATAATATATATAATTTGTAGTTACTTCAACACCTCAAGACAATAACATGCCAGATTATATGGCATTGGTTATTGCTTCACTACTTCCAGTTAGCATACAACCAAGTATAAATGTTTATATTATTCAACAACTATATTTGACATAGAGGTTTAATCAATTATAATTTATTTTTGTATGTAAAGGAATGTTAATATTAGATTTTAGTATAGATTTAATTAATCGATTAATATTTGACTTATTTCATTTTATACTTGTATATATGATCATCGATATCTTAGGTACGCCAACTAGTTTAGATTATGTTGTTGACATTGAAATTAGCACTGCAGTACCATACACTTAGGTTGGGAAAGAAAATCAAATTAAGTTTTTATATTATTTAAATATTTTTTTACGAACCATAGTTTTAGTACAGAAGTAATTTAATTTCACTCTCTTTATGTATAGAAGAAATAGTTTTGATTTAAATATATTAAAATAGTTTTATTTTATTCCATATGTAATTGACCTATTTCATTTATTGCCTTTATATATGATGAGAGATGTTATGAGTACCCTACATGGATCAGAAAAACATTTGACTAATGTTGTAGTTTTATCCCATGATCTAGTATCTCCATTGCAATACCTAGTTCAGAGATAGAGAATAGTGAGAACATAGTAACCATTTTTTAAACTTTAAATAATGATACTCTATGTGATATTTATATTTTTATGCAAATATAGATCTAATGTTATATGTATTCTCCATAAGATTCTCCATCATATATATACGTGTATATATATTCATGGTTATGCATCTCAATATAATCAGTTAGGTGGAATGTGGTGAGTCTAGAATCACCTTGTTGTAACATTTTGTTCTTATAAACTCTATCATTTTCCATATATAATTTTAATGCATTAAATTTTATTTTTGATGTGTTATTTGGGCACCATAGTGTTCTAAGGTTGAAATAGATAAAGTTGATCATTCACATTTTGAGAGAAGAGTTTCTCCCCATAATGAGTCATACAACACCCCTGTTTCTACATCTATGGAGATGATGTGAAATTTATTTGGAGACAATGAGAAACATGAGAGCTAGTTGTTGCGTTAGGGGTAGTTATAGGCACAATCTATTTTATATGATAATATGATCCACATTGTATGCCTATATGGAAAATTTTGTATATGTATATTGTGGTCTAGATTATATTCTAGTATGGCCTATTTTTTATGTCATTAGGACATAATTTGGATACACATACAAAATATTTGACATATCTATGTTAATCATACATAGTTATGCTTTGTGTATACATATTTAATTATTATATGTCATTATTATTTATTTTTGTTGTTTTTATTAAATACATGTTATCCTTATGAAAACTATTAATAAATGAATAAGTTTTGAAGCATGGTTATGTCAATGAGTGGATAGATAAAATTTTAGCTTTCATGAAATTAATTTACTGATGTTATATTAAACATAATGAAGTAACTTTATTGTTCACATATGTAGATTATGATTTTGTATCTATATGATGGTTTTTGTAACATTATATTATATTTAATTAAATAAATAATAAATTATATTAATGCCCACAAATGACCAAAACTAAGTCAATGGGACTAAAGGAAACAACCATTGCAATAGAAAGATCTAGGAAAAAAACTAAATAAATAAAGTATAAAAACATTTTCATTTTTAATATCATTGGAATAAATTTCAATTATACATTTTTTTTATTAATATAATCAATATATGACATAATAATGATATCAAGTTCAAAAAATAGAATACTTGTCACACTGACATATCACTTAAACATGTAGAATAAGCATTCATAGAGGTATAAGAGAGATCACCTTGTACCTTATTATAAGAAAGACAAATGAATATCATTCTTAAGTATTAAATCTACAAATAAATTGTGACATTCAATATGATTCAAACCCTAAAACACATAATTAACAATAAGGCATATCATCTCACAATCAATAAATCTCATACTAATCATAACAAGTTCAACAAATGGAATACTCACCATACTAACATATCACATAAACATGAAGTTAAGAATTCACTTGAGGTACAAGATATATCACCTTGTCCCTTATTATAAGAAATACAAATGAAGATCATTATTAAGTATTAAATGTAAAAATAAATTGTGGAATTCAATAAGGTTCAAACCCTAACATACATAATTATCAATAAGGCATATCAACTCAAAAACTAAGCTTAGATTTAATACAATTATAGAGATATCATGTATTCATAATATGTGCGTATAAAGATTACACTTTTTATTATATAAACCTAAAGGATCATTTCCAAATCATTCTCAATGAAAATCTAAAGTATCCATAATACCTTTAGATTATATTCATATTTATTAGAATGTGAAATAAATAAACTAATCAAAATAACAATGAGGGGAAAACAAAATCTATAAAATCACATGTCTATGAATATTGGAATAAAATATCTTTGAATGTATCTATCTATGCATGATTAGAAGAATAATGTATTTTGATTCACTCTCTTTCCCTCTCACTCTTATAATTACATAAGTGAGTCATTTATGCACCCCAAGAAGATTTGGTGCCACTCGAGATGAGAGAGACACAATGACATGTTTTATCTCACAATTAAATGATTATTAAGGTGCCAAAATTTTCTTAGTGGGAGACATATATTTTGAGTCAAATGTCTCTTAATGGACTAAAAGTTGGTCAGTGAGAGGTGTATATTTTGACTCGCTAGCCTGATTGATGAACCATCTTCATAGATGCATATGGATAAATATATAAATTATAAAATGTTCTCCCCCTTCCCCCAAACTCTCAATTAGTCCCCTAGGTTTAAATTTATATGTGGTTGAATCTTCTCATTCTTGAGTGTAGAAATAAAGTGAAATTTATGAGAGAATTGCAAGAGAATCATGATGGGTAGAGATGAACTGCTAGCTCCTAAAATTGCATGGGTGAGTCCTATGAGCACCACCTATAATATTTTATCCAGATTAGGATGAGGGAGACATGACAAAAAAATTTATTTCAAAAACAAATATTTCTTAACATACCAAAATTTGGTCAGTGGGAGGCATATATTTTGGCTCGCTAGCCCAAATGATAAACTATCTACATAGATGCACTCAGATGGGTGTATAAAAATGAAATATATACACTCTACTCTCCATTGGTACCTAGGGTATAAATTTGTAGCTTTTTAGACAAATACATGAAGAAAACCTTCTCATCCTTAAGTGTGGAAATAGAGAAAACTTCATGTGAGCATTTTAGGAGAATTGTGAGGGGTAGATACAAAATATCAACTATTATAATTTCATAGGAAAGTCCTATGAGCACTCCTAAATTATTTTATCTCAATAGGGAAGAGGGATACATATAATTAAAAACCATTGGTCAATGGTAGTGTATCTTTTGAATCATTATCCCAATCAATGAACCATATTCATGACTGTATTTGCATTAGCATACAAATGATAGAATAGCCTCTGTCCACTATCCATCAAGCTCAGGGGCTGAAATTTTTAGACAAATAGATTCATTTATTAAGATAATCTTCTAGTCATTGGTTTTAGAAACATAGAAAACTTTGTACAAGCATTGTATGAGAACTGGGAGGGGTAGAGACAAACTATTGACTCCTATGGTGTCATGGGTGAGTCTTATGAACACCACCAAAGGATTCAATCCCACTTAGGAGGAGGAAGACATCAAAATGAGTTTTATTTATCATCCAAATTTCTCTTAAAGGACCAAAAGTTGGTCATTAGGAAGCATATCTTTTGAAACACTAACCCAATCGATGAACTATATTAGTGGATGCATATAGATGGGTATATAAACATTAAAATATCATGTCTTTTCTCCATCGGGCATAGAGGTCAAAATTAGTAGGCTTATCTTTGTTTCAAAAATATAGTCTTCTGTAGTCATGGAACCAACCACATGAAGGTGAAAGATCATTTGATACCACTAACCTATATTAAAATTGTTAGTAAAAATTCAAATAAAAATAAAAAAAATGAGAAAATAATTCATAATTAAAATAAAATAAATAAAATAAGTTAGCTTTTGTAATTTGAAATGATAGATGCATTGAATATTAACATTAAGAAGTTAATCCAATGTACCTTCAAGATCAACTCTATTTGTAAGTGTTTCAAGAATCACTTCATGCTCACATTCATGAACTTTCCATAAAATTTTGTTGTGAGGCTTTCCACTAAATTTTATCATTTCAATATTTTAGTGATAAAAAAAATTGAATAATGAAGAACCACCCTATTTGTTTCAAAGATCTCAAATAACCATTATTTTAGTTTTTATGAAAGTATATTTGAAGCTAAGTTCGTATAACCACCACAAATGTAATGGGATAAATTAGGTTGTCTGCATCTATGATAATTATGGTTAATTTTTTTTACCTCTACACATCGAGATAAGTCGTAGTCTTCTCCCTCATTGGCCTTAGGTGCAATTATTACAAAAACTTACTATACATTTAAAGTATAATAATTTTTAAGGACGTGTAAGAAAAAAGTAAGATATTAGTAATAGTTAAGTCCTCCTTTAAATTATAAATAAATTGTACCTAGTTATAAAAGATCTGAGATGTGGTCAAAGTCAAGCAGTGATGGAATTTCATGATACCCTAGTGGTTGTAATGAATTTATACTATCTATAGTAATTATGGATATATAATACCATTTTACAACCCATTTTTTTGACTCACATTCCTTCCAATTAATTATATACAGCCTAAATAAAAGCATACCATATACCTATTATAAATATTCCATATACTAGAATTTGAGTTTTGTTTTGTACTAAAATCTTCATACATGGCCTTATTTTTTTCCTCCTTTAACCAAATTAATATTCACACATGAGAATATTTATCTGATCTATGAGAAAAAAATCATTACATGAATTCATAATAATTACAACATCTATAAAATTAGGACCATCCTTATATTTTCCTTGATATTTTTAAGGGATATTTTTACACATGCACCTGCACCATCATGTTCCCATTTAGCATGATAAACCTCAAATAAATTCCAAAATTTTTGACACTCATTCTTCTTATGCATCCTATTTAACCAGTAAAAGATTCAAGAATTCTTAAATGGTCCTACATAATTATCCTACCAAATGTAGTGTGTATTGAACATGATTTATATTGCATTAATATTTGTATAAAATATCTCAAAATAACCTTAGACAAACTCTAGAGAATGGGATCTATCACCGCTCATATAAAAGTGGTACTACCTAAACATCTTTTTATTATTCTCTATGCTATTAGGAAAATATGTGAGTTTAATATGCACACAAATTACAACTTGAATTGAATTATAGTATTTATATTGAACCTCATTTTATGGTTTTAGTTTCTATTTTTCAATAAATTCTACAACTAAAACAATAGTCCCAACTGATAAGTTCTCCTTACAGAAGTTGAATTTGTTATCTAACCATTTTTACTTGTGTGTGTCTTAAATATTATTATTTTATTCAAACATGAGATTAGATATAGATACTTGGGTTGTAAACAACTCACATCTTGATGACTCTTTTCCATCTTTTAATATATACTTTATAGATTTGAACTTCTTAAAATCAACTACATCCTTTCCAAATTCTTTTGAAATTTATTCATGTATATGGCTAATCATAAATGACAAACCACCACAAGTGTTACATATTCCATATGAATATTCTTTGAAACAAAACTATTCCTCAGGTCTTTGACAGAAAAGACTTGGGATTAACTTCCTTGATGTTTTAGGTAGGGAAGCCACCATACATTCATGCATAATCTCATCAATATGTAAAATACAACATATATGAAAAAAAAATCAAAATTCATGGAAAATTCAACATGGATCCTATAATAACATGTGGTGCATGTTTGGTTTATTTTAATGTAAAAGGGCTTACAAATCTCAAATGAACTTTGGCTAATTATAAATTACATATTCAATTTTTTAGTAAATTTTTTATAAAATTCTATTTGTCATGTCCAAAAAATGTTTTGCATGTGGCTCATAATTATTTGAACCTTTTATTATTTTAACATCTTTTACATTAGATGAGACCCTTGTGTTGTCATGCCAAAAAAAATCAATCAAATGTCTTGTTCCTTCAATGAATACCTTGTGTTTTCATGGGAGTCTACCACTAAATGCCCAAAAATTTGTTAGTAAAGGGTCATCAACTCTTTTCTTATTTTTATGAAATTTATTAGAGTTTTTCTATTTAAGTTCAAGGATGTACTTGTTTTGCTAATAAATTGAGCTCTATATGTTGACTTACTCACTATACATTATTTTATTCCAATGCTTTCTTTAGAAAATCTATGCAAAATATCTAAATTGAATTACACTATCATGGAAAAGTAGGATTTTCCCTCTCAAAGGTTATTAAAAAATTTAGACCTACATTATGAGTTCAAATATTGTTGCTTATGTCATGCATGAAATGGTCAAAGACATCTTGACTCAAATTGAAGTATTAAGAAAGAGATGCAGATGGGTCAACAAGTTACAAGAGTACAACATCAAGATCCAAACCACCAAGTTAGTGAGTGGGATGGGCTTATCCAAGTTCATGGCTAAGACCAATTTAAAATTTGTTGAGGTAAAAAATTCTATTTTTAATATTAATGATTCAAGTCAAATTAGCATATCTCTATAATATAGGGACATTGTTTACTACTTGCAAATTTTGAATTGTCCCCCTAACTTGGATAAGAACCAAAGGAGAACTCTTAATCTTGTATCCCAAAAAAACCTATTGATTGAAAATGGACTAGCATAAAATAACATGGATGGGGTTCTCCTAAGATGTTCGGTAGAGCAATAAACTACCAATATAATTGAAGACTTCCATAGTGGAGTATGTGGTGGTCACTTTGCACCTAAAGTCACATATCATAAGATTATGAGAGCTAGTTATTAGTGGCCATCACTATTTAAGGATGTTACTCATAAAGTAAGAAAATGTGAGAGATGTCAGAACTTTTCTAGAAGGTTGAAAGCTTATGGTTCTCTCCCCTTGAAAATTGTAATGATTAAAGGCCCATTTAGACAATGGGGGATGGATTTCATCTTGGAGATCACTGATTTGTCAAGCACTTGACATAGGTGGATATTGGTTGTAACTAACTACTTCAAAAAATGGGATGAGGTGGTCCCTATGAATAAGGCTGCACACTAGATGATTATGGGCTTTATGTTGAATCAAATTATTTATAGATTTGGTGTGCCTATCAAGGTAATTATTGATAATGCTATGAGTTTTAGAGCTAATCCTTTGGTGAAACTATGCAAAGAATATGAAGTCATGTTGAATTACACTTCTAACTACAACCCTTATCATAATGGTCAAGTGAAAGCTAGTAATAATAACTTACTCAAAATCATTAGAAAAAAATTGGAGGATAACAAGAAATGAGGTGAATAACTAAAGTTTGTCTAATGGGCTAATAGGATCACACCTAAGAGAGCTACAAGCAAAATCTATTTTGATCTTGTTTATGGAGTTCAATCTATTTTACCTATGAATCTATAATTTCCAACCTATCATTTTATGTAATAGTTAGAAGAAGATGATGACATCAACCACTATGAAGGAATAATGAAATAGATTATTGAGCTTGATGAAACTAAAAGATAGGCTGATGAGAGACACATAAATTTCAAGGAAAGAATAAAATAAATATTTGATAGAAATGGCACTCCAAGAACTTTTCAAGTAGGAGATCTAGTTTTAATTTGTGACATTAGACATGATGAGAAAGGCAAGGATGGAAAATTTGATGCCTTGTGGATGGGCCCTTATTCCATTGACTATAGAATTTGGGAACACACCTTCTTCTTAAGAGACTTGGATGGTGTGATAATATAACTACTAGCTAATGGAAGACATCTGAAACATGTCCTTGACTAAGTCCATTTTTGTGTATAGTAATGTATAGTGTCTAGTTTTGTTGTTTTGTTTCCCCTCTATGTTGGGCTTTCTTTGTATGGTTACTTTTGTTGTTTTTTCTTGTGTGTTTGTTTTGAGATCCTCTTTGATCCAGACAATAATTCGGATAACAATTTGGGTGATGGGTCCACCCCATTTGATGGTGGAACTTCTGGGAGCCATAACTTTTGCACCGTAGCTCCAATTGACTCGCCGTTTGAACCGTTGGAAAGCTAATAATGAGGGGAAAGTCATGAGATGGCATGATCTTTGCTTGATGAAGTTTGACCCCATAAAACCCAACAGAAGTGTCCCAAATTTCAATTTTATTAGTCCAGTCTAAAAATAGTAAGTTTCTAAAAATAGTAATTCCTCGAATTTTGTATTGTTGTAAATCATGGAAGTCAAACCAATTCATCTCCCTCGAGATTGGTGACCTTCCACATCCTTCCCACACCTTCAAAACATGTATAAATGAAGATGTAACCCGAAATGGAAATTAGACATCTCTTCTCAGAGATAAGCATATGTTTGGGTCTGTAATTTTGATAAATAAAACATCTCTTTTCAGAGATAGCATTATTTGAATTGTGTTATTCTTATCTCTTTGAATTATTTCAGCTAAAGCTTTTGAGTTTTGGATCACTCTTGATCTATTTTTTTGGTATGCCCTTATCTAATTGAGTTTCCATGGATGTTTGTTGTGAAATTTACAAAATTGTGACTCCATGGCCCAAGGGATTGACACCTAGTCCTATTGAGTTAATCCAATAGTCTCACTATCTGATGATCACCAAGATTAAATACATCTCAAGGTGTAGTAATAAACTCATATATAATAATATCCAAGGTTGAATAAAATAATCTCCAAGGCTGAATAAACCCACTTCAAATCATAATATATGCCTTGTTCAGTTCAATGACTTAGGTCTAAAGTAGTGAGCATATATAAAGTAAGAACATTCATGTGTAATTTGGTTACCAGTCAATGATAAGTCATAAACCATGTGATACAAGCACACAAGCATCTCTTGGTGAGAGACACCACAAGAAATAAAATACTAGAATACACACTTTATTTCTCAACTAAATTATTAGATAAGATGATAAGGTTCAAAGAGTAACCATTTAAAACCAATGGAATGTAAACATAAAATTCTAACGTCCAAATGAAAAACACTAATATCCCAACTAGTGTAAATTGACCAAGTCTAAAAAGGTCCTAAATAAAAGAATGGTTAGAAAAATACATTTTAGATATACATGAAAATCATGTATATAAATATTTTATTCATTCGTTCGTTCATATTATCTATCATCAGATGAAAGGAACTACCATAATTGAACAAAGTACACAATAATTTTTTAATTGTAGTCCCAAAACTAATTTGTGTAAATAGATCTCTACTTGAGAGAATCATTTGAAGTAACTTTTTCTTACACACAGTGGAACTAAGAATATCCATGCCACTAACATGGTATATAAATTGGTATTTATCACATAAATATGAGATATCTAAATTTAATTTTCCATCGATACCATGATCATATCATGGAGATAGAACAAAATAGGTAGGTCTAATAGGAAGTCCTTAGAATTGGTAGTCCATAAGTACTCAAAATACTCAAGAGAAAGAAAAATCCATATGGCATGTAGGTCTCTGCTTTGGCCCTCTAGCACTAAAGGTAATGAGATGAAAATTGGGAACTATTGTGATTTGAAATGGCCTTATCAATAATATTTTATTAGTCATGTGTGCATCAACAAAAAAATTTCAAGATTTATTAATGACAAGGGCTTAGAGAGCCTTTTAAAGCACTAATATACATAAGACAACTAATTAAGGATAAAAGAATAATGGATTCTCATTACACAAGGAAGGATAGTTTTAATCTATACTAATCATGATAACATCTAGTTATTACATACATGCAACAAGGTTCATTGTTAACTACTTGAAATAAAATATTTTCCAAAATATGAACTTAATGTAGTAGAAAATAGACCAATGGTGGTAGCATGCCATCTTGATATCATATGATAAAATGGCTTGTAATTTATCTTAATTTAAACTTGGGTTCATATTCCTCATCTTCCTTATGGATTATTCATTACAAGGAATGCCTTAATATTTTAATGATATGCATATGTGTTTTTCATTGAGTTTTGTGGTGTATGCACAAGTAGGATGAGTGTATAACTAGATCTTTTCCTAATTTTATATCCATTTTAAATGATACTCATACCATATACCTATAATAGCATCCTTACTTTAGTAATACCATGATTATTGCTAGCAGTCCTTAGTTTGGGGGTTATTAAGATGAGTTTAGGGTCCTTATACACCCTTACCACTTTTGTATCCTCTCAATTGAATTTTGTAAATGAATGTGAAATAGATAATATGATATTTATGACTTAAAAATTATTTAAATTTTCATTATATCAATATTAGTATGTTTTTAAAAATTCAAAGCATTGTTATTTAAGAAAGTCATTTCAAATTTTATTTAATTGTTATGTATTAAAAAGGGATTAAGGGGCTTGTTTCATGTTCCTAATTTTTTGACTAATTTAAACCAATGTAATTATCCCTTAACTACTTACTTAGAATATATGTTTTTCCAAAAATCCACATAAATTTATTATTTATTTTTTGTATATGTTGAACTTGAGAAATGAATTATAGAAGATAGAAACATAGATCTATCTTATTTTCCACTAAAAAAAGGCATGCTTCCATGTAATTTTTTATTGATAATATTGAATTATTTTGAGACAAAAATGATTTTATATATATTATAAATGTATATAATTTAATTAATTATTTCCTATAAATTTTCTTTGAGTGGTTTTGGTATTTTTATTAGTGTAAATTAAAAAAATGCTTTTTAGCACAATAGGAAAAACTTGTCACCCTATCACTATTTTTCACAATGGGACGAGTTTTTTTTTAGGCCTTGATACTAAATTAAATTAGTATAAGTTCATTTTTTTGTATCTATTTGAGTTGATACAATTGACTAGATTGCTCAATGGGGAATTGGTGACCTGTATGTGGCATGGGGATGTAAATAGGTGGTAGAACTAATTAAGTAGTAGTGGTGGTGATGAATTAATAACTCCATAGGCCACAAATAATGTTTTAATATTTATAAAATTTTCACATGACATTAGTGGTGTCTTGACACATTCCAAGACAAAAGTTATAATGGATTTGGGAGGTTGGAGAGTCATTAAACGATGAAGCTAAAATTGGAAGAGCTATCATGGGTGATGACTAAGTTATAATCTTACCTAAATGGATACAAAATAACTTTGGATTGTCTAATGGTATTGGTGGGAATATACTGGTTCACATAAGGTAAAACCATAAAATCTTACATGGTAGGGAAGCTTCAAAGTGCTTATGCTTGTGCTTAAGTCAATGACACTACCAATAGACCTGATGAACATATTCAAAACCACTTTTGTAACCCTCCATTTCCATATAAATAAATCATGTCATCTTTGAGAAGAGAATAATCTAATAAAGAGTTATATATATGCCTATAAATAGAGGAAATGGTTATCTAACTCGTGCATAATTAGTGGAGGATTTTTTCCCATATAGCCACAATTAGGTGGTGATAGCCAACATAAGAAATGTGATGGTATGCTAGGGGAAATGAATAAGAGGGTTGTTAAAAGTGAGTCATAATGCGTTGAATTATATTTTCACAATGAATTGGGGGAAATGGGTCTAATCTTGGGTTATAAAATATATATTTTTTTAAATTCTAATTGAGGTGGGATATTAAAAGTGTCTTGGATACCCCTTCATTTTCAATTAACCCTCATAACTAAATCCTCCACTTCAAACATGACTTATACATTAAATCTAATAAAAAATCAAACTTTAAAACATTTAAAAATTAAAATATTACTAAAATTAACATATGAGATTCGGGATCAAAACTCTAAGCAAACTTTAATGGCCATCAAAAGTTTTGAGGGGTTAAAATCACATGAATTGAATAGGAAGTTAGATGGAGGTCATGGGTGTCTAGGGGATCCATTATAACCCAATCACATTCAAAGTGATATTAATAATTTAAATCACATTTTGGAGTTATGGGCCATGAGGATAACTTTAATGGCTACAAGGGGATATTCCCCCACCTTTTATCATTTTTCATCCACTCGAGCTACTTTAACATTGTAGATAATTTATATGAGGTTGGGGAAGTGTCAACCCAACCATTATTGGTACATTTTAGATCATGAATTTGATATTTTATCACTAAACATGTTTTAACATAGGGGCCACATTAAGGGAGGTCATCCAGGGACTTTGAGGATTGACGTGGACTATGAATAGTTCCCATATCGCTTGACTTTTATCAAATTGGGTCATGTTTTTGGGCCTTTAGAAGAGATTATAATGATTATTATGGATTTTTGGATTTGGAAAAGTTTGATAAATTGGATAGGTGACATCTAATGGTAGAGATTGGATATTCCACTCACTAAGGGCTTGCCAAGGATATTTTAGACACTTTTTGAGGTAATATGAAACCTAGTTTAAATTTCCATGATCCCATTTTAGAAAATAAACTAAATATAAAATAAGATTTTATATTGGACTTAAATTAAATATTTGGGCTTTTTGATTAGATAGAATTGTGTTGGGCCTTATTTGAACCATGTTTAACATATGAGTGGGTTATTTAAGCTTGAATCATACTGGAACCATTTATGCATTAAATATGAGTCAAGACTAAGTCTACAGTTGATATGGTGTATTTCATGCTCATATAAGGAATATAGTTCTATTTTATCAAAATTGGAGATCAAGTGAATTAATCTAATTAAGACAAAAAAACTTTTTAAATTAGAATGCGATAGATATATAATTATCACACATGAATAATTTAAAACTTACCATTTTTAAAAATGTGCCAAAGGAGGAAAGTAATAAACTTAAATAACCAATCTAGAACTTAGACATGAAGGATTATAACAAAGATTGTGTAATTAAATGTGGAACTCTGTGAGGTTATTTTGAATCAAGAAGAGGGATATGTTAGTGCCCAAATATGATTAAACATTTTATGCCGTATTTCCTAAAGAATGAGTGCTTGATATTTTAAGTGTTTCCCCCTATCTACAAGTTCCCACCCAAGTCATAAAAATCCCACTTCCATAATCAAGATATGAAAACCTCGTAAGTCTAGTTTTAACTAGCATTTGGTGTTTTCATGACTTTTAACAAGTTTTGGTTGTAGGGTCCATGGTAAAAATTTAGTTGAGATAGATAGAAAATAACTAAGTATTTAAAAAATACTAAGTCCAAGTGCCCATGTAGTGATCAAAAGGGAGTGACAAAAGTTTTAAATCCAAACATAACTTTTTAAGTTATAATTTGCAAATTACATTTGGAGTTCCCAGGTCTGTAGTGGAAGTTTTGAGGCAAAATATGACTTTGCATATTTCAAGTTACAATATGTAGGTAAAGTCACCAAACCTAATAGCATGAATATTGAATGGATAAATAAGCTCAAAAATCAAGTTTGCATATTACAAATTACATACGAATTCCCAAAGTTCATAGGAATAAAGGCATCCCATGTAGACGTCAGTGGAAGAATTTTTTAAAGAGGAATGAAAGCTTGGGACTTGATGGAGTTTTGAAGTGGAAATAACAAAGGAAAAAAAACAAGTTTTTAACTAGCTAATTGTGAAGACTATCTGAAATTTTGCCACCCAAAATTAAATAAATAATACCCACAATGAAGTCTACGTGATAGTCAAATGCCCATGTGGCACCAAAGGGACCATGTAAATGTTTCTAAATTCCATGAAAATATTTTAAGGGGATCAAAAATAAAATCTCATGACTACCCACATGGAGGTCCACGTACGAGTAAATAAAAATTTTAAATAAAAATCCTAGAGCGATGAAGTTTTTAAAGTCAAATGCAAATTTAAAAATTACAAATTGCAAGTGAAGTGTAAAAGTACATAAAAATATTTGGTAGGGAAACAAAAATGAAAAATAAGTTTGAAAAAATACAATATAAAATATAATATCCAAAACCCCTAAGAAGGTTAGAGCCCACATGGAAGGTTTTAAGAGACCATGAAAATTTTAAAGCATGAAAAACTTTTCATATGGGTGCAACAAAATAAATACAATGTTTGTTTTTTGTAATGTGAATTATGAGCTCAAAATTCCATTGAGGTTTTTAAATAAGATCCCATGCCATAATTTTCAGCTCACATAGAGGCCAAAGGCCAATGTAAGCATCAAATTGAATGTCCATGGTAGACATGTATAATGGGGAATACACATCCATTTATAAGTTTGTATTTTTCAAACTGTAAACAAATGTCTACCACCCACAACAAAAGAAAAGTCAAAGGAGCCTAGAAAAAATCCAAAGGTAAAAGGTAAGTTTTATAATTAAAATTTTCAAATTATAGGTTGAGCCCTAAAACCATCAGGTCTACCCATATGGAAAGTAAAAAAAAACATAACAAATGTTTTTGATAGAAATATAAATCCATAAAATAAATTAGAAACTACAAATTGTAATATACAGCTAAGTCTCCTAGGCTTGAGATGTATAAATTGAATGAATATTCAAAAAATCCATTGAGGATTTAAAATCCCAAGGCATGTGTCTTCAACTGATCAAGTGGTGACATGAGGGAAAAACAATAAGATAGGTGTTAAGTGTGAACGATAAAAAACTCTAAAAATAGTAGCTAAAACAAACATTGAATAGATTCTTAAAAAATTGAAGCATAAAGTTGATCATTTTCTAAGATCAAGAGAAACAAAAATTTAATTTTCATCATGGTAGAATTATTTTGGTTGGGATCTATTTCCTAAATGGTTTGAAAATGTGTATGAAACGTTAAAAGTTGTCCAACTTATAATCAATAAGTAGGGCCCAGGTTCTACTTGGCCTACTGGGGGATGATTGGGAGCTATGTTTAGTAGGATCTCTTCTTGTTGAATAGATGTTGGATTTAGGGTAAGAATGAATTTTTATGGTTCTATACATGGAATAGAAGCATTATTTATGTGACGAAGGTATGGGAATTTTCTACAATTCTAAATTTTGTTTCAAGAAAATTGACCAGAGGTAGAATTATGGGAAGGGGTGACCTTTGGGGTGATAGTGTAAGCATTTGTTGGGGTTCAAGTAGGCATCATTCTCCTCCTAAATATTATTATAGTAAACTTGGATTTGTATCCACTCATTTTGTAAATGTTGCTACTATTTTTGCTGCCAAGGTTGAAGGTAGTGGGTTTCTTGTTGCTAGTGATGGCACATTAACAAAGATTACTAGGGAAGGTGTCCACGGTTGTAGAGGTTATGGTACATTTATGGGAAAGGAAATATAAATATCCATATTGTGGATTTCAAGAGATATGATTATATTTTTGAATTCTTCAAATATATAAGGGATATAAAAAATGTAGATGGACATAGCCATTTTTATGATGTAGCTCCATGAAATATCAATGGAAGTTTTATCATCAATGAGTACCTAGACATTATGAGAGGAAAAATCATCTCCCTTGATGATTTGATAGATTATAGAGGGAAAAACCCATTGCACATGGATGCTACAAAGGGAAGAATAAATCAAGTGGACATCCTCTTTTCCAAGTCAAAAAATATCCTACTTCAAAGAGACTGAGTATAAAAACACACTCATGGCCTTGGAGAACAATCAATTCCTTCTAGAAGAATAAGATTTTGGCATGGAGAGATGCATTCTTGTCAATAAAAGAGGTAGCAAAAGATTTGAAGCTTGAAAGAGAAATTCAAAAGGAGGTTATGTTGTAGATGCCTTAGGTCAAATTCTTATGAAAGTAAAAAATATATGGTGCAATGGACATTTCTAGTGGGATTGCAACATTCATTTACAAATTTAAAAAATGGAAATTTACAAATTTCAATCCAATGTCCACCACCCATAGGTCAATGCAAGGTCAAAGGCTCAAGTTTGTGGGACTTTTAAGTAGAACTACAATATCAAATTTCAAATTGTAAGTTTGAAATTTACAAATATGTAGTAGACTTTCAGATTCCCACCATGCATGTAAAATTGCACCTCAAGCCCAAAATCCCATATAAGGAAAAAATTGGTAAAATATGCCATATAGCATTATTAAGTTTGGTAGAAATGATTAAAAACCAAATATTAACAAGAGTAAGCACATGCAAAGTTAAAGGTAAAAAGGTAAAAACATAAGCTAAGTGTTATTTCCAAATATTTGGCTAATGTCAAAGACCTCCATGGATGAAGAAAATTGTTTTAGGGGTTTTGAGACCAAGGTGGGCCATTGCAAGCATATTTTTCAAATGGCCATGGATCCCATGTTACCTCCATCACAACTAGAGCATTCTAATGTAATCATCACAAATCTAGGGCATCCCTAGGATTACATAAGGAGGAGGATGACCATCATCTATAGACTTCCAATTGGGAAAATGATTAGTTAGAGAGCAAGGAAAAGTAATTACACATGAAGACAAGAGTTTTTTTTGCTCCCAAGAGGAATATTCTCTCTCAAGCCCAAATACATCAAGATTTCCAGACAATAGATCAAATTTTATTTGAAATCTTCATCATGACATGGATAATTAATTACAAGAATGATTTCCTTGCAAAGCATGAGCTTCCAGGCATGATCAAGGGAATCTTCAAACTAGAGCATCTCAAAAGAATATTTTGGATGAAAAATTTGTATAAGAGGGTATGTCCTCTTTAAAAGGTTTTTGTTAGGTTATTGATTTTTTAGGGTTTATGTTATCCAACTTTCATAAAGTTATTATGTGTGTTTTGTCTCTCTTACTATGTTGGTTAGACCTGTACAATCATTAACAAACTCTGAGAGTATAATGTATATGTCTCCCCTATTTTAGAGAAAATCCAACATGCATTTTATATTTTTTATGTATTTCTAAACATTATGTATATAGGATTTAGTTTCAAGATAATGTAAAATATCTATGATTTCTATTGTATCTTGTTAATGAAATACAACAATACATTCTTAATACATTATTGATTGGGTATTTGGTTTTATGTCTATTATTGGTAGTCATTCTATACTTGGGTCTATGTTGTAAATTCCTTTCTATATTATGATCTGGGAGTATGTTGTTGATATTCTTTTATGGACATCCTAGACTTATGGGGTTGATAGGAGAAGGTGCCTAAGTTTTCACTTGCAGTGTATGATTTGGAGATTTAAGGGTCATTTGAATGTTTGCATTGGATTGGCATCACTGAATGCAAACTATTCCTGATGGTTTTCTTTAGCTTGTTTACTTAATATTTTACATATTATAACTAGTTCAATGAATTTCTACTTATATTTCAGAAAGGGAGAAGAAGATACTAAGTACAAATATGGTTGAAAAACCTATTTGATTATGCACACATGAAATCAAAAGATTGTGAAGAGATATTCTTTGAATTGGGAGGATGACCCATAGATAAGAAAGCACTAAAGATTTTTTTTGTTAGATAGATGGTTGAGTGGATTGCCTAGCGATAGCTAGATCCCAGAAACAAGAGCTTCCTCAAGGGCTTTCAATCCACACATTTTAAATAATTAAGTTTATAAATAGAATGGAAAGTACTTGCTTCAATAATAAAAAGGTTCTCAAATTTAACATGAGATACTTTCTAAATAAATAAAATATAAATAATTAAAATAAATAATAAAATTAATACTAATGCTAGATGATTAGGGTTTGCTTCAAAAAATCAAGCATGGGTTTGTGAATAGGTAGGGACATAAAAAATCAAATTTGGTTGGGTTAGGTAGGTGGAAATAGATTTCAAAAATTTATTTCCATAGTGACCATCGATAGTTGGGCTAACCATTGGTGGTTAAAGTGAACATCGATGGTTAGGGTGATCATTAGTGGCTGAACAGATCGTCATAGGTTGAGACAACTATCAGCGGTTACTGTGTGTGCATCTAGGTTGATAAATGGATAAATGTGAAAGTAAAATAAATTAATTGAATGTATGAAATTGAGTACTTATCTTGCATAAAGTTGATCAGGTGGATGCTTAAGGTGATTAACCTACTAGTGGAGTTTGACATGATTTTGATAATGTAACGGTACTTGGCACTTTGGTAGAGCTACGGTGGTAAGTTGGCTCTCTAACATTGTAGCTAGTTCACTAGATTGCTAATGATGATTGGCCTAAAAAAAAGAGAATTTTGGATGCACAATCTCTTGATAATAATTTTAGATGATTTTCACCTCCCTACTCGTCTCTTATTATAGGCAAGGCAAGAGAATTACAACAAGATGTTAACTATGCCTCCTAATTTTAACTCGTTCATGTAATAGCTCAAATGAAGATTTAGATGAGTTATATTTAGAAAAGTAAGGTGGATGGTTTTCATGTTGGTGGTTAAGGAGGTGTACCCTAACCATTGATAGTAAAGGGTGAAGGGTTAAAGTGGGTAAAAGGTTAGTTGAGCTAGTTTGAAAAAATTGGCTATTGGTTAGGCTTAGTTAGGGGTCAAAAGGTTAGATTAGTCCCAAGGGGGTCTTAAGGTGGTCCAGGGGTGTTTTGACACTAAAAATCATGGTGTAAATATTTTTAGTGTTTACATTTTCCCCCTTTTTGTTATACAAATTTGAATTAACAAGTTATAAAACAAAAACTAATTGTTTCTCAAAGGTCTTATTGCCCTGAGTATGGGAGGTGTCCCCCTTCAAACTAGGAGTCATTGATGTAGAAAAAAATTAGGTTTGGGTTTGAAAAGATGGAGTAAGGTGATGATGAAGGTGTACATCATAAAGGTGGGTGATAAGTTAGGTAGTAAAGCACAGACATGCACACAAAGTGTGATAAAAAGGTATAATAGCTGAGATCATGCATTGATGAGGTTTCCATAGTTGGTAAAAATAAAGGTTAGTACTATAAAGATAAGTGACAAGGTGAGCACATGAATACATTAGGCATGGTCATTGGGTACACTCATAAATGTAAGTCTCTTAGATAGGGTTGGTGTTTTGGTGGGTATCCAAAGTAAGAAGTACTCCTAATGAAAACATAAACTGGTCAAGTGTCATAGGTATTCAAGGTAAGTATTGATCTTAAAAAAACATAAGTAGGTTAGGTAATCATGAGGTATCATGAGTTCAAAAAGTGGGTAACATGGCAAGGTTATTGCTATGATCAAAGGATTAGTTAAATAGTGTCACAAAATGCCCACTAGTTGGGTCAAAAAAGACCAATGATAAGGTGACAAGGTGGTCAAGTTGGGTGGAGAAGGTAGTCTCCAAGGGTGGGTAAAAATGGATGGCTTTTGATAAAAAGGGGTTTGTTCAGTTGAAAGTAACAAGGTGAGCATCATGACCATCAATGGTTAGAATGATCGAGGGTGACCATCAATGGTTACCCTGATCGTTAATGATCAAAGTAAAAACCCTAAAATCCCAATGATCAAAAGTGAAAATAGAATCACTTTTACCTCATTTAAACTATGCTAGTTTTGACCTTGAGCTCTAGTAATTATCATTTTGCGATGAAAGTTATTAATGATAATTGTTACTTGCTAGTGGTTAAGATTATTGAGTTAGAGAGTGGATCAAGGGGACCAGTGCATATGCAGGGAGGATGGGGGCATGAATAAGGAAGGGAAAGATTATGGCTGACTCCATGGAAAAAGTCATGAAATGATGTAGGGGATGCCTTAATATTGGTAGGTTATCTTGAGATAAAAATTAAACTAGGGTGAGGGTAGGTGTAGTTTGAATGTGGATGCCTTAATTTAGGTTTTTTGGAATTGTGGGTAAATTTGTAGGTGAAATTGGAAATTGATTGGGTGGGTAGGTAGCTTGGGGTGGTTTGGGACCTCAAGGTAGAAAATTTGGTTACACTAATTGAATTTTAGGTAGCTTTAGGCTATGGTAGGGTTTGAGTGTTCCACTCGTAGAACACTGATAGTGACCATTGATGGTTGACATCCTTAAGAACATAGATGTTTGACCATCGATAGTCACCATGATCATCAGTGGTTGATTAAGGTAAAATATAAGTTTAGAAATAATGTAAAAATGCTAAGGTAAGGTAAGTGTTTGCCTGTTAGGTATAGGATGGTGTTGTAGGTTTAGAGGGTAAATTTAGTAGATATTAGGTGGATGAGTAGGATGGATAAGGAAATAGGTTAGTTGCTTAAAGGGTAGGGTAGATGATAATGGTGTAGGTGACTAAGCCATATTTCTAAATTAGTACAAGATAGGGAATAAATATAGATGCATGACCAAATATTATATATCTTTATAGATATCTAGTAGGGGATGACCCCAACCAACTAGGCCCACATGGAGGAGGTTGGGTTGTGGGTGATGAGACACTATCAATATGTGCCTCAGGATGCCTCTATGATCATAGTTCTCATTGAGAGATGGGATCCTAATATGAGCACCTTCTTATTGCTGATTAATGAGATGATGATCTTACCCAAGTATGTTCATAGGATCACATAGCTACCACTCTAGGGTGATCTGATTATCACATAGAGCAAGAGGAGTGAAAGGAGTACATTACACTTTTATATGGAGATGATAGTGATCAGGTCTAATGGCATGTTAGTGGGTTTAGCTAAAGCACACTATATGCAAAAGCTCTAGGTGAGAGGAGACTAATGACCATGTTCATGAAGGTCATCTCTTGTTTTACTCTTATCAATGTGATTAGTGGGTGGTTTCCCTATTTTTTACTAGGGATGTTGGTGGAGTTGCTATTAGGGTAGACTATGTTTGGTTGGGTACCTATTATCCTAGTTTAGATGTATATGGAGTTTTAGGGGTTCAAGGCCCATAGGAGGTATGGTATTAGTTATGATCTAGTGACACATTTTTGAGAATATGAGAACATCTGGGTGTTGAGGCCAATGGGATTGCCATGGGTAAGATACATGCAGATAGAGTTCCCCATTAGTTTTGTGTGGTTTAAGGGTGACTTCACTATGTCAGGTGAAGGAGGTGGTGCACATGATGTGGATTGGTTTAGGAGTGTACTAAGTACACTAGTGATTGGTGACATCACCTGGAAACCCTATGTTTAGTTTCTAGCATGGCTTGGGTATAGTAGGAAGATGATTTCCCTATAAAGCTATAGATGGATACTTAATAGGTAGGATGGGTAGGTGGAGATTATACATTTTGATAGGGTATGTAGATAGTTTGGCCTGGTATAGGGTATTCTAGGTGCATTTTTGAGGTACATGCATGAGGACACAAATATTCAATTGCCTGAATCACATCTTATGTTGACTTAGATAGACCATGAGGAGCTACTACCCAGGTTGCAGATAAATGATGTAATATTTATAGATGGTACATGGCATGGTACCAAGAATTATATGTAGTGATAGGTATTAGTGGGGATGATGGACATAGAGGGCCTATGGATGTGGACCTAGTAGGGAGAAGGGGCCAAAGAGTAAAAACATAGGGGGTTAACCCTAATGGATAGGTAGGAGTAGCATTAGCCACTGTACATGTGTAGGTAACAGTGTTACAAGGGTAGGTGGCCATATTATAGGGTTAGGTTACTACCTTTTAGGGTCAGGTTGCTACTCTCATAGGTGATAGGGACCAAATATGGTCTTCACTCACCTTGGTTACATAGGAGAGGGACTCTCTGAGGTAGAGTGGATGAGGAGCATTTATAACAAAGATAAGGCCATCAGGCATGATCCACATGGCATGATCCTTGGCTACAATGGATGAGCTATGGTATTATGAGGCCATTATTTTGACATAGTGTCCATAGGAGCTCTGATGAGGTGAGTATAGAGCTAGCTTGGCATGCAATGCTAGTGTGGTGATACCAAGTTACTGGGTTGCATCTATAGCTAGGCAGATAGGTACATATGGGGGATCAGTAGGTATAGTAGGGGTAGTTATCAAGATCTAACAATGCTCTAGGAGATAGTGGTGCCCCTAGTGCATAAATAAGATATGACTAGATTTATGAAATTTATGTTTGTATATCATTTTGATCCTAGCCTATGACCCGATGCGGTGAGATGTACATTTTGAGAGAGAGACGTGATGTCTATCTACTTATACACATTATTGTGTTATTTGGACTCATGATATATATATATATATATATATATATATATATATATATATATATATATATATATATATATGATCTTTATTTGTTTACTTATGCTTATGGTCTAAGATTTGCATTGTTGTTTAATGCTTATGATGTGATGTTATATTGCTTATGGATTATGCTTATGTTTTAGATGCTAGACACTGATGTAGACTTACTGAGCTAGGCATGAGATGGTAATTATGGATGATAGTTATGCTTATGACATGCTAATTTTTAAAGAGTATATGCTTCATTATTTAGAGTTAGACATGTGGTGTAAAATGGTTTATTGTTGTATTACTCATGGTTGTTATGGTTTAATTATGCTTTTTATGGCTATGGTTAATCTTGTTGTTAATTTTTTTAAAGATAAAATTCATGAGGTAGTTTAATTAACAACACTAGATAGGAGAACAAAGAATGTAATCAAGAGATAAACACCTTAATGAAGATATCAACTAGTCATGACTGAATAAGAAGAGGGCACGATGCTTCTTTATTGACAAGGACTAAAACAAAATTGAGGTTGGACTGGCTTAATGAACATAAGCCCTTAGAATGCTTTACATTAGCATTCATTAATTGGTTAAAAAGGTTTCTTGATCACATAATGTTAAGTAAGCTTAAAAATCCCTTGCTTATAGTATATAAAGGAGGAATGGATGGAAATGGAACCTTATTAAGAGACTATCATGCCTCTTTTTTAGGTGGCTAAAGATCTAGAATACATGAGTCTATGCTGAGCTATGTAGACTAATCGATACGGGAAGTCTACTCTTGAAAGTTGATTACGGCTCACACCTTAGTTTGTTGTTTGAGAGTTGAGTATGTCTTTCAAAATTAGTTTGATTTTTTTGGTATTTTGATAATGGGTCTTTGCTTTGTTTATATATATGGGAAGTTGATTGATGTGAGAAGCTTCCAAGTAATTTCTATGCCTTTGACAAAATGCTTTACTCATGCATCCTTCATTGGAGTGGTCTAAGTTTATTTTATTTGTTCAATGCTTTTTGATAATTGTCATTCAAGGGATCAGTCCACCTTATGTTTTGACAATTTCAAATAAAATTTTCAACAACTGTCCTTCAAGGGAGAAGTCTTTGAATCTTAGGAATGATCCATGATTGCTAATGATAGGGATGTTTACTTTTTGATTTTTCTTGACATAGACTTGATTGTATAGGATTAAGGGTTCACCTTTATGAAGGCAAAACTAAAAGCACATGAAGGTTGATTAGGTGTGAAGAGGCTTAGGTGATAATGACCATGGGAATCCATCCTATGAAAGGAGTGGAAAGTACCATGAGAATCATGCCATGGAATGAGAAGTCTATGAATGTTAGGAATGATCCATGATTGCTAATGATAGGGATGTTTACTTTTTGATTTTTATTGACATAGATTGCTTGTATAAGATTAAGGGTTCACCTTTATGAAGGCAAAACTAAAATCACAAGAAGGTTGATTAGGTGTGAAGAGGCTTAGGTAATAACAACCATGGGAATCCATCCTATGAAAGGAGTGGAAAGTACCATGAGAATCATGCCATGGGTAGAGTTTTGGTGCCCATTATTTAAGATTAGGCCATGACGGTGATGGGTAATCACATGATTTGGTTTTAATTAGTTGCCCCTAAAATAGGGAAATGAATGAGGTGAAATTGATATTTATTAACAAAAAAATGGGCACAAATGTGAAGCATTGAGGGGCTCAGGTTCTAGGTGGCCTTTGAGGGAAGACAACCGGTAAGCTCCTGATCCATATTTATGGGTTATAATATAAGGTGCACACCAATTGAAAGCAAACTTATCCTAATTTATTTTCTCCATAATAGTGACATATTGGTTTTCCTTTAAGATGAGGTCTCCAATGTTAAAGTCATGCACTTTAAGGTGTTTTTTATAGGCATGCTTGATGCACTCTTGATAGACATGGAGATGGGTAAGGGTTTCTAAATGATGCAAATCAAGTAACTCAAGCTAAGTTAAATGGTGTTGATGATAATCATCCTAAAAAATGAGCTCCTATAAAGATATGGAAATATATGGGATTTAGGCTTCAAGAGGGAATACGGCCTCCACTCTAAACACAAGAGAGAAAGGGGTATCACCCATAGGAGTCCTAATGCTAGTACAATTTTCCCATAGGGTGAAGGGGATGTGAAAATGCCAATCTTGACCAGATGCATTAACCATTTTAATTAGCATGTTGTTATGATTTTTTTTAGAGGCCTCATCCTATCCATTTACTTAAGGGTGATAGGGTGAGGATAAGCTTAACTTAAATGCTAAATTCATCACATAGACCCTAGACTTGCTTGTTCTTAAAATATTTACCATTATCAGTGAAAATATTATGAAGAACACTAAAGTGGTAGATGATATAATGGTTGATAAAATCAAAAATATTTTTCACTTTGGTCAATATTAGAGGAATATCCTATACCCATTTGGTAAAATATTTGGTCATAATGATGATAGAGTGGTGTTTCTATGAGGAATGGGGATTAATTTCACCAATGAGGTCTAGACCCCATTATGAAAAGGGCCAAAAATTGGTGGAAACATGAAGACTATGGCTAGGTGAATGATGTAGATTGACACATTGTTGACACTTAACACACTTTTTCACATAATCAAAATAGTCTTGGTTAAGGGTAGGCTAGTAATAGTTGAGGCAAAGGATACATTTAGCTATAGCGAGACCACTAAAGTGTCCCCCATAGATACCATCATGTGTTTCCCTGATAGCATAAGAGGCTTCATGACTATGTAAGCAATGGAAGAAAAGACTATCAAAGACACATTTATAAAGGATACCCCCTAGTATGGTATAACATGAGGTACTCTAGATAAACACTCTTTGAGCATTCCTAGAAAGACTAGAAGGAACTATGGCCAAGTTAAGATATTCAAAGTTTTATTGATACCAAAGGTTGGGTTAGGTGTATTCCATGTTAAAAATGGTGGGAAAATCTAGTTTTACATAGTAAGGATAGGTTAGTCTATGGACAATAACAAACAACTTAGAATCTAAGGGTGTAGATAGTATCTGAGAGGTAAAGGAAGCCATGGTGTTAGCAAACTTGTTAGTAGATTGTGGGGTTGACTAGATGCAATAGTGTTAAAATGAAACTAAGAGTTCATCAATTAGTTGATTTTACTATTGAAAAACATAATTATTATATTATTAAAAGTTTTTTATTTTATTGAGTACAAGTTTGGAGTCACCAAAGATATTGATCAATTTGAATCCTAAGGCTAAAGCAGTCCTAAGTCCTATTACTAGGGCTTCATATTTAACCATGTTGTTGGCACATTAAAAATCAAGCTTAAAGGATAAAGGAAGAGGCTCACCATCAAAAATTATAAGGATGATACTAGCTCCACCACCACACTAACACTTTGACCCATCAAAGAACATGGTGGCTTGACAGGTAAAATTTGCCTGAGAGAGGATCATGATGGACTCACCAAGAAACTTAAGAGGAGGAAGTTGGTTATCTTCTAATGATGCATCAACTAATTAGTCGATAGTGACTTGCCCTTTAATTGTATTTTAATAAAGGAACTCAAGGTCAAAATTTTCTAAGAGCATAAGCCACTTGGCCATATGATGGTTTTGGTATGGCTTGGAGTGCATGTACTTGAGTGGATCAGTGTTAGTTATGACATGGGTTTTATGGTTAAGAAGGTAGTGGTGGATTTTGGTGGATACGAAGACTAAATCCAAGAAAAGTTTCTTAGTATGTGTATACCATGTCTTATATTCTACAAGCATGCAACTGATGTAGTACATAGCTTTTTATTTATGTTTTTCATCTCTATGAGCCAACATTGCCCCTAGGGAATGGTTAGTGGTGGAGATATATAAGTAGAAAAGTTTTTCATCTTTGGGAGGGTTGAGGATAGGTGGTGACAAAAGGTACTCTTTGAGTGAATCAAAGTATTTTTTATAGTCGATATTCCACTTAAAAGAGACATCCTTCTTCAGAATGTGGTGGAAGGATTGGCATCAATCCAAAAGCTAGGAGATAAAGTGATGAATAGATTGGAGCTTCCCCTATAAACTGTGGAGTTGCTTAAGATTGGTTGGAGGGAACATGTTGAGGATGGATTTGATCTTGGTAGGATCAACTTATATTACTCAAAGGGACATGATAAATCCAAGATTCTTTCCTAACAAGACCCCAAAAATTCACTTATTGGGGTTAAGGAAAACATGGTAATGGATGAGGCACTCAAATATGATCTTAAGAATAACCAAGTGATCTTTTTGGAGTTTGGATTTTCTATGAAGGTCATCCACATAGTCCTCAACAATCTTCTGGATAAGATCAAGGGAGATATAGGTCATGACACATTGGTAGGTTGCACCAATGTTTTCTAGCCCAAAAGGCATGACCCTATACTAAAAGGTTCCGTAAGGGGTGGTAAAGGGTGGTAAAGGCAATTTTGTGTAGATTTTTGGGGGAAATTAGGATCTAATTATAACCCAATAATCCATCCATGAGAGATAACATCTCTTGGCTAGTTATAAGATCAACTAGTTGGTTGATGCTTGGTAGACAAAAGTCATCTTTGGGGAAAGTGAGGTTGAGGTCATGAAATTACACACAAATGTTAAATCCCCCTATGGATTTAGTGATAGGTATGACATCCGATACCTATTAAGGATAGTTAATGGGTTGAATGAAATTGACAAATAGAAGACACTAAATCTCTTCTTTGATGAAAATGGCTATATGAGGATGTATGCATCAAAGTTTCTATTTGATAGGTTTGGCATCATGGTTGGTGACATGTTATGGGTAGTAATGGTGGGGTCAATTCTAGGCATATCAATGTAAGACCAAGTGAATGCTATGCTGTGGTCTTGGAGGGAAAAGGGAAAATCCCAAAGTTTGATAATACAGGGGTTGTTTGAAGTGATCAAGTTGATATCCATGGTGGAATAATTTAACATGATCAAGGTCTTGGGAGGAAGGTATTTGTGGATGAAATAATATGGGGCACTAAGGTAGGTGAGAATGGAATCATCATCTTAGCACTAAATAGTGTTAATGGTATGAGAGTCATCCACTATCATCTCAAGATGGACCAAAGGGATGGTGAAAGTTGCCCTTTTAAAAAGTTAGGGGTCTTAAGCTAATCATGTTGATGAAAAAAAATTAGGTGGGTTGATGTCATCATCCTCACATGTAGGCAAAGGAGAGGTTGGTGAGGAAGGGGTGTCTTCCTTAGTAATGATGATAGTAGGTGGTTTGATTTGCTTCTTGGTGGGTAGGATGAAATTGAGGCCATGTTTCTCATGAGGTTATCTAGTTTCAATGGAAATCAACTCATGTGGGCCATCCTCATACCACCCAAGACTAAATCCTTTCCAAGCAAAACCTGTGAAGGTATGTTTTGGCAGAACTTGGTTTGTCTAGGTAGGAGAAACTAGCTGTAAATGGTCAAGGTGAAAAGGATGTGGTAAAAGTGCCAAGGTGTTTGTTGAGTCCCCCATAGAAAAAATGGGTTTGATGGTGGAGAGGTCCAAAAGGAATAATAGTGCTAACATTGGGATCATATCCCAATTGATGGTCAAGTTTCCCATACTCTTGGGGAGTAGGGAAAACATTAAGGGTGAGGAGGCAATAATTCCATAGTGAAAGGTGATAGAATGTTGATTCCAAAGGGTCCATGGTAGGGATTTGGTTTGAAGAGATAGAGAAACTAATGGATTCCTTATCAGTAGAAGGGGATATGACATCCAATTTTGTCATTGGAGGTTGATCTTTAGCTACTAAGAGTGTGCTAGATGGAGGTATGAGGACATCATTGGGGTGATAGGTCATGTTTCATGTTGAGAAAGGACTTGGGTTAGTTTGGATGGTGATGACCTAGCCTTCATGCTCAAACTTGATGTAATAGTGAAGGGTGGAGGGATGCAACCCATGGAGTAGATCTAGGATCATCCCAAAAAAATGTTGTATTAGAATTCACCTTCCACTAGATATAATAGTTTGGGGAGTGTATGTGGTCCTAGATGGATATGAAGGAGGATAGTTCCTAAGGTAGTGGACATGGTATTGTTGAATGATTGAAGGATGGTTGAGGTTTTGGACATGACACTATCTATTAGGTTGAGTTGGTTATAGGCATGGGAGGATATGATGTTAATACTAACTTCCTCATCAATTATAACCTATTTGATGTAGGTTTGGTTGATGTAAGTAATGATAAAAGAGGGGGGGATCTGGGTCATCTAGATGGATGAAAGGTATTTCTAAATCCTTGAAGGTAATAAGGTTGGAAATTTGAATGGTGCCAACAAAGGATACTAGAGGTTGGGGATCTTTGGGGTGGACCTTTATGGATTGCAAAGACTCTATTAGTGCTTGGTAGTAATGGGGAGAGGTAGATATCAACTCATGCAATCTCATCTTCATCGAGGTCTAGTGAAGTTGTTTGAGGATAACTCTCTTAATAGATTATAAGGGGTTAGATTGGGAAACACCTAAAATACACACCTTAGGTTTGGTTGATGGTAGAGATGGTTGTGTGTGGGTTGGCTGGGAGGTTGAATATGGATACATCCATGGAATTGACACTTTAGCCTTCCTTTTATCCTTCTATTGTGATCTCATGACCACATTGATAGTATTGATAGGAGAAAGAGTTGGTTTAGGAGATTGGTTAGACTCATCTTCACTCTAAGGTGAGATTGGAGGAGTAGGTAAGCATTGGGTAGGTGTGGTTATTGGTGGGATTGGTATAGGGCTCATGGGAGGTTCATCTAGTAATAGATCATCCTTATCATAAAACTGGTGGATAATGGTTTAGAGAGCTTTATATCTCTCCATGTCATATCTAGCTGTCCTATGATAAGAACAAACTCTATGGTTATTATACTAGATAAGTTTTGAAGCAAGAGTGTCAAAGGGTCTGATGGGAGGTAAGCTTAAACAAGAAGTTTGCAATAACCTCTGGAAAATGGTTGAGTAGGATTTAGCTAAGAGTGGTGAAGATTTAGTGGTTTTGGATTTGGTTGTTGAGGTGGAAGGTTGTTTAGAAGCAAGTTTAGTGATAGGTGTCTTAGGTAAGGTGGTGCACTCAATTAATGGATTTGGTTTAGACAAGGAGGTCGATGAGATAGAGGTGGAATATTGCAAGGTAGGTAGCCTGGGTATTGTTTGTGTGGTGAAGAGAGGTGCATCAGAAAGTAACTATGAAGGTATAACCAAAAGAGGTGGTGGTGTTTTGGTGGAGATAATGGGCTTCCTACTCAAGGTAGATGGATGACATCTCAAAATGGAGGGCAAGGTTAAAGGAAGTAAAATTTGGGCCTTCAGGCCTTTGGGTGGTTTTACCTCTTTGGTTAATTTGGTTTGGTGTTTGATTAGTGGGTTTGAAGATGTTAGGTCCACTTTTATGGATGGGTGACTAAGGCACGGTGTAAGGAAGGTACCAAGGATTTTGGTTGATTTGGTTAGGGTGATAGAAAGGGGTTTTGTTATTTGGGTCATGGTTGACTTAGGTGGTTGAGGGATGGTTGGTTTGGTAGATATGGAAATAGGTTGGTCAATAAAGGTGATGGTTTGGTCTACCAAAGAAAGGGTTAGAAGTTCTAGTCTAGTAATATAAAGGAGGCCTAGTTGCTGCTAAAAGGTAGCCTGGTCTAAGTTGGGTTTGGAAACAAACTCTAATCTATAGACTAGTATAGAGATTAGTTTATATACCTATTTGGTTCCTTGGGTAGTAGGTTCAAAGGATAGACCCATCAGTTGGGAAAGAGAGATGGTAAGCTTATCCTCTTCATCAATCAAAAGATGCAAGGTTGAGACATGTGGCTCCTCCATGGGAGGAGTGGACATGGGGACTTCCTCCTTGGGAATTATTTTTGAGGGAGAGGTGAGTCACATGGTAATTAAATGTGAAAATAAGGTAGTGATGGTTGGTTGTTCTGATATATCAGTTGAAAAAGTGGTTAAGGACTCCACTACCTCAATAAGTGGAAGGAGAGAAGATGGTATTTCCTTAGTTTGGGTTCCTAAAGGAAGGGAAGGTTAGTCCACTATCATGGAAGAGGTGGATAACTAGAGGATTAGGTGCTAGGTGGTTCAGTAATGAGTGCATCAAGGACCACATTAACTATATAGACATCATGAGAACATTTGATGTTGTTACTCTCATTCTTGATAGGAGCATGGTTTGGGAAAGGTTGCCTGAATATATCAAGGACTTGGTTTGATTATGCATTGGGGTTGTCTAATGCGATCCCTCCCTTATCAATGAGGGATTAGACAAGGCTCCTGAATATATTACACCTACTAATGTTATGTCATATTACCTAATGGAAGGCACATAGATCATTCTTGTTGTACCAACTAGGGGTAGGACAAGAGGAATCAAACTATTGAGGAGGTTTGATAAGAGGAATTTGAATGATATTAGATTTCAATTTCTCCAAGATTGAAGAATAAGATTCTCCAAGTGGAGTGAATTACTTCTGGTTGTTAATGTTTTGGTTCCTCATGTTTTACTTTGAGGAACTAGAGAAATTTGATTGGTTAATATATGGTGTAGGAGTAGCTTTAAGGACAATTACATTCATGGTTCCCTTACCCTTTGTATTGGTATTGGACTAGTTATTTGGTTTGTAAGAAGAGGCCTCATTGGTTTTATATGTGAAGTTATTATTTTTCAATTTTAGCTTTTCTTCATCAATGTTTCTATTCTCTAATTTACATGCCATGGTGAAGGCTTTGTCAAAATTTTAGAAACTCTGAACACATAATGTGGAAGAGATATACTTGGTACATGCTCAAGAAAATAGTTCTAAGAGTTTGGGTGGAGTTATAGAAAATAAGAGTTGGTTGATTAGGCTCCATAAATGAGCTACAAAATTGGCAATAGATTTATCATCAAACTGCTAGATAGAGTAGAGGTTAGTGATGAAAACCTTCTTGGAGATATTTATCAAAAAGTGGTCTAAGAAAGTTTGATCCAGTTGGGTGAAGGAGAAGATGGAATGCTTGGTTAAGGAACTATACAAATCTAATGCTCATCTTGACAAACACATAAGAAAAGTGCAGAGAAGGATGACATCATTATAGTTAATCAAATAAAATGAATGCCTAAATTCTCTAAGGTGTTGCTGGGGGTCCTCCTTACTCTAAAATCTAGAGAACTTGGGAAGTTCCCATTGAAGAGGATATGGCCTAATAATAATAGATAGGTGGATGGGATCCTTCCATATCTGGTCATAAGATGGGAGATTGTGGGCCTAAAAAATACATGACTCTAGAATTGTCATCTTGTCTATGATCATCTTCATTAAGTCTATTCGGGGTGGTGCACGTGAAGGTTTGTAAGGTGAATAGTGTGGTTAAGTTTGAGTGACATATTGATAATTTTTTTGAGGTTAAGAAGTTGCCACATATGGGTAAGTGGTTGCAAGTGGTTGGGTTGAATCCACATATGAATATGTGGTCATTGGTAGTTGGATAGAGGGTATATATGCTGAGTGGGCATGGGTGGTTGATTTGAAGGTAAGGGATAAGTAATAACCTTGGTAGAAATAGGGGGTAAGGTAGAAGGTATAGGTGCCACTACATTTGGAATCAGAGTAGAGGTAACTAGAGGAATGGTAGTGGTGGTGGTAGTAGGTACTCTAACAATAATTGGAGTATGGGTAGCTAAAGGTTGGGTTGTGCCTATGTTGGAATAATTATTAGTTAGAATAGGATGTTTTTGGGTGTTATAAGGTTGAATGGGTTAGTTTTATATGGTTTTGTTAGATGAGATGCCAACTGAGGCAGTGCCTGAGTAGCTAATGGTTGGGTGTTGATAGTGGTAATAGAAGAGCTGCCTAAAAATCCCAAATGCATGCCATAGGGTGGATTGATAGGTGGTGCTAAAATGGGTGTATGTTAGCTACTATGTTAACGCAATGCTACAAGGCCATCAGGTTATTATCCAAAAAGACAGTAAAGTTTGGGTCACCTTAGAAAACTACCTGAGGCACACTAGAAGTGTTAGAATGATGAGGAGAACTATCAACATCTGAGATATAATCCATGGATAAAGAGATATAGGAGATTAGATAATCTATAGATGGATCCTAACTTACTAATTTCCTTCAATTTTGATGAGTAGGAACCATACAAGTAGGATGAGAAGAAAACACAAAGAATATTACAATTCAAATAGAGATAAAGCAAGAAAATGATCAAAGAAATCCAACATATACTAGAGTATGTTAAAATATTATGGTTAATTTTAATCTCACTTTTGGATTATTCCTTAAGTTATGAGAATGTGTGATAGAATTTGGCTTGTGTATCAGGTACTATAGAATCAATCTATGGTTGGTTTTAGTTTGTTTAGGTGATCAGAAGGATCTATATTGGGAATCAATATGTGGTTTGGGATTGGGTCCTACCCCCTCACTTCACACACCATAGCGATAAGGGTGTCAGGTGCTTAGCCAATATATATTGATTTATAGAGTTAATACTTAACTAGATAGCTGAGTTGGTTCTCCCCTTGGTAATGACCTCTAAGTAAGATCATCAAGAAAGGGTAAAGTTACCACTAGGTAATAAAATCCTATTTAAGCCTTATCTCAATTTTGTTTGATATTTAATTTATGAAAGTGGTTTGGTTTAGTGTGTGCAACAAAAGTTATGCTATGATAAAATTATTGTGCCTTAATTCAAAGTGAGATACAATTAGAAGCAAGCAATGGCTTCACTTGATTTTAAACCCAAAAGAGATTTTAGTTTCATTAATAAACATATATAAATAGAAAATCATATACATGAAAAGAAAGTAAACCTAAAGTAAAGACTTAGGGTCCCACCAAGGGTGCAAGAATGTTTAAATGAATTTATGTTTATATTTCAGAAAAGGGAGAAGAAGAAACTAAGTATAGGTATGGTAAAAAAACCTGTTTCATTATGCACGCGTGAAATTAGAATATTGTGAAGAGATCTTCTTTGGCTTGGGAGGATGACCTATAGATAAGAAAACACTAAAGCAAATTTTTTTGTTAGATATATATTTGAGTGGATTGCCTAGCGGTAGTTAGATCCTAGAAGCAAGAGCTTCCTTGGCCACTATCAATCCACATGTTTTAAATAATTAAGTTTATAAACATAATGGAAATTACTTACATCAATAATCAAAAGGTATGAAAATTAAACATAAGATATACTTTTTAAATACATAGACTAAAAATGATTAAAATAGATAAGAAAATTAATATTAATGCTAGATGATTAGGGTTTACTTTAAAAAAATTAGGTAGGGGTCTATGATTAAACAAGGACATATAAAATTAGATTTGGTTGGGGTTAGGTAGGTGAAAACAACTTGCTATAATTTACTATCATAGTGACTATCAGTGGTTGGGCTAACCATCAAGGGTTAAGGTGACCATTGGTAGTCAAGGTGACCATCGATGGTTGAGTCAACTATCAATGGTTACTCTGTGTAGATCTAGGTTGATAAATGGTTGAATGTGAAATATAAATAAAGGAATTTAATATGGGAAATCAAGTAATTATCTTTTATAAAGTTGATTGGGTGGATGCTTGAGGTGATTGGCCTATTGGTGGAGTCTAACATGATTTTGATAGATTAATGATACTTTGCACTTTGGTAGAGCTGTGGTGGTAAGTTAGCTCTCTGAGGTAGTAGCTAGTTTTTTGGATTGCTGATGATGATTTATCTACAAAAAAGATAATTTTAGATGCATAATTTCTTCATAATAATTGCAGATGATTTTCACCTCCCTGATCCTCTCTTCTTATAGGTAAGGTAAGAGAGTTGCAACAAGAGGTTAACTAGGCCTCTTAATTTTAACTCACTCATGTAATGGCTCACACATGGATTTAGATAAGTTATATTAATAAAGGCAAGGTAGATGGTTTGCATGTTTTTGGTTAAGGAGGTACACCCTAATTATTGATGATTAAAGTGATCATTGGTGGTCATCTTGACCATTGATGATCGAGGGTGAGGGGTCAAAGTGGGTAAAAGGTTGATTGAGATAGTTTAAACAAACTAGATACAGGTTAGGCTTGGTTAAGATTCAAAGGGTCACATTTGTCTCAAGGGGGTCCTAAGGCAGTCCAAAGGTGTTTTGACACTAAAAATCATAGTGTGAAGATTTTTAGTGTCTACAATAATGAATAGTAGCATGACTATTAGAAGTATTTCCCTATATTGAAAGCAACCACCACAACCCACTTTTATATCTACATAACTCATCCTACCTACCCTACCCCAACAAATAATACATGTTATTGACTATCCTAGGTGTTATTTGCCTATAGATACATGAATATTGAAAATCTTAAATGTGACTATGTTTTGTTCTTTAAAGATCAACATTTTAATTCTCTATTTGGCTAATAGATGTCAAAATTTTCTTTATAAATGAAGGTTTAAATAACTTTTCCATCTATCTTTATTAGATTGTGTATGATTTAGTAGCATTTTCTCAATCCATGTGACAACTCTTCTCGAGTAGACTGTGCATGTTTGGTTATGTTTTAGTCAAATTTGTGTTTGTGCTAATAATATCCTTGAGATTGAGCTATTGTATCCCTCCTTGTGAGAAAGATACCCCATGGGTCCTCTCACCTTGGTTCAAGTAGATACATAACTAGAATGAAACTAACCATAACCTCTATAAATGTCTTCCAATCATTATCTATGTTGAGTCCATCAAAATGTTAAACCCTTCCCCAGCTATAATGACATAAACTTGGGTTTATCATCTATGTTTTCCATATTCTCAATTTTTAAAGGATGAATTCAAGAGGTGTACAATTTGGAACCAACATGCGACTAACATCATTATTAGAGAGTGAAGGATCCTTGGCATTTGTGTTGCCATAATTTCTTGAAAATAGCTGATTATTTGTTCATGGTTTAGAGTGATTTGCCCTTTTAAACATGAATCTTAATTTTTTTATGACTTTTTTGTTATATCTCATCACTAATTAATACAAAGGATGATTTAATATTATATCACTTCCCATTTATAATCTATTATATTCTATAAATTTTATTTTAGTGAAGACTCTAACATTTCATCTGGTTTGTGAAAGATCAATGCCCATTTTGAATATTTTAAATTTTGAATGTTTTATTATTTACAAAACTAGAAGGAATGAGATCCTTATTTAAAGTTGACTTATTGAAGCAACTTATCTTTAAGTTAAATTTTCATCATAGAATAAGGAGACAAATTTGGAGGTTAATTGAAGGATAAATCTTTGCTACAAATGAGTGTCTAGACTATCAAAATTTTGGTACACCTAAATTTTTATTTGATGAAATCCCTTTAATTGAATAATATGATAGTTATCCTAGTAACTCAGAGCCTTATATCCCCATTTACTACCTAACACCTTCTCAACTAGTTGAATCTCCTCTGAGGTTTGATCCCCTACGTTAACCTCAATCACCCCCTCATAGCCCTTTGTTATCTAATCTTGAGCCCACCATTGAACTAGACTAGTCATGAGGCATAGAGATCAGGATGAGAATGAAAATCCTACATTTAGGATTCCTAGATTTAGACCTATCAATTTTGATAAAATGGAAGGTTACACCAATGTAATTCTAAATGAATTAAGGAATCGAATCCCTAAGTTTCAAGGGAATAATATAGTGACTAGTGAGCAACATTTGAGGGATTTACAAATTATCATTGAAGATTATGAGGTTGATCATGAGTATGTTTTCACTAATCTATTTGTGCACATGATGTAAGAAGATGCTCATGAATGTTTCAATTCCCTTCACCATGGAAGCATAGATTCATGGGAAGAAATGAATAATGTGTTCAAAATTTAGTATTATGATAAAATTGATCCTAGGTTCCTTTTTGTAGATTTTGAAAATAGAAAGAAGAACCCTGATGAGTGTGTGCAAGATTTTAGCATGAGGTTTAATAAGACTATGATGAGGCTACCTAAGAATATTAGGCCTAGTGATACACCTTGTTTAATTAAATAATGTGATCCATTTGACAAGAAGGCAACCTATTACTCAAGGAACAAGGCTCCCACAAACCTAAGGTTGGCATTCAACATGGACATGCAAATTGAAAATAATATAAAGGTTATGGGAAAGCCTTTGAATAATAGGATGATGTGAAGTTGACCAATCCTGAGAAGGCTCAGTATAATAAGACTACCAACCTTGAGGAGATCATGAAAACCTTGGAAACCATTGTCAAGTAGATGTCATACAAGTTTTCTAGAGTTGAGAAGAGGATCCATCATGGATCTTTAACTTAGGAGAGAGTTCAAACCCATAATCAAGCACAAGGGAGAACCTCTTTCCATAATATAGATAATTATAGAGGGAAGAGACCTGCATAAAATCATAGAAATTAGAATAGAGGAGTTGGAAAGGAGGTCACTAATCTATTGAACACCAAGGTCAATGCTACAGAATGTAATCCTGATATTGATTGGTGTGATATGTGTCTATTAACACATCCTCCTTGTGATACTATTGAAAGAATTTATGAATATGTAGAGCAACTTAAGTATACATTTGAAGATGATGATATTATGATGTTTGATTGCCAAATCTCCCAAAGGAAAATGTGTACCTCTATGGAATTATTGAGTGTTACTACCACTGATCAATTTTGGAGTGTAGTAAAAAAAGGTATGTGTCATAAATTCTATGTTTGTTTGTGATGTAAACATGACACAAACATATTATTTACCCAATCATGACTTTCAATTTTTAATATCTATGATGATTAAAAATTATGATGGGGGAATTCCTTCAGTTGAGGATAGGTAGTTGATAATTAATGCAATAGTTGACCAAGAGAAAGAGTATAGTCTAAGAAGAAAGATATAAGATGCTTCTCCTCAAGAAACTACCCTTGATAATCCAAGGGTAGGGGATAAACATAAGGAAGTTAAGAAAACTAAAAAAGTCTTTATTCCTTCTAAACTAGTACCTATTTCCCAAATTGTCAAATAGAGAGATGCTCTAGCCAAGAATAGAGAACCTTTAATGTCTAATATGCCTAAGGGTTTGAATGATATAAGAAGAAACCCCCTTTAAAAATGTTTTTAGGAATGTTAGTTTATCCCATCTTATTCCACCTCTAATTTTAAATGATTTTATTCTTGCTAAAGGTGTTTTCACCCTTCCTATAAATACTACCCTTCCTTAGTACAAAGTGTGTGATATGGCCCAATTATTGAGTCAATTGAAGATCATTGTCCTACTTGTTGAGTTTATATGAATACCTAAACATAAGAAGAGAGAATTTTAATATCTATAATTTAGTGATAATACAAATACCAATAAGATGACTTCACCCCTAATACTCCTAGATGAGAATGAGTAATTAGATGAGGTTATTGATCTAGCCCTAGAGGTTTATTTGGGGAATGAATTAATAGAGAGTTAACTAGATCTTGATCCCTTTTGTACTACTATATTGATTAATGGTTTAATTTTTCACAACTATATGTTTGATTATGGATCCTCTTGTAATGTGATGCCCCTAGGTGTCCTTAATAATCTTGGTGTAAAAATAACATCTACCTTTAACAAGTGTTATACCATGTAATCACAAGAAGTTCCAGTTGTTAGACAAGTCAAATGATTGGTAGTGAAGTTGGTAGTTCAAATAGGTAAGTTTATGAATATGGATGTGGTGGTTGTGGACTACCCTCCCAAGGGGGGATGATGTCATTAATAAAATGGGCTACCAACATGGGTGGAATTGTGTAAATGGACCTGTTTTATGCTACCATTCCTTTGGAGGGAAATATGGTTAGACTTCATAGGGAGCTTAAGATGTTACATGTAATTGAAGATTCAAAATAAGCTTTGAATGAGGTCCTAGACACTGATGTATAGTTGGGTAACTTTATTGGAAAAATTTATTGCATTAAACAACTAGCTATTTTTGATGCTAGACTTGAAAATAGAAGCAACAAAGTTTGGAAATTTTCATTTGATGGGGCTTGATCCAACCATGCAAATGGAGTTGAGAATGTCTTATATGCCCCAAATAATAAATCTTTTAATTTTTATTTCAAGCTATCCTTTGAGTGCACTGACAATACTATTGAATATGAGGCACTCTTGCTTAGTTTAAGGATTTTCTAGAGAACATGGAATTATAAGTCTGATTATCAAGGGTGACATTGAGTTGTGGTTAAGTAGGTCCATAATGCTTATGCCACCAAAAATAAAAGGTTGAAATAATATATATGTTGTATGGGATTTTTTATAATTATTTGATGCTTTCAATATTTTTTATCATGGTTGAAGTTTAAATGAAGAAGTTGACATACTTGCAGGGTTGTTTGATCAATTTGAAATTGAAAAAATGAACCCTCACTATCAATATTAGGTGGAGGTAATTTTTAGACCCTCAGTCCTAGGAAACATTCATCATTGGCAAGTTTTTTATGATGATGATGATCAAATTAAAAGGTTTCTCAATTGTGAATTGTAATAATATGATTCGATTATAGACTTTGAATCAATGGTCCAAATTTGTGATGGGAATAAAACCTTGTTTGGGATGGATGTCATTCACCTAAAGACAAATACCATCCCAGGAGGATTGATGAGTTTAGAGGCATATTTTGATGCATTAGACCAAATTAAAACTTGATATCTATTTATCTAAAAATATGTGATTAAATTCAATTTGGGCCCTAATGAACATATAAAGAAGGTTTGGTTGGGTACTCTCTTAAGTGCAGATGAGAAATAAGATTACATGTAATTATTTAAGAAGTACCAAGATTGATTGGATTGGTCTTATTCTGAATTGAAAGTGTATAGGGAGGATTTTTTTCAACATGTCATCCCATTGTATCCTAATAGCAAGCCTTTCAGGAAAAAACAAAAACCTATCAATCCCATCTTAGCCACCAAGATGAGGGATGAGTTAGAGATGCTAAGGGATGGTGGAATTATTTAGATCATTAGGTATTCAACATAGTTGGAAAACTTAGTCCCTGTAAGAAATAAAAATGGTGACATCTTCTTGTATGTGGATTTTTTGAAATTTGACAAAAGCTTATTTGAAGGTAATCACCCCCTGACCAATATGGATAGCCTATTGTAGAGTGTTACATGGTTAGATATGTTGTCCACATTAGATGGTTTATCAGGGCATAACCAATTTGTGGTAAAAGCATCTGAGAAACCCAAGACTACATTTACAATACCTTGGAGCACTTATGTCTACATAAGGATGCCTTTTAGATTAATGAATGCCGGTGCAAAATTTTAGAGAGCTATGGACATTGATTTTTTATGGGTAATTAACAAGTTTATTGCTATGTATCAATATGACATTATAGTGTACTCCAAAAATAGAAAAGAGAATTTGGAGCATCTAAAAAAAATTTCCTTAAATGCAGGGAATTTGGTATTTCCTTTAATCCTAAAAAATGCCATTTTGGAATGTAAAAGTCCAAGTTTCTAGGACATATAGCATCTAAGGGTAGTGTCATGATAGATCTAGAAAGAGTGAAAGCCATTGACAAAGTGTATATCCTACAGTCCAAGAAGGGAATTCAATCCTTCTTCAAACAAATAAACTTTGTAAGGAGGTTGGTGTCCAATTTTATAGAGATCACTTTGCCTATTACTTCCATGTTAAAGAAAGACCAAACCATCAAGCGAGAAGAGAAGGACATACAAGCTTTCCATGACATCAAAGAAGCCTTAACTTCTACCCCTATCTTGGCTAGTCCTGATTACACTAAGGAGTTTCAAATATTCTCTTTTGCATCATAGAGTGTTGTAGTTATTATTATATTATAAAATAATGATGATGAACATGAACGGTCCATAGCTTTCTTTAACAAAGCTATGTAAGGATTTGAACTAAATTACACTATCATGGAAAAGTAGGCTTTTTCCCTCTTGAAGGTTATTAAAATGTTTAGACCCTACATTCTGAGTTCAAAGATTATTACTTATGTCCCACATACAATGGTCAAAGACATCTTAACTCAGATTGAAGTATCAAGAAAGAGATGTAGGTGGGTCAATAATCTATAAGAGTATGACATCGAGATATAGACCACCAAGTTAGTGAGAGGGATGGGCTTAGCCAAGCTCATGGTTGAGACTAATTTGTAAGTTATTGAAGCAAACACTTCTATTTTTAATATTGATGATTCTTTGAGTCAAAATAGCATATCTCTATGGTATATGGACATTATTTACTACTTGAAAAGTTTGAATTGGCCCTCTAACTTGGATAAGAACCAAAGGAGAACTCTTAAGCTTATATCCTAGAAATAACTCTTGAATGAAAATGGACTTGCATGGAAGAACCTAGTGGGGTTCTCCTAAGATTCTTGGTAGAGGAAGAAACTACTGATTGTAATTGAAGACTTCCATAGTGGAGTATGTGATGGTTACTTTGCACCTAAAGTCATAGCTCATAAGATTTTGAGAATTGGTTATTTATGGACATCACTATTCAAGGATGTTTCTCATAAAGTAAGAAAATGGGAGAAATATCAGTGCTTTGATGGAAGGTTGAAAGCTTCTGGTTCTCTCCCCTTACAACATGTAATGATTAAAGGCCCATTTAGATAATGAGGGATGGATTTCTTTGGAGAGATCATTGATTTGTCAAGTACTAGATATATGTGGATATTGGTTGTAATTGACTACTTCATGAAATGGGTTGAGGTGGTCACTGCAAATAAGGCCACACACTAGGTGATTATGGACTTTATGTTGAATCAAATTATTTATAAATTTAATGTACTTGTCAAGGTAATTGCTTATAATGCCATGGGTTTTAGAGCTAATCCTTTGGTGTAATTATTAAAATAATATGGGATCATATTGACTTACACTTCTAACTATAACCCTCAGGGAAATGGGCAAGTGGAATCAAGTAATAAGAACTTGCTCAAAATCATTATAACTTTAGAAGATAAAAATAAGTGGGGTGAACATCAAAAGTTTTCCTTGTGGGCTGATAGGATCACACCTAAGAGAGCTACAAGGAAAATTACTTTCGATCTTGTTTATAGAGATCAAGTTGTTTTACGTATGAATCTGTAGTTTCCAACCTATCAGTTTATGAAACAACTAGAAGAAGAAGATGAAACCAACCACTATGAAATTATGATGAACTAGATTGTTGAACTCAATAAAACTAGAAGATAGGTTCATGAGAAACACATAAAGTTAAAGGAAAGAGTCAAATGAATATTTGACAAAAAGGTCACTCCAAGAAGTTTTCAAATAAGAGATTTGGTTTTACTCTGGGACATCAAACATGAGGAGAAAGGTAATCATGACAAATTTGATGCCTTATGGATGGGCCCTTATTCCATTGACTACAAAATTTAGGAGCACACATTATTCTTAAGAGACTTGGATGGTGAGATACTAGAATTTCCAATTAATGAAAGACATCTAAAACACTTCCTTGAATAAGCCAATGTTTGTGTTTAGTAGTGTGCAGTGTATAGTTCTATTGTTTTGTTACCCCTCTCTATTGGGCTTTGTTTGTACAATTCCTTTCTTTTTTTTCATTATGTGTTCATTATTAGATCCTCCTGATCTATTTTTGTTGGTCTTCCCTTGTCTAATTAATTTTCCATGGGTGTTTATTATGAAATTTACAAAATTATGACTTTGTGGCTGAAGATATTGGCACTTGGTCTTAATTTTTGGGGTTCTCTGCACATCCTCAAGGGGTGTACATCCCCATGAGAGAGATAGTGTTAATGCCCAAATCTACTTAAACATTTTGTGCCTTATTTCTTGAATAATGAGTACCTAGGAGTTTAAGTGTTACCCCCTATCTATTAGTTCCCACCTAGGTCATAAAAATCTTGCTTCCACAATTAAGTTGTGAAAACCACATAAGTTTAGTTTCAAATAACATTTGGTGTTTTCATGTCCTATAAAAAGTGTTAGCTATCTAGATAACATCCAATAGAGCTCATATTTTTTCAAGTCTGACCCATGCCTAGAGTAACATGGGAATGGTTTAAAGGTTGTGGGATGCCTATATATAGACCAAGCCTCTAGGATTTTTTATGAGGCTAGATCCTCAAATTTTATAAATTAGATCTTTATTTCTAAAACCTAAAAATTGTTATAGTGAAAAGATTTGAGAAATTTGGATGAAATAAAACATGTTCTAATGTGTGATGATGCACCATGAATTTATTATATCCACTCTTAATTTTTGGACTCTTTAACACACTAATGGATTATGAAAGAAGCTAATGTGATGCCCAATATAGTTTATATGCAAAAATATTTCATATAGAGGTCATTTTGATGCACTCAGATAGGGAGAAATGAAAATATGGTATAGTTGAAGACACTAAAATTCAACTATCCATTATATCTTTGAGCGATCAATGCTAAGACACATTATATGAGTTGTAAATAAATTTTTTAACACTTATGATGATCTTGGACATGTAAAAGGAAGATAAAAATCACATTTGAATATTAAACAAACACAAAACACTAAATATAGATTAATAAATGAATTCAAAATACTCTATTCATCACTCCAAGAGGTGTCTAGTACAATACTAGTAGAGTCTAGTTGTACGAACCTAAGGGATACTCATCAATAGCCAATCTTGACCTTTATTTTCATTGGTCATTGATATCTGATCTGGATCTTTGACTTATTGACCAATCTCACTCTATTGATCTTGATCTATGTGATCAAGTGCCAACCATCGATCTTGCCTCTAACTTGTTAACTTTGTCTGAGCTCATGCCATATGGCATCCCTACATTTAATTTCAAGATCCACTATCGATTTGATAGCCTCATGTGCTTACACCATATGTCTATCTCTTGATCCCTCTAACCCTTTGATCTATTATGCACCATTGTATTAGAATGTACAAAGTAATGTGGATAGTTAGATCAACTGGGACCCACTATTTGAAACTTAATGGCTACTTCATGAGCTTAAAATTGACATCCTCACTCCTATCAAATGACATTTATGTGACCATCATTATTGTTCACATGACCATTAAATTTAAACTCAAAAGGACTTATTTTGATCGATCTTAAACTTGATGTTAATGTGAATGTATTATGTTGTAGGTCCATCTTTAGAAGCTTATCACTTGAGCTAGAAAGCTTGTGTGGACTTAAAATTTTAGAGCATGTTCTTGACATGTTGATCTAAAATTGCACATGATATGGTGTCACATGAGGATTTTGAGTGAAGATATTAAATGCATAAGTTGGCTAGTCCATTTACTCTTGTGTGACATCCTTGTGATGGTTTGGTAAAAAATGGTTAAATATGGGAACTTAGTGTAACTGCTTAAGAGGCCAATTTTGAGCCTTTATATCTTCTGATGCATTTCATCAGATGACCTAAAAATTAGTGTGTATGTTCTTGGGACTAAACTAAATATACCCATGTGACCATTTTTTATTGAGATGACCATACTTGAAAGATATAACATCATAAAACTACCTACTTGACTTTATTTGAACTCCTTTGTAACTTGGCTATGAAAAATTAGCAAATTTTGTTTAAGAGGCCAAATTTGAACCCTCATTTATTCTATTTTTCTTAGATGAATGACCTGAGACTTATAATGTAGTAACTTGGGACTAATGTTATCATAACCATATGATCAGTTCTCCCTGACTCATCTACATGTGGCAATGATGATGCTGGTAAACTATCTACTCAAAATTTATGCCACTAGACCTAAAATGTCTAGATGAAAACAATGAAGGATTAGATGAATACTGCACACTTTCATACTTATTCCCAACATTCTTGACACCCCATAGGATCTTTTCAACTCTAGTCCCATCCTTACAATTTGATAAATTACACTTTAAGAGGACTAAAGTGTTTCAAAATATTTATAAGCTGCATGATCCCTTAGGTCCTCTCATTCTATTGAGAACATTTGTTCATTTGTTCATCCATTAGCAACATAATCCATCTGGGCATAAGCTTGGTATGTTGGCCAAATTTGGCCAACATTTTTGGTGAATCATAGGGAAGCATGCCTGTTATGCTTTAAAACCCAGGCACTTGCATAACTTTTAGACTCTTGGAACAATGACAAAATGAACCTTGAATATAAGTAACCTCTTGGAAAAGACAACACCCAAAAAAATAAGAAGGGAAAAAACACAAGGAACACAAACCAAACAAAGTAACAACCAAAAAATGTGCTAAGGTAACACTTAAAGGGAATCAATAAGAAACCATCCTAATATATACAACTAAATCTCACATATACTTTCCTCATGGATCAAAAAGAAAGTTGAATGGTCCATTTTTTAACTTGAGACACGTTTGCCATACATTGATGGACTCTTATTGCTAACTAGACCAATTGGATGTTCATGACCTCTTAATGAGGTAGATAGGATTCCACCTTCTATTTTGAGTTGTATGGACTGAAGGTGGGAATATAAAATCCAATCATCTTAGTCTCAGATTATTCTATTTTTCATGAATGCTACCAATTATTTTCCATTTATTATTTGACAATGATCTGATGTATCTCTCATTAGCCCTTTATAATGATCCTTATAAAAAAGTGACTTATCAAGGTCTTCATGATTGACCTCTTGTATCTCTTTAGGAATGTTGGCTGAAAAGACCTCTTCATTTGATTCATGATCAAGAGAAATGGTCTATAATATTAAGTCAAAAAACACTTGCTCATTCTTCTATTCTTCATTTACTTTCTCTCCTTATGATTCAACTTCAACAATTGATTGGTCCTCAAAATATTCAATGGGAAGTGTAAGCCCTTGAATAACTTGATACTCTTTGCAAATATCCATATATTACCACCATAAATCCTCATAATCACATTGATTCTCATCTTCCTTGGATATGTTTCACTCATCATTGGTAAATTCTACAATTTCTCGAGAAGAATCTTGATGTGGGATAGATGGTATGTGATCAAGAGGATCTTGAAAAATGACCTTCTGTGACACATCTAAAACTTCTTATTCATGGATCTCACCTTATACTTGCACTTTTCCATGAAACTCATCCTCTTAGACCTTATGGAAGAATAGATTATGTTTGTTCCTCCCAAGAGGTGTCCTAATTAGGATTTATTCTTCCTATTCACTCAGATAATCATTATCTTCTATCTCCTTAGCTTCATCTTCTTGATTTTCCTTGCAAAAGGAAAGGCTCTGTCTTTAGGATAAGCATAGTAGACCCTTGAAAGTACTCAATAAAATGAGAAAGGTCCATAAAAGTAGCCATAGATACTTGAATTTTCTCCTGGATCTACTTTCCTTATACCACATTCACCTCTTATTTTTGTTGTATTATGTCTTGAATGCCCCCTATGAAGGAAAGGCTCTGGGATTTTAAGGAGAGAGAAGTGGAGGCTGAAAGGTATATTGCCTTACTTTAGTAATCACCACCTCCTCCTTCTTCACACCACTCTAAATTAATTTCCAATATGGAAATGTTTTAGATTTTTGAGGAGGAAGGGGTGAGGATTGAGGAAATTTGGGTGTCTTTAACTGCAAGACTTGACTCCAAGATGGAAATTTGGGCTCATGGTTCCCCTACATAGTGTCTATTGAGGTTTGAGGAATGAAAGGAGGTATGTGTAGTTGAGGTGATGTTGCCTTTTCAGCTACCAATGCCTAATGCAAATGTTTATCTATATCCTTAATTTTTATATCAAGGGAGGCTTCAAAATCAAACCTTGATTGCTCATGAGGGCTGGCTATTTCAACATAAACCTACCTTTCCTCCTGGGATTTCCCTTGGATAGATTTCCATGAGGGGAAGGCTGAGAGGAGTTTAGGGGAATTATGATGACCTTAAAATTCATGTGGTGAGGGGTTATGAGTGGTGTTGGAAACCTCAATATAAGGTTGAGGTGGAGTGAATGAGGGAAGGTAGGGTGGGTGATTAGGTGTTTGATGTTCTTTGTGGGCTCCCAACTTCTCCTCATTTTTGGAGATGAGTCCATCTATGTCAATCATGTCACTGTTGTTTATATAATAACCTATCCTAATGAAAATTATCCACTCCTTTTCCTACTATACTAAGTCCTAACCCCTCTAATGACATGTTTTGGAATTTCCTTCCCATTCCCCTTCAATGTATCCATGTTTATATTATTCTCTTCTTGGTCTAGTAGATCTTTGTTAAGGATATATATAGAATGTATTGGGGTATAAGTGGGACATTTAGGGATTTCATGTAGCTTCCATGACTGACTAGGGGGTAACTAGGCTACAGAGGGGGTAGATGATCTTGGTAATAAGGGGTTTCATCATAGGATTGGACTAACTACTCATAGGGGGATCACGGTAATACTACTGCATGTATGACTAATATAAGTCTTCATATTGTTAGTGAGGATAATATCAACATGTATATGGGTTATTTTGAAATTGATGATGAGGAAAGGAGAGATATACCTTTTCTCTATAGGCTTTCATAGCCTATAAAATATGAGGATAATTAAAATCATGAACACATATATGCTTCTTACCTTCAGATAAAGACTAAGGAGCACTTGAAACTAATTTTGAAGATAAATGTGCTACAAACTAACTTTAATATATGAAATTTGTCCCATTGGGCATGCCAAAATTGTTAGATATCCAGATAACACTTAGGAGAGGTCAGATTTGTGCAAGTCTGACCCATACTTGGACTAACATGGGAATAGTCTAAAGGCTGTGAGATGTCTATATATAGACCAGACCTCTAGGATTTTTTTATGAGGCTAGCTCCTCATATTTTATAATTTGGACCTTTATTTATATAACCTAAAACTAGTTGGGGTGAAAAGAATCAAGAAATTTGCATGAATTAAAACCTATTCCAATGTGTGGTGATGCACCATGAATTTATCAGATCCACTCTTAATTCTTGGAATCTTTAACACACTAATGTATTATGAAAGAATCTAATATGATTCTTACAATAGGTTTTATACAATAGTATTTCATATAGAGGTCATTTTGATGCACTTAGATTAGGCAGCAATGAAAATAAGGTCTGGTTGAAGACACTTAAATTTTGATATCCATTATATCTTTGAGAGATCAATTCTAAGACACATTATATGACCTATAAAGAAAGTTTTTATAACTCAGTTTGAGCTTGGACATGGAAAAGGAAGATAAAAATCACATTTGCATATTAAAAAAACACAAAACACAAAATACATATTAACAAATGATTGCAAAATACTCTATTCATTACTCTAAGAGGTGTCCAATATAATTTTGGTAGAGTTTAGTCATACTAGTATATTCATCTAAGACTATATTTATAAAATAAGCTGAGAAAGAGAGAGGGATTTTTTGGCACTCAAAAGGGGATCAAATGAGCCCAAATTCATTTGAAATGTTGTTACAATTGCCTCCACAAATTAAGATCATTAAAACCTTTTTGATTGATTCAGGCTACTTCAAGTGGTTGCATAGTTACAATGATGTTCCTTCTTATTACAATGATGAAGTCAACTTGTTATAAGATTTGTTCTACCATCCATGTAGTTACAATAGCTAGGCTAGTCTATTAGAATATTATCTTATTGTCAATTATTCCTATCTGGTTCATCATGGTGTCCATAGTGGAGAGAAAGATCCCTTTCATGTTGTTTGGTCTTGGAGATGAATTTTTGGGGTCTACTTATATGACTTCATGGTACCCTTTTAAATTTTATCCCCTTATTCTATTAATGATGAACACAATTACAAAAATATCCCTTTATGATGAAAACCTCAATTCAGATGTCCATATTCAACCTTAATGGTGGTTTATTCATGTTCTCTATGATTGATTGTATCACTATCTTTTTCATGAAATTAGATCAAGATTTAATGGTGAAAAGATGGCCCTAAAATACCTATGTTTTCTTCTATGAAAAATTGGCCTTGGCTTCTCAACTTTTATTTTCATTGGTCATCAATATCTGATTCAAATCCTTGATTCACTAACCAATCTTAATCCATTGATCTTGATCTATATGATCAAGTGCCAACCATCAATCTTACCTTTGAATTATCAAATTTTTCTTAGCTCATGCCATGTGGTAGCCCCATGCTTGATTTCAAGATCTGTTATTAGTCTACCAACCTCATGCACTTCCACCATATGTCAATCTCTCGATCCTTCTAACCCTTTAACCTATCATGCACCATTGGATTAGGATGTATGATGAAATGAGGACCATTATATCAATTGGGATAATTTTTTTGAAATCCAACAACTACTTTATGAGCTTAAAATTGATGTCGTCACTCCTATCAAATTATGTTTGCATGACTGCTATTGAATTTCACGTGATCATAAAATTCAAGATCAAAAGGACTTGTTTTTATCTATCTTAAACTTGATGTTAGTGTGAATATCTTATGTTTTAGGTCCATATTTAGAAGCTTATAACTTGAGCCAAAAATTTCATGCGAACTTGAAACTTTTAGAGCATGTTCTTGGCATATAGATCTATAATTGTGCATGATCTAATGGTCACATAAGGTTTTTGAGTGAAAATATTAAATGAACACATTGGCTGGTCCATTTTCTTCTACATGTTGTCCTAGTGATGGTTTGATAAAAAATGGTTATGGGAACTTATCAAAACTACTTGAGAGGCCAACTTTGAGCCTTCATATCTTATGATCTGTTTCATCGAACAACCTAAAACTTGGTGCATATGTTCTTGGGACTAAATAAATAGACCCATGTGACCATTTTTTTATACTAACACACATGTGAGATATAGAATCATCAAAATTCCCACTCAAATCTATTTGAACTCTTTTACAAATTGGCTAAGTATGGAAACTTTGTGAATTTTGTTTGAGAGGCCAAATTTGAACCCCCATTTATTCTACTACACTTAAATGCATGGCCTGAGATTTGGTATGTAGTAACTTGGGATTAATATAATCACAACCATATGACCAATTCTCCCTGACTCATCCACATGTGGTAATGATGATGTTGGAAATTTGTCTGCTCAAAATTTCAACCACTAGACCCAAAATGTCTAGATGAACACAATGAAGGACTAGATGAATATTGTGCACTTTCATACTCATTCCAAGCATTTTTGACACCCCATAGGATCTTTAAAAATCTATTCCTAACCTTAGAAGTTGACAAATTAAACTTTAAGTGGACTTAAAATGTTTCAAAATATTTATAAGCTACATGATCCCTTAGGTCCTCCTATTCCATCCAAAACATCTATTCATCTGCTCATCGATTAGCAACTTGATCCATTTGGGCATAAACTTGGTATGTTGGCAAATTTGGCCAACAATTTTTGGTTTTAGGTTCCATGGTAAAAATTTATATGGGATAGATATTTAATGACAAAGTATTTCAAAAATAATAAGTCCAATTGCCCACGTAGTCATCAAAGGGGAGCGGCAAAAGTTTTAAATCCAAATGTAACTTTGTAAATTACAATTTATAAATTGTATTTGGAGTTACCAGGTCTGCTACAAAATTTTTGAATTAAAATTCAACTTTACATATTACAAGTTGCAATATGTAGGTAAAGTTCTTAAACCTGACAGTGAGAATATTTGATGGATAAGTAAGTTCAAAATTTAGGTTTGCATATTTCAAATTACATAAGAATTCTTGAAGTCTATAGGAATAAAGGCATCCCACATGGAGGTCAGCGAAAAAAGTTTTGAAAGAGGAATGAAAGTGTGGTACCTGGTAGAGTTTTTAATCAAAAATAATGAAGGAAAAATTAAATTTGTAACTTGAAAATTACAAAGGATATCCAAAGTTATACCACTCATAAATAAATAAACACTAGCCACAATGAAGTCCATGTAATAGACAAATGCCCATGCGGCACCAAAGGGACCACATAAATTTTTCTAAGTCCCATGTAAACATTTTAAAGGGATCACAAATAAAATCCAATCATTGCCCATGTGGAGGTCCACACATAGGTAAATAGAAGTTTTAAATGAAAATCATAGAGTGGTGGAGTTTTTAAAGTCAAATGCAAATTTGCATTTTTCAAATTACAAGTGAAGTGAAAAAGTTCATATAAATATTTGGAAGGGAAACAACAACAAAAATCAAGTTTAAAAAATTGTAATATGTAAGCTAATCTCTAAAACATGTAATAAGGGTGTAGCCCACATGGAAGATTTTGAGAGACCACACAAATTTTAAAGCATGATGGACTTTTCATATGGGTGCAACAAAATAAATGCATAGTTTGTTTTTTGTAGTATGCATTATGAGCTCAAAAGTCTATCAATTTTTTTAAAGAAGATACCATACCATAAGTTTTAGCTCATTTGGAGGTCAAAGGCCCATGCAGGCATCAACTTGAATGTCCATGGTGGACATTTATGAAGTAGAATACACATCCATTTGAAAGTTTGTAGTTTGAAAACTATAAACAAATGTCCACCACCCATAATAAAATAAAAGTTAAATGAGCCAAATGGAAATCCAAAGGTAAAAGGTAATTTTTATAATTAAAATTTACAAATTACAGACCGAGCCCTGAAACCCATAGGTCTACCCATATATAAAGTCAAAAAATATTATAAATGTTTTTGATAGAAAGACAATGCCACAAAGCAACTTGGTAACTAAAAATTATAATATGCAGCTGAGTCTTCAAGGGTTGAGATGTATAAAGTGAATGAAGATTAAAAAAATCCATTTAAGGTTTAGAATCCCAAGGCATGTGTCTTTAACTAGTCAAGCAGTGACATGAGGGCAAAGGAATAAGCTAGGTGTTAAGTGTGAATGATACCAAACTCCAAAAAATAAAAAATGGAATAGGCATTGAACATATTCTTAAAAAAGTGAAGCATAAAGTTGATGATTTTCTAAGATCAAGAGAAGCAAGGCTTTTATTTCATCATGATATAAATCTTCTGCTTGAGATCAATTTCTTGAAGGGTTTGAAAATGTAGATGAAGCATTCAAGACTATCCAAGATATAATTAATAAGTGGGGTTGAGGTTTTACTTGGCCCATTCGAGGATAGTTAGGACCTATGTCTATTAAGATCTCTTCTTCATGAATAGATGATGGATTTAGGTACATGATGACTTATGATGCTTTTATACATGGAAAATAAGCATTATTCATGCAAGAAATGGATGGAAATCTTTCTATAAGTCTAAATTTTTCTTTAAGAAAACTGACCAGAGGAAAAATAATGGGAAGGGGTGACTCTTGGGGTGATGGTGCAAGCAGTTATTGGGGTTCAAGTAGGCATCATTATCCTCCTAACTATTATGGTAGTAAATTTGGATTTGGATCCCCTCATTATGTAAATGTTTTTATTGTTTCTACTACCAATGTTGAAGGTATTGGGTTTCTTATTGCTATTGATGGCACTGTAACAAAGATTACCAGGGTAGGTGTCAGTAGTTATAGAGGCCATGGTACATTAATGGGAAAGGAAATATAGTTCTCTATATTATGTATTTCAAGGGACATGATTATAATTTTGAAGTCTTCAAAGATATAATGGATATAAAAGATGTAGATGGTCATAGCCCTTTTTATGATACAATTCCATAAGAGATCGATGGAATTTCTATCATCAATGAGTACCTAGACATTCTTAGAGGAAAAATCATCTCCCTTGATGATTTGATATATCATTGAGGGAAAAACCCATTGCACAGGGATGCTAAAAATAGAAGAATAAATCAATTAGACATCCTCCTTACAAAGTCAAAAAAAAAACCTACTTCAAAGGGACTGAGCATAAAAACACACTTCATGGCCTTGGAGAACAATTAGATCCTTCTAGAAGAATGGGAGTTTGGCATGGAGAGATGTGTTCCTATCAAAAAATGAGGAAATAGAAGCTTTAAATCTTGAAATAACAATGTAATATGGGGTTTATATATATATGTCTTAGTTCAAATTCTTATGAAAATAAAAAAGATAAGGTGTAATGAACATTTCTAGTGGGAATGCAACATGTATTTGTAACTTTAAAAAATTGAAATTTGTAAATTGCACTCCAATATCCACCACCTGTAGGTCAATGCAAGGTTTCAAAGGCTCAAGTTTATAGGAGTTTTGAGTGGAACTTCAACATCAAATTGTAAATTATAAATTTTTAATTTGCAAATATTTGATAGACTTCTAGATTCCCATCGGTGTGTAAAATTACAACTCAAGCATGAAATATTACATAAGGAAAAATTAGGTAAAATATGCCATATAACATTATTAAGTTTGGATAAAACCCTTAAAATAAATATAAGATAAATAATCATGTGGAAGTTTAAAGGTAAAAAGGTAAAAACAAAATCTAAGTGTTATTTCCAAATATTTAGATAATGTCGAATACCTCCATGGTTAAAAAAAATCACTGCAGGAGTTTTGAGACCAAGGTGGGCCATTGCAAGCATATTTTTCATATGGCCATGGATCCCATGATACCTCCATCATATTTGGAGAATTTTGATGAAATAATTATAAATCTAGGGGCATCTTTTGGGTTGCACAAGGAGGAGGGAAACCATCATCTACAAAATTTCACTTGGGTAAATGATTAGTTGGAGAGCAAGGCAAATAAATTACACATGAAGACAAGAGTTTATTTTTATCCCAAGAGGAATATTATCCCTCAATCCTAAATACATCAAGATTTCTATCTAAGTAGATCAAAGTTCATTTAAAATCTTCATTATGACACAAACAAGTGGTTACTAGAATGATTTCCTTGCAAAAGATGAACTTCCAAGCATGATCAAGGTCATCTTCTAGTTTGATCAATTCAAAGGAATATTCTAGGTGAGAACTTTTTATAAGTAAAGAGGGTCCATCCTCTTTACAACGTTATTTATTTTCTAGGGTTTATGCTATCAAACTTTTATAAAGTTAATATGTGTGTTTTATCTCTTTTGTCAAGGTGGTTTCACCTCTACATCCATTAACAAACTCTAAGAACATAATGTATATATATCCCCTATTTTAGAGCAAATCCACCATCCTTTCCACCATTGTTATGCATTTTTGACCATTATGTATGTAATATTTAGTTTCAAGATAATGGAAAATATTTGTGATTTATGTTGTATCTTGTTAACGAAATGCAACAATAAATTTTTAATACATTGTTGATTTGGTATTTGGTTTTATATTTATTAATGGTAGTCATTCATGGCATGGATCTAGGTTGTAAATTATTTTTTGCATTATGATTTGGGATTATGTTGTTGATAGTATTTTAAGGACATCCTAGACTTATGGAGTTAACAAGAGAAGGTGCCTAAGCTTTCAATTGCAGTGTATGCTTTGGAGATTTACGGGTCATTTGAATGTTTGCATTGGATTGACATCAATGAATGCAAATTATTCTTGATGGTTTTCTTTATCTTGTTTACTTAATATTTTGTATATTATAATAAATAGTAGAATGGATGTTAGAATTAGTTCCCTATTTTGAAAGAAGCCACCAAAATGCACTTTTATATCTACATAACTCATCCTACCTACCCTAGCCATGAAAATAATACATGTAGTTGACTATCCTAAGTGTTATTTGCTTACAAATACATGAATATTACAAATATAAAATGTGTTTATGTTTTTTATTCAAAGTTCAGCATAATAATCCTTAATTTAGACTTTAATTATCAAAATTTTCTTTAGAAATGAAGGTTACAATCACTTTTCCATCTATCTTTAGTATCTTTTGTTTGAATTAACAACATTTACCCAGTTTATGTGACAACTCTTCCTAAGTAGACTGTGTAAGTTTGGTTATGCTCTGGTTAAACTTGTGTTTGTGCCAATAATCCCCTAGATATTGAACTATTATATCACTCCTCATGATCAACCTATCCCTTAGGTCCTCTCACCTTGGTTCAGGTAGATCTAGAAGTCACATGTAACTAACCATATCCTTTGTTGATGTCTTCTAATCATTGTATATGTTTATTCCATCTAGATGCTAAACCCTCCCCTAACTATAATGACATAAAATTAGGTTTATCATCTATGTTTTCCATATTTTCAAGTTTTCATGGCTAATGTAAGAGGTGTACAACTAGTAACAAACTTGATCCACTTTATTCAAGGATAATGTCACACTATTTGGACAAATATGGCCTGCATTGGTGTTTCTAGGGTGCACTAACATCCATTAGGTTTTTTCCCTCTCAAAAAATTATTAAGGGTGTGATTTCACTTATAGATGTTATATGGGTATACAAATGTATTCATTTCATCATGGGAGTGGTTGTGTGCCTTATCCACTAAAACCATAGCTTAAATGATAAGATGGAACAACGATAATGTAAAATATGATAAAATGGGTTAGGAATTGAATTTTTTATTGATCTCAACACCTTGTGTGTTAAGAAATACCTATATACCAATACTTTGAGGAGGGATCAAACTCTATGTAGTTCTCCCATGCTATAATGTTGTGTGTACAAAACTAGTGAAATGTTATATGCTAATACAATCCTAGTGTGATTAGGTGCTTGCATAGTGAATTGTGACCTTATAGGCATAATTAGACCTAAATATAGACTTCTTGAGCTATAAGAAATCAAACTTTGGAAGAATATGTGTATTCTTCTCAATGTCTAGTTAGAATAATTATGGTGTTTCAATATTGAAGTCTTTAGTGAAAAAAAGAATAGAAAATGTGTTTATATAGTGGTCCTTTTAGGATTTATTGGAATTAGGGTTGAAAAAAGTGAAAGATGACCCATTGGGGTTAATTTTAAGCTAAGAAACTATTTTATATTTGGTAGGAGGGTAAAACTGGTGGATTTAGACACTACCAACCAATGAGATTTTATTGAAAGTGTAGTTTCATCTCAAGAGAAAAGACAAATAAGTTATAAGTATGAATCAATAAAATGATGAGATTAGGATATTTGAAATGAGAAATATGAATAATTAATATCATATTTATTTTAAGGTAGAGGTCAATCTACATAAAAGTAAAAGAAAAGTGGATTAAATTTGTGGAGTTGAGTAGAGGTAACGTGTGTATAAGGGATGGTCACAAGTGCATTGTTTTAGCATTTTAAATACTAATTTTTGTGTCTACAAGTTCCAACCAGGTCATAGTAGGTTATTTTGTACAATATAGGGTATAATGGGAATTTCAATAATAATGTGACCATCTTTTCATTGGTAACTACATAATTTGTTTTACGTGATAAGCATTTGGTGATGCATGGAGTGTCATAGGTCTGTTTTTCATTTTAAATTGTAAAAATCAATTGATCTATTTTTATGTTTCACACAAAGTTTTAGGAATGATGCTTATATTTATTTCATATTTTCAACACTAAAACCTATGGGTAGCTTAGTTTTTTGGTGCATTTTATTTATAATTTGACATAACACTCATCTTGTACTATTAAAACACATTTAACATAGGGGAAATTAAGTTTCAAGATGATGACTCATTAAATCCATCACTATATTTTATGGATTTAGGAAAAATATATTAAAAGGCATGCAATAGATGATTTTTATATCACAAAAGAGATTAGTCATAGTGAGGGAGGTTTTAGAGATGCATTCTCTGAAATATTTATAGTAGGGACAAATATTTATATAGGGTTAAAAAGAGAAGTCACAAATACCTTATTATGTGTGAATTGAGGATGAAATATCTATCTATTTTAATCCCTTACTCTATCATTTTGAGCTTTAAACATTAATATCACAGCATAGAGAGAAGCCTAGAGATAGATGAAAATATGGCCATCTTTTAAGGATAAGGAAAAGGGGTCATATTAGTTTCTAATTCCATTGATGGTTTTGATGTATAACCATGGCTATTTAACCTACATGTATGTTTAACCTTATACAAACATGACATTAATTTTAAGACTTATATGAACATTGGTATTCTAAGAGGCATAGTAGGGGTATAATGGATGAAAAATGAGAGAAAAATCCAATATATTATTTCCACTACTATTTTGGATAAATTTATATTTTTATATCTACATACTAACTTTAGGTAGTTTAGAGAAGATAGGTTTCACTAAATTTAGCAAGGAAGTGGCTTATTGGCATAATATGAGTTTTATTTCCTAGATTTCATGGATCATGTAGACTAATTGTGAGATGAGAAGATGTACCATTTGGTTCATAGTTTGAATACAAACCTAGTTGGTGTATTAATAATTATATATCTTCAAACCATGGAGGTTATAGTAGAGAAAGCCTAAATTATAAAGGGGACTAGGGGTAGATTTGAGGAGTATCAAGAGAGATTGTAGGGAAGGTTATAGTTCTATTATGACTCCATATCATAGGGTGTGTATCCTATAAATGAAGGTAGATTTAGACCATCACAATCATCCCTTAGACATTATTAGCGAAAAAAAATGCTCTTAATAAGACACATAAAGGCATAGAGGTTAGAGTTGATGACAACAAATAAAAGTAATGAGATATGACAAAAATTTAGATAAAAATAGGTTAGGCTAGCATAGATTCAAAAGTATACATAGTCAGGAAATAAAGGGTCCTATCAATCTGTATTGATAATCACAAGGAAATTTTGAGCCTAATTTTATTTATATATCCAATCATTATCCCTAATTTACTCCAAAAAAATCACTAAATTTTGTGAGTGTCACATGTATTTTTATTAGTCAAAATAAAACCAACACTTATAAGTGATAAAGGAGAAGATTATTTCCTTGTCACTATTTTAAGCAATGTGCTAAGGCATTTTTAGGCTAGGTAGATTGATTAGGATGGGTCTCCAACTCAGTTAGGTCTACTTTAACTTTTTTTCATCAGGGGAGTTGATGTAATGGATAAAGTTTCCCAATCTTGAATCAGTGGCTTGTTAGTGGCATAGGTGTGTCAATAAGTAGTAAAAACTATGATAAATTCAAAAATACCATAAGACATAAGTAATTTTTTAGTCTTGATAAAAATGGAAGTGAGAAATTAGTGGTGGTTTGGAACATGCTAATAAACAAGTTCTATTTTAACTATGATGTTGGCAAGTAATTAAGTGGTGAAATTAAAAGAGGGAAGTGCTGCCATGGGTGGTAGTTGAGCTCTAGTATGCTAATAATGGATGTGATAGATTTTATTCCCATCTAATGGTGGTGATGAGATAATGTTAGATCTTATACAACCAAGCTAAGTTTGGATACATAGTAATAAAGGTGTTGAATGGATTGTGCCTATACAAATGTCACGGTGTGGTTGGTACAACCAATTGGCCCGTAGACCCTCTCTTTACCTATGAATATACCATGGCATCACTAAGTAGAGCTTAGACTCACATAGAGGTATATATATTGTTCAAAATGATATAAAATTACATGGATATAGTGTATTGTTCATAGAGGTATTTTTCCCACATAGACATAGTTAGGTGGTGATAGTCGATGAAGGAAACTTGATAGTCCACTAGTGGAAAATAATTAGAGGATTGTCATTAATGAGTCATTTCATATTAGTGATTTGAGGGAAATGAGGTTAGTCCTAGGTTTTAGCCCAACCTATTTATAGATCCCACCTAATTAGGATGGAAGTGAGGTTAAGGATAACCCACCCAAACTTCCCCACTAAACTAAAGCCTAAAGTTCAAGCAGGAATCAAATGTTAATGTTAGTTAAAATAAAATAAAAAATAAAAAATAAAAATATTAATAAATTTTTATCTTGATGCTCAAGATTGGAACTCTAAGTGGCTCTTATTGGTTATCAATATTAATGATTTAACTCATACAAAATATATATATATATATATATATACTAGGAAGTATGGGAGAGGTCATGGGAAACACTCATTCTAACCAATCACCTCAATAATTGATATTAATGTTTTAAATCACATTTTTGAGCCAAAGTCCATTGGGGGACCAATAATGGCCATGAAGGATTTTTTTCCCCTTCATTCTTTTTTACTTAAACTCCCAGATCATAGTACATATTTTATTTAAGTTTATTAGGCATTATTAACCCAACCATGCTTTTTACTTGTCAAATAAGGAATTTATGAAAATTTCCTAAAAAATATTATTTGACTCAAGGACACCATTAATGAAGTTCATTTACTCTCTTAATTGATCAAAATGAAGGATTATGAGTTACAATTCCATTTTATAAAACATAATGTCATTCCCCTATTGAGTATATCAAACTTCATTAAATTTATGAGCCTTTATAAAAAAAATTAATTATTTATGTGGATTTTTGGATTTGGTATAATTTGATGGGTAGGATACTCTAGATCCAATGGTGGAAATTAGATGGTCCATTTACTAAGGTCTTTCCTAGATTAATTTAGGGACATTTTGAGGACATGAAACCTTATTGACCTCCCCCTTATCACTTTTTAGAAAATAAACTCAACTTGAGAGTAGATTTTAGTTGTAGCTTAAAGTTTGAATATGGGTATTTGACTACCTATAATCATCTAGGGGGAATTTGAACCCTGTAGGGAGAAGGACCATGTCATTCAACCCTAGATCGTATTGGAACCATTTACATATTAATTATGAGACCAAATTGAGACTATGGGGAACAAGGGGTTTGATAGGCTCATCAAGTCCATACATGGCATCTAGGTCATATTGGGTCAAATAGTGCAAAAAATGTCAACATGGAAATTATAAAAGCTATGTGACTACTTATGCATTCTTAACAACACTCACTATTTTTCATCATGAAAATTTATTGAGACTTGGAGTGTCACAAATTAGTTTTTTGTGCATGCTACATTCTAATTAAAATGATATTGGCTAGTATAGGAAAACTCACCTACTCATGAGCATTGAAATGACCATATTAAAGCATATGAATTCATAATTTCACTCATTATATGTGTGGGGATTTTTAGTGATTTAATTAGTTATTTAGGTCATTTTTTAGTGCTTTGTACATTCTCAAAAAAATTGAGTATTGCAGTTATTTATTTCATGGGGAATTTTTGGCATGACATCTAGGTTTTTTCAAAGACTATATCAATATATTCTTAGTTTTCTAGGAACATACAATACATTATATGTCCATTTAGTAATGTATTACATTCTTCTCTCACTTTTTTATGGGCCTTATTGACCCTTTCTTTGGCCCTCATGTACATTATGTTCCTATTTTATTGGCCTTTATGATGTGAAATTATATCTTATGGAGGCCTTAAATTTTTATCCCAGAAGTAGATTGAGTCATTTAAAAAAAAATCTCAAAGAGGTCCATGTAGCCATAACTTAGTTTAATTGGTTAACATTTGTTTAAAATTTTTTCCATCACAATTTAATTTAATTTTATTCTCATTTGTTTTAGACTTTTCATATTTAATATTTTTGTATTTAAGTGTGAACCTAAGTTTCATGTCACCCTTAATATATTTTTTGTTAATGTAGAGAATAAGGAACATTTAGTAGACCCATCCAAGGTTTAACATCTTATAAAAATAAAAAGTTTAGTTAAATCTAGGTGGATTTTTTTCTTTATTACATGATGAAATAAAGGAAAAATTGGATGAAAGTGATGTAAAAGGTTTAAAAATTCCTATTTAAGATTGAATAATTAGAAAAAGAATAAATAAAATTGAATAGTCCCATCAAATAACTTTGAAAGTAAAAGATAAGTAAAAGGGACATGTTTTTTAGGGATCACCTAGGTTGAAGAGAGGAAATTCATCTGTAATAAGGGAATGGGGTTGGTTTCATTCCAAAAGAGTAGAATCATCCCATGGGGTATATAAATAAGAATAATATAAACAAGGGTTTCAAAATAAACAAAAGGGAAGATGATTCCAAAGAGGCAAAGGCTATGGTGGTGGTAGTGGATGGAATGCGACATGATGACCTTATGTTTGT